>CAXKVY010018464.1:0-373963 GCA_964058915.1 Tetropium fuscum | reverse complement strand
ATAATATAAAAATTATTAAAAATATTAAAAATATTAAAAATATTAAAAATATTAGGTACCTAACATGCTTTAAACATGTTTTAAAATAAATATACGTAAAATACATAAATAACTTAATTGACTTGATTTGCAACAGTAACAAATTCCTCAATCGAGTAAAATGCATTTTCTAATAGATAATGTTTTAATTTGATCTTAAAGCTAGGCAGTGTGGTTGCACTACTTATATTAAAAGGTAGCATATTAAAAAAGTAACATCCAGCATATTGCGGCGATTTCTTAAAACTTCCATAGTAAGGTCTATCTAAACGTATTTGAGCATTTTTTCTGGTGGGGTAATCGTGTATATCAGAATTTTTTGTAATTTTGTTTCTGTTGATATAGACATAAGTTATTTTAAAGTATTTTAAATAGAAAAGTAAGTATTCATAAGTATTTTAAATAGAAAAATACCTATACAAGTTAGAATGCTTTTATCCTTAAAAGTTTGCCTGCATGATTGCCTATATACAAGATTGTATATGAGCCGAATCATTATTTTCTGAGCAAAAAATACTATGTTGCTCTCTACAGCTAGTCCATACACAACTATATAACTTATTGCTGTATATATTAGTGAAAAATATGCTGCAAGAAGCCCCTGTTCATTCGGACATTTTTTCAACGTTAGAATTGCGAAGTATTGCTTATTTACTTTAGAGCATATGGAGTTGATGTATTAATTCCAACTCAAATATCCGTCTAAAATGATTCCAAGAAACTTGGCAGTGGTTGCCTATTAAAATGGGGTGATTATTTATATTAAAATTTAGGTTTATCTTAGGTCTGGCGTATTTGTGAAATTCTAATGCCATAGTTTTAGAATAATTTACAATGAGTCCATTTTTTTGGCACCAGTTGTCAAATTGTGTAACAACATTGCTTAGTTTTGTTTCTATATTTGAAATGCTGGGATCTGATATAATATTTGTATCTTGTATATTTGTATGTCTGTCTGTCTGTCTGCCTGCCTGTCTGTCTGCCTCTCTGTCTGTCTGTCTGCCTGTCTGTCTGTCTGTCTGTCTGTCTGTCTGTCTGTCTGTGTGTCTGTCTGTCTGTCTGTCTCCCGGGGCATAGATGATACTGCTATCGGGCGCGTCCCTAGGTGGCGTATAAGGGAAGCCCTCGCCAGGATGAGCTGTGCGAGCATGTTCTCCTATCATCAGTGCTCGCACGCCTTCTTGGGACAGGGTTGCCGGGAAATAATATACCAGTTGTGGACCAAACATAAGGAGCCCGGAGATGAATTAGACATAAAATTGGACATAAGAAGTGAATGGAAGGGAAATGACTTGGTGAAATGACGAGGTGAAAGAAGGAACAGTGTGAGGATATAAACGAATGACAGGGTGTATGAGGGGGAATGGTGGAATAGTCAGGAGAGTCCGTGGGGCCGTAATGTATCTGAAAGAGTGATATCACCCCATTGGCTCTCAAAACACTGGCTTTGTGAAACTGGCTTTGGAAAATAAATAGAATTGAACATACAAAAAAGCCATAATGCCCCGTGGTTTTTAGAGTTTGTAAGAAATTTTGAGTAGAAATGGAATATGACATTGAGTATGGAATTTAAAAAGATATTGATTTTGAAATGAGAATAGTAATGGAACAGATGACAGAACTAAAATATCCCTATAGTTTTGATTCTATGAAACTACTTGAATTAGATGGAAAATTATTTTAAGAAAAGAACATGTAATGGAATGATAATAAAAAGGATACTAAAGGAAAAAGAGAGTAATAAGTGATAAGTGAAAGTGAAATGAACAGGTAACAAATGAAAAAGACATTTAATGATATAGGTAATGCAAAAGATATTTAATGATATAGGTAATGCAAAAGTGCATGGGGTGGGAAAATGAAATAGGAAAGAAAAGAATTTGGTATGGAATTGACATTAGGAAAGCATTGGACTGATAGGGGAATAAAAAAGAGATTTAAAAAAGAAAGCTAATTTTTGGAGTGCAGAGATGGTTAGGGGGGGCCCTTGTCAGTATTTTGTTACGATAGTTGGCGGGTGATTTTTGGAACTAGCCTAAAGTCATAAGATAGATGAGCCGGGGCTCTGCCCCAAAATAGTGATCGTATATGTCTGTCTGTCTGTCTGTCTATCTGTCTGTCTTTCACTGGAAGATAGCTGAGAACAAAATCTGTTTCAAATAGGGAAGTATATACAATCCCATATAAACACTAATAAATAATTAATTAATAACGTAAATCTCCCGATTATCCTTACTTGCATCGAGTAATAATCTTCGATCTTCGAGTAAAAATAAAATAAACTAAAGTAGCAGTGTCTAGTACCGCGCGCGCCCCACGGGCAACGCCGTCGCCTCACCGAAAGGCGCCTTTCATCGCTTCCTCGTCCCTCGACTTAATATCACAAAGACTGCCTGTCGGCGCGGGCTCATAACTCTTAAATTCGCGCGGACGAAGTCGCGGGGAACAGCTAGTATGATTATAAAATACAAATATTATCCGCTATACATAATAATAATAATAATATAATGGGTTAATGTATATTTAGAATGCATCTCATATACAAATATAACCCTCTAAAATGTATCTCGTAAAAGTCAAACCCTGAATACTCGTTACAGTGTACCAGTTATATAGCTGCTGACAATAACTGGCAAAATCACCTCTGGATAACTGCCGATTTTCATTACTTCTCTAATGGCTTTTGCCAACGGCGGCACTCGTAACATGTACGAATTATGTCTGCTTTGTTATAGTGCTGTATAAATTTATATTGCGGCTTTTCCTTTTACCGAAACTGGAATTTTTAAATATGACAATATCCATAGCTTTATTTAAAAATGAATGCCCATGTAGCTACGTACATGTATAACAGCGCTGGTACATTTCCTTCTCTTTGACATAAAACGTCGATTCAATCATTTGAATTGGTTGCAGAGAAAAATTAACTGATGCGGGAATGACGTAGAATAAAAATATATTTATTTTGCCATCGTGATTAGATGTATTACGTCGTGTATAGTCCAAGCATTCTAGACAAGTGCTGATATACGTAAATTCCTACCTGGATATAAAAAATATGTGTCGTATAAGAAAGAAAATTTAAACATGAGTTTCTGTTTCTTTCAACTCGCACCTGAATGGCGAACTTAACCTAAAAAATTAAAGTTGCAAAAAACGTTTTTTTTTGTAAATAACTAAAACACGTCTCCTATCGAAAAAAGTAAAATGAAGAAGTAGATATTAAAAAAAAATCTACCAAAATGCTACTATAATAATTTCCGATATTTTTCGATGTATTTTAAAGTAAGCGCTCATTTTGTTCGTGAAGAGTTGCGCTATCATCCTATAGAACAGTTGTGTAGAGAATTTTTTTATTTGAGATTTTATTTTAAGTGAGAAAATTAATTTTAATACATTGCACTTTTTTTTACATGTTTTTATTTTAATAACTCTCAATTTTTATTTGGCGGAAATGGCAGTTACGGATTATCAATTGCTGGCATTTTTTACGAATTACAAAAAAAAATAACTTTCTACGACCATCAGGTCGTAAATATCTCTATTCTGAAAAAAATGGCGCCAAAAATGATTTTTTTTTCAAATTAACTCAATTTTTGTTATTTTTTATAGGAAAATGGCTTGAAATATACAAAAAACTAAACAAAAAAAAATTTGTGAGTAGGTCAGAGATGGCTCAATGAGCAAAAGTGAAATAGCGCCGCTGTTTGTTTTCATCCTGACGGTGGATGCCACCCCTTCTCGGGGGTAGAAATTTTTCCCTCACAATGACCCCGGAAAGGATAGAGGGATAAATTCTGTATAATAAATAATCTATAAAGTTTTAGCGATATTTTTTTTAGTTATTCGCCATTGAAAACGTTAAAAATGCATGTTTCTGGACGGTTTTTCGCGAATACCTCGAAAACTTCGCGTTCTCTCCAAAAAGTTGTGAAGCTTGTAGGAAACCAAAGATATGGTTTTTTTATGAATGCGCTAGGTCCAAAATAAATGAGCTCGACTTATGGTTCATTGAAAAAGACTTTTGCAACAACTTGTGCAATATTTGCAAGAACTTTCTTTGTTGCAAATATTGTTGTACAACAAACTTCGTTAAATAACGGAAAACGATGCCGTTTTCGGGAAAAACTTATAGAACATTTTTTGTAGTACTTGGAAAGACCTTTAAAGTGATATAATATCTAATATCATAACTAATCGAGATACGATGCAAAAATTACGCGCTAAAACCCCAGCGATTCCCACCAGACTGGATATTGACCCATATTCCTTTACAGATTACTTTATTTTAGGATGACTCATGTAATCCAAAAGTTAGAATGCATATTTTTCTTTTTCTACATTTTTTCTATTTTTTCACGAAGGGGTAATTTTTACTCTTTAAAAGCAAAAAGCACAATTCGGGAATATGTCACTTTTGAAGTTAAGTGTAAGATGAGCAAAATTTCAAATTTTCATGAAAATCGATGGAGGTTCAAAGAATTGTTGTACAAATACTCATTTTTGGCACCATTTTTTTAAAAAATTCGGTATTTCCGGTAGAAAATTTTGGTGGGAAGTGAAAAAGTCGGAATCAGCGATCAAAAAAACATAAGGTAAGCTTATAAAACTAAATCCTCCTATTTTTTCCAGGTAATATTATTGCCTGGAGTAATAATTAATATTTTTTAAATTTTCAAAAAAGTTTTTTCTTATCTTGCCGTGAGCTATATCTACTTACCCCAAGTAACAAGTACTGGAACATTATATTTAATGAGTTTAAGAGATATAACTGGAAGAGTACGAAAAATATCGATAATTATGGTAGAACCGTTTTGATAGCGCGACTTGAAAGAAATAGAAACTCATATTTAATATTTTTTCCTATACGCCCATTTTTTAAATCTAGATATAATAGGAATTTCTGCAAATTGAATATTGGGCCGTGGCAGAATGCTTGAACTAGTACTTATACGCTTTCTCAATTACAGAGAATTATAATTTTCAGTTGTATTATTTCGTATTATTATTTAGTATGGCTCTAAGAGCTTCTCTTCTTTGTTAAAACATATAAGGGCGAATATCGAACGTTGATAATGCTTCGGAAAGCAGTGCAAAGGAATATTATTTTACCTCAAAAAGTTGTCTCTTTCTTTAGTAAATTCGATTTGACTGCAAAAAGAAATACACGAAAAATATAGAGAGATCTGTGGAGTAACTATATAAAGTCACGATATGATAGAGAAAATCGTGCACTGAGGTGTAGCTTACTGTAATAATGTAATCAAATGATAGACAGACGTAACCTAAGAGCTATACGAATCCATACACATAATGGTGCGGAGGGTAAATATAATTAAATTAGTTATACAGTGCGTTAGAAAAGTAACGGATAAATTCAATATTTCTTAAGACTGAGGTTTCTATCTAAAATCCTCGAACATGACGATTTTTATTTTTAATTCCGCTAATTTTTATGTAATATACAATAAGATGGCGCTCTAGTTATTCCGGATGTGATGTTATCGCTATTTTTTTTAAATAGCAACAATAAATTTTTCCGGCAGATTCTTGTAGAGGAGCTATCTATAAGGTCCGTAATATAGCACACTTTATATTTATTATGATAAACAGAGGTTTAAACGAATTAATAAAAAAATTATTTTGACAACGCTACGAGTACACAAAAATACTATATTGCTGCTGGAAAATGACAATTGGAAGATGCAATATTGTTCCTAAACACATTTAATTTAATACGAGCAAAATATTAATAAAAATACAGTAAACAATGAACAACTTAACTAAAGAAACCTAAGAGTAAACGTAGTAGGAAACAAAAAAAAAGAACAAAACAGAGAATAGATGAAAAAGAATAGGAACTGAGAAATAGTAATACTGACCTAATGACTGCAATACGAGGTTGATGGTAACCAAAACAGATGGAAACGAAAAGGTAACAAAGAGTGAGAGTAACAGGATTTAAAATCAAGGGAAAGGATTGTGATGGAACACGTAGTGTAGTGGGGAGTGATAGTGAATGGGAAAAGGATAGCAAAAGCCAGTGGGGTTCCAACATCTCACTCCCCCGGATGCGACCCCACGGGCCTCAAGATTGAGATACGAGGTTGAGGGCAACCAATTCTGAAGGGAAAGGAACAGAAACAAATAGAAGGAAAACCGATTTTTGACTAAAAGAAATGAAATTACGTAAAATTTGAAGTTACGACTAAATGAGGTGGTAAATGATGTGATAGGAAGAAATTGCAGAGATGTTTCAGCGCTTCAGTGAAAAAGATAGAGCGTATTTAGCTACCAAGTAAAAAGACGGAGTGTCACTGGTTAGTGAGCAGAGTTGGGCCTGATTGTTGCGATTGTTATATGTTATTGAGTTATTTAGCTAGTAAGTAAAAATACTGAGTTACACTGTTTAATTAACTGACTTGGTATGATTTATTATTACGTCACGGCGCTACGGTAATAACACCTACACAAAATACCTCCTGTCGTTCGGTCAAACTTGGGTACACTGGCGCTGATGCAAGTTACGCGCACGTTTTCTATAGACTTTTCCTTGTTACGTTCACTTTTACTAATTAACAATTTGAGAATTCGAAATTTATTGTAGGTATATTTGACGGATAAATTGGTTTTTAAGCAGTGACTACGCGTTCCCTTTAGCATGTGTATAGAAATTCAGGTCGGCATATTACGTTCATTAGTCGATTGCATTCATCGATATTGCCACAGCGCATTTAATAGATTCTTTGTCATAGATATATCACAAATATCTTAGTGCATATCTGTGTCGCTTTATTGTTTTGTGAGTTAAACATTGGCAGTTCTGTGACGCTTGGCTAGGTCAGCAGATCTATCGTCTAATTTCCAGGGCGTTGGCCTCGTCGCCCTCTTTTTAGTTGAACTCAGAAAGGCATACAAGTTTTTCAATGTGTTAAGAGTTTAAGTGATTTTCTTGTTTAAATAACGTATTATGTACGTTCCGATATAATGGGATAATACAAGGAAATCATTGTTTATGTGTTTGGATGAATCTACACATACCACATTAGTGGGATCAAATAACTTGTAATCCACATTTAGAAACTGCGTTGCGTTGAAATCCCTAGGGTTGATTGAGGGACAGAGCTAAGATATCTTTTCGAAGCCGTTTTCCAACTTCTTAGGCTTTATTGTCTTTCGGCGAATGTAAGTCACACCACCTTTTATACGACCTTTTACACCACCCTTTTACACCACCTTCTTTGGGACCACCTTTAGGACCACCTCGCCGAAGTCTATTGACCCCTGTACTGGCGTAGAGTCACAGGAGAGATCCACCTTACTGGAAGACTCGTTGAATATCACAGATAAGCCTAGTTTTAAGTTTAAAAGGGGACACACTCTCTTAGATTGACTTGCTAGTGTGTACACTTAAGAATATAAAATTATTACGAGCCCTCAGCTAACGTTTGACAAAATGTCTATATGTATTCACCTGGTTACTCCCGCTGTGTAATCAACATATTTAGGTAGGCATTGCCTAACTATTTTTATGTATATTGATTATGGAAAGTTCATCGTGTACTTTGACATAACCCGTTTTCTGTATAAGCTGTTTATGTATTTTATGCTGCGTCTCCAGGTATAATAGCACATTTTTGGTACATTTTTTAATTCTTTTTTTTTGTATCACCATTTCTAACTTTCCAATTTGTGAAGTACACCTAGTAATAAGTATACTGTGTGTCTTATTTTTCTTTCCCTCAAAAATTATAGAAAGTGCCGAGTAGATTCGACACCCAGGATAATTTGGGGACTACCCCGCTTAGTGGCGCATGGTCAGTGGCGTCCACGGGAATTTTATTTTTATTAAGAGCTGAGCTATCTTAGGCAAACTTTTATTGCCCACTTTAAATCGCTGTTGAATGAACTCTAGGGGTAATACCCTCATAATATTACCTAAGCAATCGCACCCTGAAATACTAGCAGGTCATTAAGGAACACCCTGTACAATAACGTCAATTGATGATAACGATAAAACGTGATAATCATGATTAGCCAAAAGTAGGATATCAAATAATGATGATGCATCTCTATTTCTGGGATTTACTGAATCTTTTCAAGAATTTAATTAATCGAATTAAAAAATTTTGCACAATTTTGCATAGTAATCAGTATTGTAGTGCGGTTACTAATTAAAATACCAGAAACTACAAAGCTCATATTGGCATCGAATTTTTAAAGCCAGTTCCGTCGAGTTGGCACTTGCTGGGATGCTCATGCAAATACATGTTTATTGTC
The DNA here is from genome assembly GCA_964058915.1 of Tetropium fuscum. Lineage (NCBI taxonomy): Eukaryota > Metazoa > Arthropoda > Insecta > Coleoptera > Cerambycidae > Tetropium > Tetropium fuscum. Next base: position 365,644 of record CAXKVY010018464.1, on the reverse strand, counting down.
AAAATAATAGCGTGTACCGGCGCGAACGGTTGGCCCGTTTGATAATTTATATGTAAATGAGGGGCTCAAATTACAAGCCCGCTAGCAAGGGAGTGTAGCGGTTCGAAACCTAACAAGCAAGTTTGTACTTTATTTTAATTTCATCATAATTACTGCTTAATCAAAGTTGAGTTAGAGATAAATCGCTAGTGTGTCACACTGAACTTATTAAAACTGCTAATCTGCCGGCAAAGCGAACTTATTGTAGGTATCCGTGGTTGCTTGAAGCAGAGGCGTCACGCTTTACGTGGTGGCAGTAGCAGCTGGAATCGTGGTCGCTTTTAATGGAATATGTTCCTGTTATATTGTTCCTGTTATATTGATGTAAAATATAGGTAGCTCGTTAATGAAAGTTAAACAAATGGGGTCTGGATCAAAGGGCGGATTAGAGTTCCACCCTATCTTAGAAATGGGAGATGTCACTCCATATTCCCAAGATGTCTACAAGAGCTCGATATTACACGTCATCTCTAAAACGCCTAAAATAAATTAACACTAAAATGACCTTTTTCAAACTTGAAATTACAAGTATTATATTTATCACCTTTTTAATTTTTTATTTTAGTTAACGTTTTACATTTATTCCAGAAAATAGAGGATATTACCTGGAAAAAATAGGAGGATTTAGTTTTATAAGCTTACCTTATGTTTTTTGGGTCGCTGATTCCGAATTTTTCACTTCTCACCAAAATCTTACGGAAATACGGCAATTTTTGAAAAAATTGTCCCAAGAACGAGTATTTATACAGTATTTTATTTTTGTTAATTTAAAAAACAACATCAGATGATTAGATACTATTAATTGATTAATTAGAGGAAGCCAGAAAAAGCTGAAAACACTTAACAATTTACGAACATTTTAAGGTAAAGTTTGAAACCACTTGAAAATAGAGAAGGAACTAATGAAAATTTTTCAAATTGAAAGTTGCAAGGTTTATTTCAACAAGTACAAGTCTTTCACTTAACCTAATTTTTTCCTATTACGTTAATTCCTCCCAGGCTCATCAAAGCCCTCAGTTTCTGAGCAAGAATAACTTTGTAACGTAAATATACTCCGTTCCATAAATATTTTAAATAATATTACAGTATTTCAAATATTTTAAAATAAGCCGCGCAACAAATCGCCAATTATACTTCCAACCGTTGACCGCTACGATTTTAAAGTACACGTAGTATGCGCTAGCCTCGAGTAGGGAGAACTAGTTAAATAGGAAGACGGCGGCACAGTATTCTCTCTTTCGTTTCTTTGGTTCGCTGATATACATAGCTAATGTAGCTTTTTTTTAATGTAGCTTTGATAACTTAGCGGTTTTAGCTTTGATAACTTAGCGGTTATACTTTTCTAAATTCAGTGTTACCTACATAGTGTCTGGACTTGAGCAGGTATAAATTAAAAATCAATAAAAATTGAGTTATTTTGAAAAAAAAATGGTTTTTGGCGCCATTTTTCAAAATAGAGGTACTTCCGGTGATATTTTTTGTTGGGAAGTGAAAATTCAAAATCAGCGATCTAAAACGACATAAAGCATAAATATAACACTAAATCTTCCTATTTTTTTCAGGTGAGCCCTTTATTAAGTCTCTATTGCCTGGAGTACCTACCTAATTTCTAAGTTGTCATATATCAGTTGTCATGAGTTGTTTTATATTTATCAAATATAAAAAAATATATAAAGACTGCTATGTTAACCAAAAGAGCATGTTTTTATCACCAGCTGTATTATTGAGAACTGATAATTTATTAAGATATATTTTATTATTGGGATATTTATGAATAATTCGACAGAGCAAAAACACATGCTAAAGTCCTAAAATTAAACCCTTCATACTCATACTCGGCGGATTGCAGGAAACAACTACTCAGAGGACAGAGAACCCTTCTTGCTTTGAATTATGTCTGAAAATCCTGATTGGTAGCTAAAATCAGTTTCAATTCATTTACCAAACATAGATCGGTTTCTAGCTTGTTATGCTCTTAACAGATAACAACAAACATTAAGCCAAGGAAAAGACAAATAACAATAGCAACCAAACTAGCGTCAAGCAAACTAAGCAGTGTAGTAGTACAGATATGTAGTAATGGCTAGTTTGGTTTGGTTGCTATTGTTATTTGTCTTTCCATCACCTACGGTATACTAATGCGAGAATAACAAGCTGGAAACCGGTCTATGCTTGGTGAAGAAATTGAGGTCTACCACCAAGTAGTTGTTTCCTGAAAATCCATTCAGTCGTAGTTTAGATCATCAGGGCTACGGGTCGCTCTTGGTACCTGCATGGCAGGACGCTACCTGTCGTAAGGCATTTTTGATGTGGGATATGTAGTAGCAATGATCACCAGAAGGAGATGTATATTCATATGTATCTCGTTACTACTACAGGAGGATATACGTATATAGACTTACCTAGATTTTGAATTTCACATGGCAGAACAACGGTATCTCCGATAACAACTTTGAAGGTGTTTCCTCTTGATACAAATCTAGGTGTTGGTTGGTTACTAAAAACTGTACCTGAAATAAGTATAGCATTAATTGAAAAAAATATTTTATTATCCACAGAAAGATATTTTGGGTATAAGTAACAAAAAATGGAAGACTTTTTTTTCAAATTAAGATTTAGGTATAGTCTATCTATTCTATAAAGCACATACATACGGAACAAAGAAATCAAAATTTATGACTATGAAAAACGTTAATAATTTTTTCTCCAGACTTTTTCTTCAGAAGAGGCTCCAGACGATAAATTCATATTAACGAAAGTGGTAGTATTTAGTTTAAATGATTATAAATAATTACTTGTGTAGATGAACTCTTTATGAGTTCGGCAATATATTTTAGTTCACAAGATCTTGAAGATCAACAAGTGTTATCCGTATAAAGTTAAATTAATACATGCGTTAAACGAGGATGATCCAGATCGACGTATTCAATTCTGCCAAGAAATGTTGGAGAGAATACGCATAAATCCCACCTGATTTAATCCCATTGGATTTCTTCCTTTGGGGTTACTTGAAAAGCAAAGTTTACTCCTCCAAAACCGAGCAATCTGGAAGAACTGAAGGAACGAATACGGCACCACATAAGAGCAGTGTCTCCGATTGTTTTAAATAATGTGTGGGTAGAAACATTCAGTCATTTAGAGTTGTGCTTAAGAGAGAACGGTCGCAATTTCGAACATTTAATTTAGATTAATATTTATTTATACCTATGCTATTCTTTTTCATCTATTCTTTGTTTTGTTCTTTGTTTCTTACTACGTTTTACTCTTAGTTTCTTAATTTAAGTTGTTCATTGTTTATTCATTGTATTCTTATTAATATATTTCTCGTATTAAATTAAATGTGTTTAGGAACAATATTGCTTCTTCCACTGACTCCGACTCCGACTGATCCTCTCTCACTTAGTCGACTCGAGCCTACTTTACCCGAGGGAGCGTTACATAGCCGAGCGTGACACGTGACGGCCCAGTCTCATTCAACACGTACAAAAATAAAAGTGCTGAGCGCGCCTAAAAAAGTTTTCATTTAAAAAAATATCGATGACGTCACATCCGGAACACCTAGAGCTCCATCTTATTGTATATTATACATAAAAATAAGCGTAATTAAAAATAAAAATCGACGTGTCCGAGGATTTTTGATAGAAACGTCAGTCTTAAGAAATATTGAATTTATCCGTTACTTTTCTAACTCGCTGTATATAAAAATGTTTCCAATATTTAAGTTAACGATGTTCTGTCAAACTGTGTTTTATTAACAATGACATTACTATATAATAAATTGTAATTTCTATGCGGTAAAGTGTCACTTTAATGAGCGATTTTGTATTTAGTAAAATAGTACATTATCAGTTAAAATGCGGAAAAAGTAGTTTTGTAACTAAGTAAAACACCTTGGTCAATAATATATTAGCGAATAGAACGGCTGAAAATGTATAGCGAAAATGATTCTGAATACAATGAGACATGTTGTAAAAGGTTTCGTTTCAAACCTAGAAAAAATTGATTTCATATTCAATTCAATTTGTTCTAGGTTTGAAAGGAAACCTCTTATAACATGTTTCGTTGTATTCACGGTCATTTTCGCTATAAATTTTCAGCAGTTCTATTCGCTAATATATTATGCTGTATGCTGTCACATTTCTTGCAAGGCCCTTAAAGCCTAGTTACAAAATCTGCCCATTGTAATAAGTTCAAGAGCACGTCCACAGCGCATTTTACTTATAGTGAACACATTTTAAGGATTCATAGTTGTCTCTCATAACCTCCTAACAAGCTATGTTAGTCATTTAGTCATTAGGCAGTTGATACACAAAAAGAATCATACTTCTGTGATAGCACAAGCTATAACGAGCTGAAGTAATGGCCGAAAAATTAATGAAATTTAAATCAAAGCCTTAGATCAAGGCTGGACTTTTAGGCTGTATAAGATAATGGTAGACACAGATAGATTGTAAACACTTAAGTAAGTAAGATTGTAAGTGTAAAAAATTTCTGCTCCGAAAATGATTGTTCCGCCCCCCACATGATAACCCTTTCGGATACGAAAAAAGTCATAAGAGGCAACGTTGTATCCTCTTCAACGGTACCTCGACTTTAGTCGTATGTTCAAAGAGAGCCGAGATATTAAAAAACAATTTCCCCCCCCCCCTTCTCCCCCCTCCCCGCCCACGCTGGGCATAGAAAATATATAAAAGTGTGAATTTGTTACCTTTAGGGGGTACTTAAAACGCACACAAAAATTCAGCGATGTAGGTGATGTTGTAATAATACCATAGGGAAAATCTCTCTGTCTACTGTACTATTAAGTGAATAAACTGATCAACAAAATAAACGTTACACTGCCAAATTTGCTCTGATTTTGGAACAGAGTAAATCTGGATTGCCGCCGCCTATTTAGTTTCTGTTTGAAGTGTTAGCTAGTACAATGTTTTGTCTGCCGGTCCTTGTTTGTACCAAGGATATATGTTTCATATAAAGTTTCTACAGGGCGGAAAATAAAACAGTGCTAAATTTCTGAAATTTCGGCATCGTCCCATTTCAACAAAATTTTTTTTTCTGGATTTCAACATGAATGTCATAAATTAGAACCTCATATTTCGAAACGGTTTTTGCGACTTTCATTGATTTGCCTTATTTACACAGTGACCGCAAAAACATCCATTTTTGGTCTTGCATTGATAACTTTTTTACTCGTGAACTTACTCTCAAAATCCAGGACTCATGTTGAAACTAAAACTGCAGTTAATAAAGCACTTTAAAGATAATCGACTTCAGGCAAAGTTTCAATATACAGGGTTAATTGAAGTCTCTCAGAATATTAGGTTTTGCGAGTTATGCAGATTTGGTTCAACTTTGATGCAACCCTGTATATTGAAACTTTGCCTGGAGTCGATTATCTTTATCGTGTTTTATTAACTGCAGTTTTAGCTTCTTCATGTTGAAGCTAAAACTGCCTGGATTTTGTGAGTCGGTTCACGAGTAAAAAAGTTATCAATGCAAGGCCAAAAATGGATGTTTTTGCGGTCACTGTGTAAATAAGGCAAATCAACGAAAATCGCAAAAACCGTTTCGAGATATGAGGTTCTAATTTATGACATTCATGTTGAAATCCAGAAAAAAAAAATTTTCTTGAAATGGGACGATGCCAAAATTTCAGAAATTTAGCACTGTTTTGTTTTCCGCCCTGTAGAAACTTTATGTGAAACATATATCCTTGGTACAAACAAGGACTGGCAGACAAAACATTGTACTAGCTAACACTTCAAAGAGAAACTAAATAGGCGGCGGCAATCCAGATTTATACTGTTCCAAAATCAGAGCAAATTTGGCAGTGTAACGTTTATTTTGTTGATCAGTTTATATAAAAAAATAATAGTAAACACAAAATTTAAAAAAAAGTGTAGTCCTGGTAGGATTTGCATCCGCAGTCCCGGGACTGAGCCCAGGACTTTATCATAGCGCTACTAAGAAACAAGATTACTTTGACTTTTAAGTAATATTAAGGTACACAAAATAATTGACACACACTTTGAGTTCTGGAGAACCTATTTATTAATCGATTCTGAGATAAGTACAAGTATAATTATTAGGATTATGTAAAGATTTAAGAATTAAGAGGTGAGCCAAAAATTTACAGTCTTTTACAAGAATCGCAATTTATGAAACTAGCGCCCTTTTATTCTCTTTCATAGAATATACTATATCCTTAGGCCATAATCTAAATGCGAAGCTTAATCCTCGTACCCAAATAATGGAGGTCTAGCGCCCGGGGAAGGGTTAGAAGTATGGGCTATTAAAGATTTAGAGCCACGTGTACTCTAATGTAAAATTAGTGTCCGAGACCACCCGAATATTCCACCTAAAGCATTTCAGCGGGTTTAGAGGCAAAGTCGACGGGGTTGTACATACGTACATGTTTGTTGGAGATTGATTAGCGCGGCATTGTTTAGCAGGGAACCACGTTCTGGAAGTTAAATTATAGATAGCGGAAAGCAATACATCGCCACAGAGTCTGCTTTAAATTTATAACCATACAATATGCTGCAGCATACATCCGATATGTATTCGATGTAGAGTGGCGCCAACTCAATTTTGAAGCTTTTCAATTTGCGGCGACGAGATATTTTTGCACAATTTACTTATTTAGTACCGCATAGTTCTGGACCGCAGTATCTCTTTAACATAATCTCAGATCTGTAGGAGCTTGAGGACTAAGACCAACATGTATTTAAAAGGATTCATCGGACAAAAAATTGTATTAGTGTTTGTCATATTAGCGATAGAGGAAAGGATGAATTGGATGGAGTATTACCAAATACAACAATTAGATACATCAATGGATAAGTTATAATGTAGCTGTTCGGTATCTAAAAGTTACATCAGAATACTCATATAGTCATAGAGATAGTAACAAAAAAACATATAGTGAAACAGTATTGAAACTGCTGAGGGTTATGTAATATTTTTTTCTGGCCAAATATAACCAATATAAATATTAAATTAGTTAGTTATATTTTTAAATCATTTTTATTTATATATCATTTTCAAAAAGTGAAAGTTTATCAATAAAAAATATTGTAGAGTCGACGCCCCCCAAATGTGAACGCCAATTAACTTCAAATCATAGTCGCAGCAAAAATTCAATAGTTTAACAGATTTAAATAAAAAATAAATAAATATCTATACTTATATATATACAGGGTGTTTCTAAATTGATGCAAATGATTTCAAGGGGTGATTTTTCAGCAAAAATTAAGGTGAATCTTTCATCTTATTTTTTTTACAAAACCTCTTCCTTTCCAAGTTAGAGCCCTGAAGAATTTAGAAGAATGAAATTTTGCCGAAAACTTGCACTAATCAAATGATTGTGACAATTTTTGTAACCCTGAGATATTGTTAAAAGGGGATAAAAAACCAACCACTATAATATTTTTCTTCACAACTTTTTAACGCGTTGACTTATTTATAATTCTAAAAAGTGCAACTCTCCAAATGGTGACGTCATTAATACGTTCTTTTAAGGTGATTTTAGGTCTAAGACGTCAAGTGACTAATATGAAGCCGAACATTTCTATGTCTATGTTGTCTTTAAAACGTCACTTTTTCTCTTCGTCATTCAGACGTAATTTTTTAATCTAATGTTACCAATCCTTAAGACGTCATGAATTTGACGCCAACTTGACGTCATATTTTCGACGAACATTTTTCCTCCCTTTGCTTATACTTATTTGTCTACAATTAATGTCATGTTAAGATCGAAGACATTTCTAAATTTAAAACATAAAGAGTACTTAAACGGTTATAATTACAAAATCCTTTTGTAATTTTTGAATGTAATTTATATCAGCAATCATTTTATATCGGAACAAAGGATTGTTTAGATTTCCGCATTTTTTTAATCTAACAGTAGGAAATTATCAATTACCTGAAAAACATACAAATTAGCATAAGCCAGACAAAGACGCAAATCAAAATGCAAAATGCTACATCTGGCAGCCAGCGCTGCCAGATGTAGCATTTTGTTCAAAATATATGAAAATATGATAAATACTATCTTTTTACGAATTTCTTAACTATAAAACACATAATTTGCTATTTGTCTAATGTGCTATAAATATCAGGTCATCCATGTGACAACACGTGGCTGGGGACACGTGTCTAAAATTAACCAATAGAATGCTATGCGATCTCGATAAAATGAAAATGGTTGTTGGAGGCGTATTGTTTTCGTGTGTTTTGTAGTTTTTACTGTGTTCCCTGCATATATTTTGGAAATGACGTCAAATACACGTCAGTTAATGACGTTATTTGCCTGTGACATTTGCTCGTCATTTTGACGTCTCTTTTGTAGTTCTTTTAACGCATTTATGTCCTAAAAACTAACGAAATAAATACGTCATAATGACGACACCATGCTGCCAGTTATTTTCTCTGAGACAGCGCCAATCTACACCTCTTAAATGACTTACTTGGAAGTCAGAATATGAACATAACTATCACTTCAGCAACTACGGTGTCATTCATCTATTTCATGTATAGATAATTTTGTAGAAAATTCCAGTGTAACTTATTTTAAAGCTCAAGATATTAATATATCTATCTGACCCTTTTTCTCAATAATTCCTGACTGTGCACACCAAAAGGCAAATAAATCCAAACCAAAGGTTGAGAATTTAATATAAACGCTAATACTTTGCAGTACGTACGTATCTAACATAAAATTATAGCCAATTTCAAGTCGATTTTCAAAAAAAATGGGAGGGAGATCATTGGAGTAACAATGATTTCCCGTGGGATCTATTAGATATCATTGATTATTTTGAGCGGCATTTATGACCGATTATTCGGTTGCGAACATGCGTATAGTAGAGGATGTTCTTGGTGCATACTAGACGGCTAAGACGGCTCTTATTAATGTTCAAAGAGCCACTCAAACTTTTGGATTATAATAAGCTATTATGTGATATTTTGATATGATTAGAATTTAACTACTAAACAACAACCCTGTTAACTAGGAAAATAATATTACCTAATCACTATTTTCCTGATAAATTTATTAGGTGAGATAATTGTCGTTAGCGATGAATATGTGGTGAGCGCGATGATGTGAAGCTGTTAAAAAGTATGTAGGTACTAATTTCAAGCGATGCTTGCGTGTCTAGAAATAGTCAAAGTTCGTGTCTGATGTATGTTCCAGATTGCCTGTTTACGGCCAGCTACGTGAGATCGAATGGATCTCTTCGCATTTATTCGTACCAGCATCAGCACTCCCATGCGTCTAATGTAATCTTTCAGGGTCAAGTGAACCGCTCGAACAACTTAATTGAATAAGGCTTCCATCGGCGGGTTTCGATTTATTTTAAAGTATCTTCAGATAAATATGTACTTGTATAACATAACTTTGCACTAATCCACTTAGTAATATAATAATATATACAGTAGATTAATAATTACAGTAGATTTTTAACTAAAAACAAATAGCAATAAAAATAGGAACTATTAGTATTAAGCAACTTTAATTCGCATTCTCTCAAGAATCGTTCAGATTGTGGATACTATCCTGAAATTGCGTGAGCCTAGACAGTTTTTGAGACGAACAAAATTGGATATAGTGCCACTCAAAAAAAATTGTTTGGCCGTCATAACCTCAAAATCGTCAGATAAATCACTATTCGACATTATCGGCGAATTGTATTAATATTTTTGCTATTGCACAAATTAAAGTAAACTAAATTTTCTACCAACATTGTGTAATGAGTCATTTTCTGACATTAGTTTTCTCAGTAGCGGGGAAATAATATAGTTACATCTGCATAATAGTTTTACTTTTATGAAGAGATACTAAATACATTTTTGAATCATTATTTTAACTTAAATACACTCAGTTCCAAAAAAAGTGACGCACCTAATTTTGGTTGCAACTTCTTTGAAACCTTGTTATTTCTGAACGTATTGACAGATTTTTGATTCCTTTTTTTTTGGTTGGTAAGTAATTATCTTGTCTTTCAAAAATTAATAAAATTATATAAAATTAAAAGGCGAACATTTTTTCAAAGCCTCCTAGGGTAGTGGAAAACCTTGAACCATGTTTTCTTCTTAGTTTTTAACGTACCCTGTGTGTTAATCAAGTAATGGTAGCGAAAATGGTTACACTCTATATGAAAGGCGGTTCTTTTACGAGCATTCCATTTTTTTATTCACTTATCTATCTCTAAAATTGCCCAAATTACAGGGTTTTTGCCGAAACCTTGCATAATTACGAAATTTCTGAACTCATCCTGAAATAATTTTCTAATACGAGGAATACGAATTTAAAAAAAAACATTTTTATGAAACACAAAACTATAAACTGGGTTAACTGCTTAATACCGTGTATTGCCACCCCTGGCAACTCTGAGAGCTTCTAGTCAACGCGGCATACTGGAAATTAGGTTTCTTATCGTTTCCATTGGTATACGATTCCATTCTTCCACTAATGCAATTGCCATTTGAGCAAGACTTTCCGGAGGCCTCTCCCTAGAATTTACCCTTTTCCCTAATTCATCCCACAAATGTTCTATATGGTTCATATCGGTGCTTCTCGCAGGCCATTGTAATGTAGTGACACCCGTAGCTTCGAAGAAATTTTGCACTATTGCTGCGGTATGTGGTCGGGCATTATCCTGCATTAATATAAAATTATTTCCCACCAACTGTGCATGAGGTAAGACATACTGCTGTAAATTGTCAATGTAGATTTGGGCTGTAATCGACTGTCTCGGTAGAAAAACATGAAGGGGTGTCTTTTCATTTGTTGAAATCCCTCCACAGACCAAAACCGACCCACCATTAAAACTTACGCATTCTGTTATTAGGCTCTGACTAAACCTTTCACCAGTCCTCCACACTCTTTTTCTTCCATCCACCATGTTCCAGACAAAACCTTGATTCATCTGTAAACAATACATTCGACCATTCATGAATATTTGATTGTCCATAATATTCAACGAAATTTCTTCGAGCAGCACGATGTCCATGTAATAATTTAGGACCTCTTGCAGGTCTGCTAGCTTTTAAATTTTAACTTCTAACAGACGTCTACATACCGTCTGCTTACTTACTGCAACACCACGAATTTGGCGAAGATCTTGCTGAACATTTACCACAGTATTTGATCGATATCGTAAAATCCGTAATCTCAAGAAGTGATCATCTCTTGGAGGGCAACGAGTTTTTCGAGGGCAACCAGAACCCACCCTCTGAGCAGTGCTTCCTGTTCCTGTTTGTTACGAGCGGCGTAACGTTTACTACGTCCATCGTTTACAAATGCAACTAATCTTACTACTGTACTATGTTGAGTTTATTTGAGGCATTTTTCGTAACAGTCACTAAAACTTTTTTACTGACACTTAATGAAAACAATACAGTGAAATAGTGAGTAATTGCTATGACAATGGTAACTGTTTTTTCATAGACAATGTGATCCTACAATAAATTTAATGTGTGGGATAAACGAAAGATTTTGGAAAAAAAGCTGTAATTTGGACAATTTTAGAGATAGATCAGTGAATAAAAAAACAAAGTGCTCGTAAGAGAAGCGCCTTTCATATAGAGTGTAACCATTTTCGACTCCATTACTTGATTAACACACAGGGTGAGTCAAAAACTAAGAAAAAAACATGATTCGAGGTTTTCCACTACCAACTAGGGGCTTTGAAAAAATTTTCACCTTTTTAATTTTTTTTTGAAAGAAGATAATTACCTACCAACCAAAAAAAAATCAAAAATCGGTCCATTCGTTCAGAAATCACAAGGTTTCAAAGTTGCAATCAAAATTAGATGCGTCACTTTTTTTGGAACTGAGTGTATGTAACTACTTTTGAGTGTTTTTATAAAATCGCAAAGAAACGAATGCCTAAAAGAAAAAAATTTTCAATCACTGTCTCCATCACATAAACAGAGTACTGTACATTTTAGCTCCGCACGAGCACATGAAAATTGTTTTTTACATATAACCGGACATTTACAAGAAAGCAGCTCCTGACACGCTGAAGTAGCTTCTAGAGATGTGGTCTAAAGAGATCTGCAGATGAGGTCCAAACTCGGTCTTCCAGTTGCCACCCCCAAGAATCAGGATTTGGATGATTTGGGTATGAAATCAAACATTGTCTCCCATATAAAAGCTCCCTAGAAAACTGCACGCTTTACGTGCTGAATGAGAGCTTCTGTTGTCGACGATAGTGATTGAAGCGGTGTTTGCTTTTTAGTGAGAAGATGTTTCCTTGCCTGAACTATATCACATGTAGTGCTTCATTTGTCATGCAATAGTATCATGAAACGTTCAATAATGTGCAACGCAGCGGGCTCCACTTCACGTTTCCTATTTATTTGTAGTAAAGCTTGGGTTAGGTTGTCGAAACGATTCCAAATTCCCCAAGATGTTCGTTTACATATCCCAAGAAGAGACATGGTAGTGCCACATCCTGTTAAAGCGTGCCAACAGTGGCAGCGAAACTGATTTCCTGGGACCGATTCCTTTAGCAATTTCGTGTGCAGGTAGGTAAGAATAATTTTTGCCTGTTCCAAATGCAATCCATAAGTATTGATTGAACGCAGCTACTGCTAGTACCAAAACATCAGTATCCACAGTTCGAATCATGAATCATGATAGATTCATGACCTTCCCGAACTGCATCAGACACGTGGAGTACAATTCAACAAACGTCAGCTTCTTCATACAAACAAGGAGAAATCCAGGTTAAGTCACGGCTATCAGCAGTAGTATGAGCCAGCCTTGCTGCTGAAACCAATTCTTTGTTCTTTTGGTATTTAATAAGTCAGTGCTAAGCAAGGAGAAGATCTCTTCTTTATTCTCACCCACTCTGATGGACGCCTGCTATTAGATTGGTAAATATCCCAAATAATGGCAATTCTTTCAGTAACGTCAAGTTGTCGATAAACATATGGATGGAATACATTGTTGAAGTTATCGTGAGATGTCTTAGAATTACCAGATATCAACATTTGTATTATAACTGGACCATCAAATATTCCGGCACCATAACCAGGTTATTTGGTGTTCTTTCTCCATCAAACAAGGAATCAGGTCCGATTTTACATTACTAGAATTATATTATTACTCATTTATATATATTATTATTATTATTATATCATATTATTATTATATTATATTATTTATAATATAATATAATATGCCTCCGGGCTGCCTGGCTATACCGCCTCCGTCATCCAGGCGGGAAATATTGCAGGGAAGATGTCCAAGTTTGGCAAATTAAATTGTTAGCAGCTGTGTGGTATCCAGCTACGGAGTCTTTACGTTTCGTTTTTCCAGGACAGTTGTCAGCACGGTTATCATCTTTCTGGGAAAAAATGCACAAATTCCAATTGGTTGTCACTATACCTGCAAAAGTACTAGGAACTGCTTGTGATGCCACAACGATTTTTTTTCAGACAAAGATTCATCTCGAATAACAACAATAATAAGTATTAATTATTATTATTATCCATGGAATTAAGAGTTAACTTTCACATCTGAAACTGGAAACAACTCACCCGCTTGGAACCCGCTCTGCTCGTGTCCCAACAGAGCCGAACCCTGACCACGCGCGAGTTCGGGGAATCATGATTATTATTACTACTAACGTATTATTTTGATTTTTGTGTCCTTTAATTTTACTTAGGACTTTTTATGTCATAAGTATCCGGTTTTCAAGATAATCGCAAAAAAACCCTCAAACTTATTTTTTCAAGGCGGCCGCAGAAAAAACATTTTTTCGCATGGCACTATATCACATTTTGGTCGCCAAGAAAAGTTCTGACGGAAATAAATCCTGAACTTCTGGCGCATCCATTGACGTGCTTTTTAATGGGGTTTACAAATTCCACTAATAATGTTTAGATGCTATTTATTAATTTATTTCGAAATTATACGAGGTTTCCTATTTTTCTATGTGGAATTATTCTACTTTATGAAACATTAACAGTTAGATATTTATATTTGACCTCACCTGTTGCAGGTACCACGATCCGCCACTGGCTAATTGTAAGAAGTATACTTTGTCTTGACTGGACTTTATATTATTTATATATGTACGTAATAAACAAGCAAAAAACTACAATTTGAAAAGACATTTTTACATTTCTATAAATATCAAGCAGCTCCCACTTGATGATATCCCGAGCAAGCGATAGCCGGATCACATTTATCCGAACCCTACAGGCACACCCATTAATTTTTTGCCCGCTTTTGCAACAATGTATATTCCAACTCTATCCTAATCTCCTTATCGGATGCCCGACGAAATTTCTCATAGCCATGGCCCTATTATAATCGAGTGATCGCTGGAGCATACAGCGTATCACCCCAAACAATCTCCGCGGGGCCGAAATAATTTTCTTCCAAAACGCTGGTTAACGCGCCGTAAACTCCTGTATGGAGTTATCGATGGCCCTTTTCTTGTACATTTTATTTCTTGATAAATTGGTGCACATTTCGACATAGGCCCCGCGTATCATTCCCCTACATATATATCCACTTAGCCTATTAAAGTCGGTATTTATTGCTGTCGATCTGATTTAGATAAAAGCTGCAGTTTTTGTAGGCGGAAGGCTGAATTTGCTTGCTCGAAGAAATATCGGAAAGTTCTTCATGATAAGGGGAAACTATAACTAATTTCAACCGATGAGATATGCCTATGGGGAATGAATCGTTTCCTTGTATACTCGTATATCTGATAATAACAGTCTGTTAAGATTCAAGAGGATGTAATCTCTATTTTTATAGATATATTTATGAATGATCAAAACAAATGTGTGGATACGATTACATATATATGAGAGAATACAGCATTCATATAAACCGTAAATATAAAGAATAAAAATGTATATAGGTAATAAATAAATCAGAGAGTATATATATACATCAGATAGAGTATAGGTATGCTAAAGTAAACCATCTGCCAAGCATAACGAAGACAGCATAGCACAGCGTCACCCAAACAGACATAATCTAATTGGTGGGGTAGTATTTTATTAATAACGTAATAAATAATCGCCAGAAAAATCAGAGTAATAATAAGTTTAGACATATCATATTATGAATTATGCAATATAAAAAACTATTAAACTCTGTCTAAATCAAGAGATATATTAGAACATATTATGTAAGAAGCGGGAGACTACAATTTTAATCTCGAAACAGAATACAAACGTCGAAGGTACAAGGACGACTCAAAGATAGTTTTAAACGTTAATAGATGGAACAAGCAGTACATAACTACTAAAAGTAAATAGATTTAATATGTGACGTATTTAAAATAGTAATGTAAAGTGAAACATGAGAAGCGAAAATAACAAAACAAGCTGATTGGTTCTCAGAATTTAGAAAGGCCCCCCGTAAATACATGTAACCAAGGAAGTACAATTGTTTTATATAAGGGAACTTCACTGGTACCAAAAACGAAGTCAGCGAGTTAGAAAAAAGGATTCAAGGTGTCATTAATTACACATTAATCAATCATGTGCTCCAAGTGTATATATTTTCCAAAGACATTTAAGTTAAAAAATAGTTTACTTGCATCGAATCTATGTTCAATAGGATTAAAAGTTTTAACAAATGGTTATGTAAATTGCAAGACCGATAAATTAAGTGTATGTGTGTTAAAACTCGATTGGATAAAGCTAGGTAGTTTTCTAGCAAATCCAAGTTATAAGTTGTGTAACTTTAGCAAGGAGAAAATCGATTAAACAAAGGAAAAAGCAACAAATATCAGAAATCTTCATGTTATATCGTTATATCAAATGCTGCGAATTGTATGGTAATGACAATCATTTCTAATTAGTTAAGAATATTGTTTCTAGACGACTTAATGTCCCATGTCATTAATTTAAGGCATAAAAGGTTATCGCAGGGTTTATATATTAAGTTTTCCTAAAATTTCATGAATCTACTATTAATAATATTTGTCATAATGAATCAATGTCATATGTAAGGAAAATCAATCTTCTTCTATCTGCTTAAAAGACCTTAAAGTCATTAAAGATTTATTTTTGCTACATTTATATATAAACATCACATAGAAAATTTAACTTATGATAATTCAGCCTAATTTAGAACCTCGTCTTAGGTAAAGTTTCTTGATGCTCAAATATATTCACTAATATTTCCTCTAATAGATATTAATAAAAATAAATCATTTCACAATACAATCTTACGAAAATAAAACAAAAATTTATAATTGTAATCAGAAAAATATCTCATATCTATACAAAACCATAATAGTATTCACAAGAACTGGGGACAATATAAATTGAGAATCTCCAAGACTAAATGTTATAAAAAATAAGTACCTACAAACTTGATAGACTATCTCCTTATGTATTAATCCTACACTATATAAAGTAATATCTCCTTCAATAATAAATAGCACAAATTAGAAAACTATCACAAATGTCGAGCCCAACGTGAGACTATCAACATCCACTAATATAACTTTATAAAAATATTATTGCCATAAAAGAAAACTATCACAATTTATATTAAAATTAAATGAAAAGTCTTACGAACCTTAAATAAGCAAATTTTATAATCATAGAATAAATTGTTAATATAAAGATGATTTTTCTTATATAGCAAGCATATAGAATACATATATATATATATATATATATATATATATATATATATATATATATATATATATATATATATATATATATATATATATATATATATATATATATATATATATATATATATATATATATATATATATATATATATATATAAACACTAAAAGTGTACATAATATTATTATATTGCCAAACTATAACAATATGCATCGTAAAGTGTAAAATAGTATAGTAAGTAGTTAATTGTACTGATTTGTTGTCATAATTCCGAGCGATACTGGTACATACGAATTAATAAGTCAATATTACTGGTAATAAAAGGTAGCGAGATACTATAGAAGTGTAATTACAACATAGTAAAATATTCAAATTTTAATAATTACTATAATATGCAATGAGAGCTACTGTCAAACCCAAAAACATACTAGATGACAACAGCTAATCAACCTGAAATTGAAAATTAAATAAGGAATAACTAATTCAAAGAATACAAACAGGTATTAAAATTATTAAATTGTGAATATATGTGTAAGACCATTTATATTTATAATATAATAAGAAGTGTCGTCATAATAATAGTGTCGTGATAAAATAATAACTGTAATAGTGAAATAAACATTCAGTTGCCAAACTACCTATTACCTACATACGAAAAACATTACAATATATCAAGTACATAGGTAGAGAACAAAGACTTGTTGAAAAACAATTTTAATGATTAGCAAAGAAAAAAAACATAAAGAAGAGAGCATAGTGAAAATTTGTTGCAAACATTTTATTCAAAATTAATAGTTTAATAGGGTTAACTTAAATTGAACACTTTTAATTTAATTTAAATTACTCACAAGAGTTTAAAAAGAGGTTATGGAAATCCCAGAAGTAAATGTTGATCGAGCAGTTGCTCCTGATAGATCCTATATTTATTCGGTAGATCTGGGTATAGATCCAGCACCCATGAAATATTAGGTGTTAACAGGTATTAAAATTATTAAATTGTGAATATATGTGTAAAGAACATTTATATTTATAATATAATAAGAAGTGTCGTCATAATAATAGTGTCGTGATTAAATAATAACTGTAATAGTGAAATAAACATTCAGTTGCCAAACTACCTGGTAGCTACATACGAAAAACATTACAATATATGAAGTACACTGGTAGAGAACAAAGACTCTTGTTGAAAAAACAATTTTAATGAATAGCAAAGAGAAAAACCATAAAGAAGAGAGCATAGTGAAAATTTGTTGCAAACATTTTATTCAAAATTAATAGTTTAATAGGGTTAACTTAAATTTGTTCCTGATAGATCCTGTATTTATTCGGTAGATCTGGGTATAGATCCAGCACCCATGAAATATTCCTCAAAGGATGGGAAAATGCTACAAAATAACAAAACCACGTAAGCAATATACCATTCTACTTTAATCGAGCTAACTTATTAAATATAAAATGATTTCGTAACATTTAAAGTATAATAAACATTCAACATATGATTATAAGTACTTACCATATAAAAATTCATGCAAATATGAGCTCCATATATAACTAGATCCATTATATTGATTTTGACCCACCACAGATTTTTTTATCCGCCATTTGTAAATCTAATTGGCAACCCTCATTACACATGGCTGTTTTACTGGTTTTCTCTACAACATGTCAAGGGTAACTATTAATACCTTTGATAAGTTGTACAGAAAACCAGTAAAACAGCCATGTGTAATGTGGGTTGCCTATATCATTAATCGTTACACACATATATCAGCGTGTAATAAGTTTTACATACATATATTAATCGAATAATACATTGGTATTATGTATTAAAATTAACTAAAACACATAACTATTTGAAATTAAATATTTCTTAAATATTTCTTCCTTGTGTTCGAAGGTTGACATGTTGACTATATTTTCTTATACTATAAAATTATTGTTTTTCTCATAATCTTTCAGGATTATTCCTACTTCTTGGTATATAAACTACTTTTAATATTATTTCATAAAACTACTTATTTCTGCGGTTCTTAATATTGTAATAAAATTGTAGATCTTTACGTGTTGTTTTGAATGTGTGTTCTCCAATATTTACATATATGTACAAATATCATATATTATGTTATTATTAAAAAGTAAGAATTTAGTTTTAGAGAAATATCGCAATGGACCCTTTTTGTTCTTACTGGAACAAGAAACTCAAAAATATTTTTTAAATTGAAAGAAACTCGTGGCGTATCACTTTTTCCAAAAAAAAAATATCAATGGAAATGCCCGCACGCACGTATTAAGTTAAAATAAAGCTTACATCGGAAAATAAGCATCTTTATAAATTGTTACTTCTAACTAAATTTCATTGCAATATTCTTTTGAAAATATTAATTAATTTCCATTTTTTTTGTAAAACACCCTCGAAACCGAAAAAGAAGCTTTAAATCATACAAGTTTATATAAACTTTTAATATTATTTTTTCGAGTTCTATCGACTGGTAAGTTTTCCCGATTAAAAATTGAAACACCCTGTATATCACCTTATACCTACAATGTTGAACCTATTTTAGTAGGTAGTGTTTTGCACTTTTAGTACGCAGCTTGTTGTTTATTCCCTTTTGTTGTTCTGTAAGTAAACCAATATGCTAATCTAAACGCTATATAATTGCCTGCTTTGTCTTTGCATCGTTGCTACATGCTGAACCCACGAAAATAAACTGTTTTGACATTTAGTGAAGCCCCTCATCACCCATCATAAATATAAAGACGAATATACCGCGA
Organism: Tetropium fuscum; assembly: GCA_964058915.1. Lineage (NCBI taxonomy): Eukaryota > Metazoa > Arthropoda > Insecta > Coleoptera > Cerambycidae > Tetropium > Tetropium fuscum. The sequence goes on along the minus strand of CAXKVY010018464.1, from coordinate 346,207 downwards.
GGGAAGGTAATAATCTTCCGCGATATTTGTAGAAATTTACGACCGGAAGAGGCAGCTTGTGTGTAGTCCGTAATGTAAGGACGTAAACTTTTACAATTCTGTAATCATAAAAGTTTGAAGTGCAGCCCCTCCCTGTTTGTACAAACGGGATAGTCACAGCGGTTTTAAGACGATATTTATTATTGCTCTTCCAACATACAACATCATGAGATAAACGTTCTGCAACTATAAAATTTCACTTAGTGCAACGCGATTTGTATCAACACGGCTACATTGAGTGGTTGAGGTTCACCTTATTTTCAATTTGACCATCTATTTTCAAGGCCGTTATTATTCTTTATTTAGCTTTTAATAATTTTGGTCATAATTGTACCCATTATAACCAAAATTACTATAAAAATACTCTAAAAGCAAGCTTGTTATATATTCTAGAAAATGGCGAATGCGCTGGGGAAGGTATTTTATTAACCATTACAAACGGTTCTTGGGCCTTTTTTTAGTATAAATTACCCTACACATTCAGGCTATATTTTAACAAGTTTCTCGCCTCCAAGAAGCCATAATACGCCATCCATTTTATTGAACAAGTATTTTTGTTTTGTTTTCTATTTTATCCATCGAAGGTAAACTCATATAATATATTATTATCCAAATAGAGACTATTTAATAGTCGAGACGACTAGAAGAAAACTTAAAAAAATATGGTCGGAAAATGGGTCAAGGTTAGTAGTACTTACCGTCGAGACAGAACGAATTTTTATGAATTGTGGAACTAACAACCAAAATATAACAACTTAAAATTTATTAAGACAGCGATTTATCGTTGAGATATAGATGTGGAGACAGCAAGAGGAACAAGATCTGTGGCGGCCTGATCAAGGAAATGAAATTAAGTTTTAATTTTGGTATTGCTGGTGACGCCCAGGCATTTTGTCATTCAACGTAAAATCACTTATTTCTTAATTGGTAATTATGGAGTCAACCTAGGTATATCAGTTTCAGCCCGAAATATTTTAGAATTTATATAGAAAAAATTTTGTAATATCTTTTATATAAATTTTACCCGATTATTTTTTATATTTTAGAAAATAGAATAAATAGTAATTAATATCTCTGAAAATTAGTAAACTTATTAAATTTATATTTAATATTATAATAAATCAACAGTAAACTATTTTTAAAAGTATTGTACATTATACATGATTCAACATGTCTTGTGCATAGTAAATGGCACCTGACAATAATTTTAAAAATATTTTTTACAAGGTAGAAATAAAATAAAATCCTACCCTTTGTTGAATCCTTTAAAATGTAACCTTTATAAACATACGCACAAGAGGCAAGTTCTAGTGTCCCGCGTAGGCAACCGGCGTACCACGACCGTAATACCTAGGCTCCATAACACTATGACGTCACAATTAACGGAGTCTCTTGGCGATAATAATAAAACTTTTACAAAGGGCATGACGCTGTGGCTTTGAGCCGTCTTCAATTTATGAATCAAAAAAATTTCGTTGTTATAAGCAAGTTAACGGTTAAGTTATAAGTTAGTTAACGGAATGGGAGGAATACATTTAAGTCGACGCACACTGGGTCGCGTTTAATTAGCAAATTTTAAAATTTTCCCTTTATGCACACTGTCCGGTAGGCTGGTTTTAAATCGGGGAAGCGGGCGCAGTGGCACGTTAAGAGACCAAGATGTCGTTGCAAGTCATTCGCGTAATGAAAATTCGTAATTGTATTTCCAGTGCGGGTAATCTGAGGTTTCTCTGGGTTTCGCCTTGTGGAGATTTCGCTTCTAGTTTTCTGCACTTAACACCTTTAAACGAACCGACGATTTTGTTTTCGTTTTCAGATGTTTCAGGTGCCATATAAGATAATGCAGAGGAGTATACTGCCGTCCTAAAATCATTATCTTAAAAATTTGACTCTTTTCGACTCTATTTTTTTTGCCATCGTAAGTTAATGTCAGCTAATTAGCAATTCTTGGTTTACAAACACTAGTAGATGAATTTAGTTATTTCAATATTTTCGATTACCTATACCTACCAATTGTTTTGATCAATTTTGCATTAAAATTTCACATGTATCATCATATATGGATGAATACTAGGGTATCTGTGCAGATACTGCAAGTGCGACCTCTGGCCCTACATGATAGATCATAAAATAATCATGTAACGCGAAGGCCATCATCCAAACACTTATAAACATATAGTCACAAAAGTTACAAGCTGCTGTTTGTGTTAATCGACCTATTCTAAATCCATGTTGGCTATGGTTAGATCATTTTGATTTTTATTAAATAATCTAGCATTCTATTACATTTTTTTTTCAAATACTTTAGAAAACAGATTAAAAACAGTTCCACAATTCGCAGCATTTCACGGCATTGTTCATAGTAATTGTTTGGAAATATGCGTTTGAAAGGTAATCAAATTCTCTACAACTTTGATTATGATAACTTTGACGCTACAACTAAGTCTTTCATGGCTTGTTGTGCTCCAAAGTGGCGAGAATCTGAAAATTTGCCAAAGTCACGATTTTACTCTTTTTCACCGCTCCATAGTTCCGTCGCTATTGGTTACACAAAAAGGTACGAGATCCATGTTGTACGGAAATTCATCCTCTACAACTTTTACATTTTGCGCTAAAAAGCACAACAAAGGGGAAGTGCGTGAAGTTGGCCCGAAAAAAAAATCGGGCAGCGCGGTAAAACGGTGAATTACCTAAATGAAAGGTTTGGAGATAACTGGATGGGAACAAATGGATCCGTAAGATGGCCTGCAAGGTCACCGGACCTTACGCCGCTCGCTTAAGTTTATAGGACTCCACCAACAAACCGAGAAGACATGGAAATGACAGTCAGAAGAGCCATTAATGGGATTACTGAATTACAGTTAGATCACATGCTTAGAGCTACCGTCACAAAAACTCGACTGTGCAAAGATAATAACGGACAACATTTTGAGCACCTAGAATAAAAAATATTTTTTGTATTTAGTGTTTCAGTAAATCTTTTATTTTAATTTCATTCCTTCGATATAAAAATGTATTCCTTAGTGTAATGGTTTTTCATTATTTTTTTCAAATGTTTTTTATTTATTAAATAATTCCTTTTACCTTCTTTTATTTTGTTTCCACCGCCTGCCTAACTAAATATTTTTGTTACAGTAGGTAGTAACAATGTTCATTACTATGCAATAATTATCGATACTAATTTTAATGAAGAAAGCAAAATGGGATAGGTACAGCAATTGTAATGGCCGAAAATAAAAGATAAATAAGTATTTCTTAAGTAGGTCAAATAAAAAAATTGGAGATCCTATCTTAGTTTTTATAATATCGTTGGTTGTTTAGAGATTTTTTTCTTTTAAATAAGAAAGATCTAGTTAGTCTGTTCAACTACTGATTATGTCCAAAAAAATGTGAGACACAAAGTTGCGTACCAGAAGTCTTTCGATATCACGGCACACTAAGCATCAATATCTGCCAAGGTTCATATCATGGCCACCTATGCTTAATACAATAAAATGATTATTAACTGTCAGTTTAAAAACAAATTCCATGGTGCGATACATGGTTGAAAAGAGAATTTAAAGACGAATCAGATGGATAAAAAAATATATAGGGTATCATTTAAAATAACAAAGTTTGCGTCACTTATATATATATATATATATATATATATATATATATATATATATATATATATATATATATATATATATATATATATATATATATATATATATATATATATATATATATATATATATATATATATATATATATACGATTTATATATAGTACATAATACAATAAGTAGTGAAATAGTAGAAATATGTAACTTAATATAGGGGAAGTACATGAAGTTGAATATTTATAGCATTTCATTAATTATTGTATTTTTTTCCACTCTTTCATAGAATAATACCCACAAATGTCACACTACATATTATTTGAGGACCTGTAATATAGTTAATTAGTAGTTTTATATTTTATGCTCACTATCTGAAAAAGTTATTGTAATAGTGAAACGATTAGAATTTAAAAAAATATTGAGAAAATCTTATAACACTGACATCTGACACTGACTTCAGCTTTAAAGCTGAAGTGTATTTAGGTTATTAAAATTGTGCTAATAAAATGTATGTACTTACATCTTAGTACTAGGTATATTTATGATCAATTGGCGTTTTTAAAATATCGAGGTCATAGTTTAAAAGAGACATTATATGAAAGCAGAATTCCGTCAGAAACGTTACTTTTGCAATAATCCGTACTTGGCGAATTAGTTAAAGGATGTCTTGTGGAAGTTGTATGTAATTTTTCTTAGTACATGCTTTCGCGTCAGATTGATGGTCGACTCTCATACCAAAGGTAATCAATTTTAGACATTAGATGAAAGCAAATTAAAAAAACACTCACCTCCATTAAGTATTGCATAACATTCTGCTAATATATTTACAAGCACAAAAAAGGCGGTAGCAAAGTATTCCATTTATATTAATTATTTAGTTTTTATTAAATAAATGGTTCATATTCACATATCACTTCGACACATCAACATTACCCGCCCAGTGTTAGAAATAAAATAAGAACAGTTTTGACTGAAGTTCAAAAGCGCGTGTTACGGCTAAACAACGTGGTATATCTAGTTGGCGGGAAGCGTAGCGAGCGCAGACCGCAAGCACCATGCGATATGGAGCTTTCGCGATTCAGGACTGTTCGGTGGTTGGCCAGACCGAAAGCTCCCTGTGTTTCGACTAGCCGTCAACTTCTGAAACAGTAACCGCTGCACACTTTGCGGTCGTAACCGTACAATTTGCATACAATCAGCCAGTTTGATGCAGCGGGCTTGCAACACTCCAAGCTCCATGAACTGCTCCCACTTGAGATGCTCCGGTGTAAAGAGGCCAGTTTGGCCGTAGAGCAGTGTCTCAGTCGCTCGTAAATGTGTCTTACATTTTATTTCTTTATTGGCAACACAATTTTCTAACCGTGCACCGAACCAAAATTGAACATACATACAATGAAAAAGTGCTTTGAGGCAATTAATGAAGTCTTTAATTTTGAGCCGAAGGAGTATATTAATATAATGAAAAATTTATTTAGTGGTTTAACCAATCCATTAATTATCCCAATGAGCTGTGATGAGTAAATTAACGTTTACAATTCAGTGATTTAACGAATAAATTAACTGTCGAAATGAAGTGAGTTCATTAAATTAACGTACATGCATTAATGTACGCATTAATGGTTTAACGAATGAAATAATTGCCTCAATTAACTATGATTATTAAAGTGACAAATACAAAATCATTGGATTAACCATAGATAACCGCTCTAAATGATAAACGACATCTACACAAACTGCATTGAAACTGAGAGTTCTAATGAGAATTCTCGATGTAGCTGTAATACAGTTTTGTCATTCTTTCATTCAGAAATTATGCTCCGTCTTTTAATTTTCCACTAAAATTACGAAAGTCTAACACCAGCCGGGTTATCTACTATGAATGTTGCCCAATTTCCATGGCAAGTTTAAATGCTAAGTAAACGTATTATTTGAATGAACGGATAATCTCAATATTTCCTTAAAATAGTATAACACTTTCTTTAGCTAGGTATATAAAAATAAAAAATAGGCAGATATGAAAAAAACACTTCATTGTGAGATGATATATTTTACTTTAAAACAAATCCAACAATATTTTTCTATGTTAATTTATTTTGAGTAACGGTTCCATTCAAGATTTTACTTTACGGTCGTTTAGCCGATTTTTGAAATAATTTAGATTAAAATGTTAATAAAAGCTGCTGCTAGCCGTCGGCAAGCGTTTTTTATTTTAGTATTAAAAATCCTGTGACCAGAAGTCTTATAATTTAATAAAATTATTAGGTATTAGTTAGCTAGTTAGTTGAAAAGTACGAAATGTTCTTCGTTCATTTTTTGCTCGTAAAACAAATTTTAATATTTAAAAATCCATTAAAATAGGATGGTTTTATACCAGCAACGACGTAGAAAATACATTATTGATAGGTAAGTACAAGTTTATATTTGAAACTTTATATAGCTACTTAGTACCTACAGGCCCAACAAAATCTTGATTATTCAGCATCAAGGCGAATGCTTACTTTTATTATTTTATATTTGTATAGATTATATGAAACTTTATTCAAGCTCTAAAGTAAAATATGATTAAAGCATTTCAGGTAACTTACCGGCCTTACCTGCGGTCATACCTGAACCTTACGTTTCCAGTTTGCGCTGTTTAAGATGAAACTTTGAAGAATAAATACTAAGGGGACTTCTACTAAATACTAAGGGGAATAAATCTGTAAATACTTGGCTAAATTAAAAAACCAATTTGAGCATGAAATACTTTTTATACCTAAACGTGAGTTGGGGAAGATTTGAGTAGACCAAACTTAAAATAAATATACATACTAATAACGCTATAAAAAAATATTCAAACAATCGTACATTTAAGAGGATTCATTTTTACACATTTTATTAAAAACTAATACTTATCTCCTATATAGAATGTTACCTGTTGCCGATTAACTGTTTCCAGAGTATATGGCGCATGTCGGGAATACCGTCGTTCCATTGCGTTCCGCGTTAACGTGCCTGCTGCTAAATTAGGGTATTTTTTTAATTAAAACGGAAAAGAGCAAATTATATTTTAACAAAAGATATTCTTATAATAAATATACAATAATAAAATACACAGTAATTAATGTAACAAACAAAAATTCAAGATACCTACTTTATCCTAATAATTAATAATAATAATAATATAAATAAATACTTACATAAATAATTTTCTAATTAAGATTACCTGTACTGACATACTTTTACCGATTTACTACAATATGGTATGCCTAAGACTTATTACTAGATGTTTCTTTGGCAAATTCATTTATTGTATTAATTATATTGTAATTAAGAGAAATATTAAATATTTTTTTCTGTTAATCACATTTTTATTTTCCCATTGTACGGGATAAATATGGGAATAAGATATGAGTGGACTTGGAGAATGAAACTACATTAAACTTTTAATGAAATAATGGCAGACAAGGTTAGATATATATATATATATATATATATATATATATATATATATATATATATATATATATATATATATATATATATATATATATATATATATATATGACGTAACAGACGTAAAAACTCTCATTTACAATATAACCAATAGAGTGAGTATATTTAGGAAAACTAATGTTTAAAAATCGATCTCGACTGATGAACTGATTAACTGAAAGTATGAAAGTATAATGTTAATCTTGTCGCATATAATGCATATAATTTTATGTGACCACCATATTATATGCATTTACCTATATGGTACCATCATATTATTCCACCCATATAACAATCAATGCGCTGAATTTCCACTTGTTTTCATCGCTGTTTTTAAAGCACCCATCTAATATTATCTATGCTTATTTTTTGCTGATAATATAGTGCCGTTATAAGTAAGAATAGTTTATTGGTAAGTAGGACAATCCTAATACACAGTTCTCTTGTTACATGGCTTATGTATAGTAATACTAATTTACATACAGAAATCTCCTATCTAGACAACTACTTAAATAATAAACAACACAGAAAAGAAAAATAGCTAGTATGTTTAGACAGAAAATTTAAAGTAGGTGAAATGACTAAATGCAAAAAATATTCATGGCTTATTAGTAGTAACATCAATTTGCATACAGAAATCCAAAAATTTCACAACAATTAAATACCTGGGTTAAATGTAATAATATTCATAGTGGGAACAATCTACATTAATATCATTTTATATTTAATTTTATTCTTTTTATAAAATTCTATTTAATTTTTCATATACGTTAAAATATTTTTGGTAGATTATTTGATTTTTTTATATCAATTGGAAGTTTGTTGTATTCATTAAGACCTTTATAAAACAATCCATTTATAGTTACGAAAGATTCTGCCTGTGTATATCAAAATTATTGTTAGTTCATAGTTTCATAGTTCTCGTTTCATATTTCATTATTATAAATTATAAATTGATCAAAGTAATGGGTAACAATTTCTTATTAATTTTTTATATAAAAATCATGGATAAGTAGTATAATCCATCCGTAACTGATAGCCACTGAAAAGAAGACGACATAAATCCTATTGAGACATATCTATTACACATAAAAATTGTTCTCGTCCTCTATTTTGTAATTTTTGCAAAACTGATATTTTATTTGACCCTAGCGAGTGTAGTAAACTGGCACGGTAGCCAAAATGAGGTTGTATTATTGTGTTGTATACATATGTTTGTTTCAACTGACAAAGTGGATACAACTCTTGAAAAAAAATATATTTAAAAAAAATATATATACGTAATCAAAGTGTGTGTTAAATACTAAATTGTTGTCCAGTAAACATCCTAGGTATAGAGCTGAGCATTATTTGTATTTACAAATACTCAAATGTATTTAAATACTAAAAACTGTTTAACTACAGAGTATTTAAATACTTCTTGCAACAAGTATTTATAGTCATACTTACAAATACTCTGTTTGAAATATTTACAACTTAGTATTGGTGCAAATGATCCTAGAATTATTCAAATACTTAAACTATTTAAATAACTGGGAGTATTTAAATGCCTTTCCGATAGTGGGTATTTAAATACTATTTGAACATCCTAAATATTCCAATCTCAAAAGTATTTAAATATATTTTCCAAACAAAATTAAATAGGTATATCAGGCAGGTTCTGAACTTGTCATGACATGCATAGAAAGGAAGTGTGCACCATGCAGCTCATAAATTTGCCTAAATTCGAAAACTCGAAATATTTCATAAAACTGCAATTTTTTAAGATATGACCGGGTGGTCCGTGAAAAACAACAATATCTACCTTACCACTATTGTCAGCCTCCAAGAACCATGAGTATTTATCATTTAAATACTTTAATAATATTTCAGTGTCACAAAATATTGAAATATTGTGAAACTATTTAAATACTTACTTTAAACTAATTCATTCATTTTGGTATTTATTATTTAAATACTTTTATATTTCGAAAAGTATTTAATATTCAAATACTTTCGTGTTTTTGAAAGTATTTAGTATTTAATATTTAAATACTTTTTTAAAGTATTTGACCAGTTCTGCCTAGGTAATTAATGTCGGTAACTACTTCAATTTCTGAATTATTCATATACAGTTTAACTGTGTTAAAGTCAATATTGTTGATAGGGCTGGAACCTTTGATGTAATTATAACACTCGGAGTAGTTTCCACAAACATCAAAATACTTTTACTTCGCTCGACGCGCGTTTCGCCAACCAAGTTGGCATCTCCCAAATTTGAAAACGGTCTAAGTGGCTACTATTTAAGTGCACCTTAATACTCGTGTTAACACCCATGGGATTTGTAACTCTTAAGCATCTCGTTTACCAGTTCAACATAGTTTTCAGCTTTGCGTTTGCCCCAAAATTTCCGACAATTGCAACAACTGATGTCCAGGCTTTTCACTCAGCCTCATTCATCGAATTTACGAAGGCAGGATCCTTAGTGAATTTTCTGATTTGTGGGCCGTCAAATATTCCTGCTTTAATTTCTTCGTTGTTATCAAGAGCCTTTACAAACTGCTTCATAAGGCCCAGCTTGATATGCAGTAGAGGAAAGCTTTTCTCTCTTTCAAGTAGGTCGTTAGTGACATTCTTTATTCCAACTTCCATGTTTTCCCTGTTAGGCCACTCTTTTCTAACCCAGTGGTGTATCAGAAACAGTTACTGGAAGCACAAGAAGCAAATATATTTTTTTAGATTTGATGTAGTCCAAGGAGAAAGTCCACACAAATCACTCATGCATGATACTTCTCTTCTCCAAGACCAAAGCCTTGTTGTCATATTTTTATTTCATTTTCATTGAGTGACTAATTGGTATCAAACTATACTCTATCCAATGAGAGAATGGACTTGCTTTGCGCATCGGCGACTAAAGAGGCTCTGTAACGAGCTACGTAGGACCGTCATTCGATGAAATAAATTTTATTTCTTTCAGAAATTTTAATTTCTTAAAGTCTTAACAGACGATTTTCGCTCGAGTGCAAGTCCATTCTCTCGTTGGATACAGTATATATGTGTTCCCATTATGTAGAAGGCTACATTTAAAACTTCGCTTGGAGCTGTCAATAAATAGGGGCCAATCATCTGGAGAATAGTCAGGAAGACCCATTTTTTCCAGGAGTTCTCTAACATTGTGACAAAATACAAGATTGTCTTCTTGAGAAAAGAAGTGTAGCAGATCCTTTTCTACGGTAAAAGGTAATTTTGGTTTCTTCTTCCAGCAATTTTTTCTCCATCAACCAGTAATTCAGAAGCTTCTTTTGACAGGTTGAGATATCTGGGGTCATTTAACTCGTCCTGGTTGAAACGTTGAGGAATTGATGACATCCCCTCATAATCCCTCACCTTCATTAGTATCATAAGCGTGATCAGTAGAGGGACAACAATTTTCCTCACAGAGCTCTAGTAGCTGGTGACACGTTGTGATCGGCACTTCCTCTGAGTGATGGACCGGGCGTTTTGCAGAGACTAAATGGGACTAATTCAGCGCCCCAAATTAATAAAATATTTATTAAAATGTTCAACAATATCAGTTTCTTCTCTTACACTGGCTATCTGATCATCTATTTCAAATTGAATACCATTAATGTTATTGTTGTTATAATTCTTCGGATTAGTAATTTCGGATTTTTTTAGAGTTTTCCACATTGCATATGGATCTTTTCTAGGTCATTTCTCATCATCGAGCAAGAGGATATCGTGGAAAAAATATATGCGTAATTTAGAACCTGCCTACAGTACATAGGTATAGGTAAAATAAATAATGATTTATTAAAATATTTATATTTATACTAAAATATTCGCAAAAATTGTAGAAGCATTTAGGTATAGATTATTGTTCCTGCTTATTAAAAACCATCATAACATGTGGCAAAGAGAAGAACGGCTGACCTGCACTAAGACTTGATATGGATGTGGGTCAAACCAGCATTTAAACGCTACCGTTATAAATACTTAATTATGGATTGATAATCCTCACCATTGCGAAAATAAACTAAAGACCCGAAGCTCAGTAGGTATATGTATCATGAGTGGCTTACAAGGTTTAAAGTTTCTGTTTATATTAGTGGTGCATGTGAGTATCTAATAATTAACAAATTACGTAGGTTTTATGAGCATCTAATGTCGTGGAGAAATTGATAATTATAAAAACTGCACGTCAATTAAAACGGACCAAGTATTTTTTTTGTGCAGTGTGATGAGTCAAATAAAGTCGAGAAAGAGAATAGTTGTTCTGAAAATGGGATTCCAAAATTTGGAAATTATTTATTTGTTTATTTATTCCTCCGTCTTTGCCTTTGTAGAAATATGCATCAAATTTACATTTTCTCTCGAAATTTAAAACACCCGGTGGGTTGCACCAACAACAGGTGTCTGCAATGTAGATACTACAACCAAGGTGTAGCCCATCTTTCCTGCATAATTTGTTTTTTTGATTCACGGTTTGCGTCGTTATCTCTATTTCCAAATGATACACGCAGTCACAGTTAAAGATTAAGGAACTCCAGTTTAATGCAAAAATTTAATGAATCAACTAATAACCAATAGCTTGAAACAAACAACTTAACTGGAAGAATAAATAACAGATGCGTTAAAGTCACAATCTGCCAGCATTTTCATTTAATTGGCTTAAGGGCTGTCTGCAGAAAGCGTTTAGCGTTTAGGTAGCAAATTAATTCTATTACTTTAGATTATTGTAATGGACTGCTATAGTAGGTATATTATATACCACGGGACTAAAGTAGCACTTTTAATCTGGAAGGTAGGTAATGTTTATGGCTCGAGCGTAGAGAGGGCCATAATTTACCTGAAGGATAAAAAGTACTTCAGTCGCAAGGTAAATACGATATTTTTCATACTTCCGAAATTGAAACGTATACATAATATAAAAAAGCACATAGAAACCTTTATAGAAACAGACAATTATTAAGCATAAAGCGATGCAAATAATGGGCACTGATTGACAATTTCATAATCATAGTAATGTTGCGTTGTGACAAGATTAATTTGGAGACATTGTTATTGCTAGTGTCATGACCTCGATTATGCGTGATGAAGGTGTATCTGATATTGACAAAAGAGCAGCCGAAGTAGCTCCAGTATCTGCGTCATTCGACCAGGAAAGACTGGTCAATATGATGAGCTGTAGCAACATTAATTTAGGTAAATATTAAATCAATAAAACACCTTTTACATTCGTTTGTTTATAATTTAATCCCTCCGGGATTTTCGCCAGTATTAATTCCCGGAAGGATAGAAAGTGAACTGTCATAAGGGAGCGAAGTTCTTACTTTGGTCCCGGAAGTACGAAAAATATTTAATTTGTATCGTGATAAATATGTTAGAATTAATATATTGGCTGCGGAAGGATTAAGCTACCGTGCTATGGCTCAGAGATTGGGAGTAGGTATCTCATATATATCAATATCTCGCGTTGTTCAACTTTTTGAAGAGACCAACGATCATAGCAGACGCCATGGGCATAGTATAGTAGAATTATTTTATTGTTCTGTTACATGGGCAAAGAACGCAGCGAGAAACTTTCATGATGAACATGAATTTGACATTCATTATTTGTTTATTTATTCCTCTGCATGGACGCCTTTGTAGAAATTTTCATCAAATTTACGTATTTAATATATACAGGATGGGAGAATGATAAAAGTTTCTAATAATGATAAGAGTCCAGGTTTTATCTATTCAGTTCCAACCGGCGCGTAAAGCTAGACTGGCCGCAAACTAGGTTACGTTAATATTGTTTTTTTTGTGCTTGAGAGAGGCAAGAGATACGTTTTCATTTGAACAGTCTGTTTTGACGGAAATACCTATAGTGTCATACCAATTATGGATCAATAAACTGAAGTTTTTGTTCGCGATTTTATTGCAAAATTATACGAAAACAGATGTCTATGGCTGATAAAGAGTATTGCATCCATGCATGAACATTGAAGTTAGAATCCCCAAGGGATATTTAAAGAACATATACGTATATACTTTGCCTGGACTCTCATAAGAAGAACATTTTTAGGCTCAAGATATCCTCAAAGGATATTTTGGAGATATCAGTATATGATATCTGAGACATCCTGAAAAGTGACATTTTTAGTAGCACGTTGCCCCAACGCATATTTTAGGGACATCAGTGTGTGTCTTGCCTGGAGTATATGCCGGCCGCCAGCTTCTCTGATGCATCGGCTGCTGGATGCATCGTCGCGAGCTTGTTGAGCCAGTCGCATGCTTTATGCGGGCGCGGAAGATATCGTTGGAGTAGATTCTTTGTTTGCATCGAGAGGATATTGAACTTTCCTTTCCATCTGCTGAATGCATCGGCGAACATGCCAGTCGCATGCTTTGAGTAGGTTCTTTGTATTTAAGTATTTAACTTAACGGATATCTCTCCGTATGTCATACGTGCGACAGACTGCGTCGTGTCTCATGCGAAACAGCGAAATGGAAGACAATAATACCGTCAAAGTGAATGTGTGGTACCTACGTGTCTTAATAATAAACGGATTTTCATCATTAAACTTCGCAAACACGCATCAATTAATTACTAAAAAGGAGAGGCAAAACTACCTATGAAATATATAATGTATTAGGCATTTTTATCCGGAAAAACATTACGAATATTTTAAAAGGTTAAGAGGGTGTGAAAATATTAGTAAATTATTTTGTTGGCCATGTTTACTTTTTGAAAATAAAAAGGTCTGGAATAAAACTGGTTTTTCCGATTTAAACAATTTGCATAATGTTGTAAAAAGACATTGGTAAGAAATAAGTACCTAAGTAGAGTAGGTATTTTTTAAAAATTGCATCCCTTATTTAAAATTTAACCGCGCGCCCCTGGTCTTGCCCGAGACATCCTCGAAAGTGACATTTATACTATCACGATGTCCGCCAAGGATATTTTTAGTACATCAGTATTGTAAGCAACTGGATAGAACTTACGATTAGTTGCATTTTAACATTTTAGACAATTTTTCATTAAATCCCAAATAAAGGAATTATTTGGGATTTAATAATATTTTAATATTTTATAATAATTTGGGATTTAATAATCTACCTCTTTCTCAAGACAAAAAAAAATGTAAAACATAATTATAAATCAATACAAGCACGTCGAAACAGCATTATATACCTAGATGAAAACAAAAAGAGAATATACTTTACGAAAAGTCGCGTCCTGATATAATCAATAATTTTGGTAATTTTGGTAATTTTGGTTTCAGGTGACATCACAAAGAGAGAGTGAACGAGGTTTCCTTGATTTTCTCTTCAGCCCTTGTAAATGCAGTTAAGTATAGCTTCGATATTCAAAATCGAAAAAAAAATATATTAAAAAAATCAATTCTTACAGAATGTGGAATACCCAACAGGGAGGCGCGATTATTAGGTGGAGAATACCTAAAAGGACATGAATTCCCTTGGGCGAGTTTGTTACAAATAAATGGTGGTCGGTCTCTATCAGCAACATTAATTAACGACAAATATCTGATCACAGCTGCCACGAATCTTATTAGGTAGATATTTTTCTTATTTTACCTATCATAACTCATTATTTATTTAGAAAGCAGCGACACATTTTTACTAATTTCCTGTTTGCCATGGAATTATAGTATTTTTATAATTTAAACGTGTTTAATTTGCAGTTTAACTCCCCTGGATATCAAAGTGACAGTTGGCCAATTCGACAGATGTTTCCCAGACGTATCATCAGCTAACATGAGCGTGGAAAAAATTATTCTGCATCCCGATTTTAACCCGGGAAATAGAGCGCATGACATAGCTCTGTTGAAATTAAGTACACCGGTCAACATAGAGCGGCGTATTTCTCCTATTTGTCTGGCTACTCCAAGTAAGTAAACTTAGAAATGCCATTTTTTTCAAGAAGCATTAAGGCGCCATCGCAATTTGTATTAACTATAAACATAAGCTCCAGGCTCCAGACTACTATGACTTACGGAACAAGTACCTGTAACGAAAATTTCAATTTTTTTCAGATACTCAGTATTTGGGGCAAGTGGCCACTGTGTTTGGTTGGTCAGAGGGTCAAACAGCAGAAGGCGCAGTTTCAGCCTCTTGTAGACCAAGGAAATTAGGTCTTCCCGTGCTAGGACAGATAGAATGCTTGGGTGCGTTTGATGAGCCAGATTACGTTAGCGATGACAAAGGGTGCGTTGGTGTTGTTGGATCGCCTAGTCCAGTTTGCGCGGTAAATTCAAATTCTTGATAATAAAATCTGTCTAATGTTTTCATTTCTAGATTGATGCAGGTGGGCCAGTAATGTTTCGGTCACGTCAAGGTGTATATGAACTAATAGGTAGGTGGCAATGCAGTTATAATATTGTAAATAAAATATAAGTATTTATTCGATATATTTATGTTGGATAATTTTTTGGTATATCATTTCAGGTGTTCTCACAGATAAAAATATTTGTGGTCCAAAATCTTCTGTAGGGTTGTACACACATATTAATAATCACATATTTTGGATAACACAAAATACCAGAGACGCATGTTACTGTTTCAAAACCTAAATATAATTATTATTTATCTCATAGTTTAAGGACATATATACTTAAAGTGTGAAGCAAATAAAAAACTAGGCATAGGTATTGTATATATAAACCAGCGTATTTCCTGAATAAAGTATAACATTTCGATTTTCTATTATTCTTTAGTTCGTAAAAAGTCCTCGTCACAAAACGTTTCGACGTCTTATATTAAAATAGTAAAACTATGATCTTAAAATTGTACTCACACATTAAACTATTTAAAATCAACTGATTTTTATAAAGGAATATAAATATTATATAAGGAAGTAAATATTATAATTTGGGATACCCTATAAAGTATATATTTGGGGAATCTGTTTATTCGTGATGCAACGTATATGGTGGCATCCACTGCATTGAATCGCAAAGCATTCAGTGGTCTCAGTCACATCACCTCTGTAATATCAGCCACACATATTTCTCTCATTTTACTACGGCATGGGAGTTAACAGAATAGCCCCGGCAACAATCTGAAAATATTCTTGTGAAACCAGCTGGTCCTCTTAGTGTATCTAATCCCGTGTACACGTGTTTTTAATATTTGGTCAGACGAGCGACAACCTAACGAAAAAATATTCTTGTCCTCCTTCTGGGACCTTATACCATGTACACGTATCTTTATTATCTGGTTAGTATTCGACCCTGTGACAAAAGTAATTGCGATGAAAGTGTATATATAATCAGAATATGACTTGGTAGGAGGTGTCACAAATTTTAGCATTGAGTTGCTGGCACTAAGTGCAACGGCCGTATTTCGAAATTCTGCATAATGTCTATCAAGCGGAAATCACATTTTTTTCTTCACACTACTTTGTTTCATTATAGGCAACACTCTCCGCTATAAAATGCGTCTAAATTAGAATGAAAATTATAGAACATGCTCATTAAATTGCTCTCTGGAACCCCAGACTTAAGAAAGAGACTAATAACCAGTTACCACGTATACATGCACCGTTTAGTCCGGACTAAGTGGGTTCGAAATAGTAAGTCCGGTCATGTATACGGTTGCTAGTTCGAACTAACTTTGTCAGTTCGATCTAAATATATGCGCTAGTGCTTTTAGTCCGGTTTCAAAAATCATGTAATCGTTTAGTTCGCTTGTAATTCGAACTAAGTTGGACGATGCCAACTTTTAGGTGAGAAACGTTACAATACAAAAGGCACAAAAGCAAAAGTCGATAGTTTTTATTATATTATTTATATTATATATTATTTAGTTGGTAATAACGTGTCATGTATACAGATACAAGTAAAAGGGACCTAATTTGACGCATGTTGGTCCTAAACAGTGCATGTATACCTGGTAGGAGTGATGTGGAAATATATTAGACTAAAACTGAATTGCCGGAAAATGTATTGTCCTTACTATCCTTTCCTATGCTGCGGCAACTAATAATAAATTTATCTATGGCTCCGGTTACACGACCCATTGCACAAAACATCTAACCCATACAACACTGGACCAGGACTTCTATCCGAGAAGAAGAAGACGCGATATTATCCATCTGTCATCTGTTTATGATTTATTTTCACAAGTTAACCTCCAATTGATATTTTATATCTAGGTATATCTAATTTATCAATATGCCCGAACAGGAAAACCTTTCTGATGTTATCATCTTAGTAAGTGATATAAAACACAAGTAAGTTCCTTAATTTAAACTAATTTATAAATAAGTACAAACAAATTTTTCTTTAGAAAGTTAAGCAGTTCGTTTGACATTGCCCTAAGAACCGAACGGCTTTTGGAAAAATTAATATCGCAGGGGCAATGGAAAAGTGCCAGGTATGTGATTTAAGACTTTTATAAAACATAAACACATTAAGCAGTAAGCAACTATTTACCATAGGGAACTTATGATGTTGGTAAAACTCAGGATAAAGTACATCACGGATAATCTTCCACAAGAAGCGACAGCTGCTAATATAATGCGACACATTTTAAAAGTGATTAGAGAAGAATATGAAGCAGCTTCTAAGGTAGGTACTTTAAAAGTTGCTGCAAATATTCTTCTTAGTATTACATTTCATTCTAGAGAAAAGGCGAAGGTCAGTCTTTGCATCAGCTTGTAACAGCAAATCCAAATACTGTCTTAGACTACTCTGAATCTCTAATTAATTTAAAAGCTAGCCTGTTGGATCACTTGACTGAATACAAAGTAGAGTTAGAGTCCAGGTATGCTCTTATATTTTCTTAAAATTGTTTTTAGACTATTTTTGTAGTACCGAAAATGTTGCTGCTCAAGCGTCAGAACACATTCATATGAATGAAATGATAATGACTGTAGGACATTCTAACACAGTGGAAAAGTTTTTAAAGTCAGCAGCTAATACTAGATCATTCAATGTAGTCGTAGTTGAAGGAGCACCGTTTTATGATGTAAGTAGATACATGTTTTATGGCGGTAGCAGTAGTGGTGCTCGAGAACTACACGCAAACTGTTAAGCACCACATGTAAATTGAACTATATATTAAATTCACCTCAGTGATACCACTGCTAAATTGTATATATGCAGTCAAAATTTATAACCATTTGGATAATTATCCTGATCCAATCCTGGACCGTCAGGTGGATAACGTATCCGATATATTTATATGAACGTATGCCTCCATTTATCGATTTTCTATGCTTAATTTTGATCGATCCAGATGGTCATTTGTTAGGTTGGTGTGTTTATAATTAAAAATATCTTAATGGAATAATCTAATGGATCTTTAGGGCATCTGTTGGAGTATCTACATCTTATATGCCATGTAGATATTTTTTTTAAATAAATACTTAGTTTGTGTTAATATTTTTGTCGTTTTTTAAAGCCATTATATTTATCTTTAAAATACAAAATATATATATAAATTTTATCATACTTCGAAAGATCGAAAACTTTAAAATATAATCATTACCATGAGTTCGAATTATTAAGACTAAAATTGATAATCCCAAAGATCCTTATAGTTAAAAAAATTATTATCTACTAGTATGTTTTACTTTGTGTTTTCTATATTGTTATTAATTATCTATATTCACTATAATATTCCTCAAATATTATGGTCATTTATCTTGTCTCGACTTATCTCGACGTATCTTGTATATTATAGTCTTGACTCATGGTCACGTCGCAATTTTTTTGCAGCATACTCTATTCACTTCTTTGGTTCATCTCATCACATGGTTTAAAGTTGCCATCTTAGCGGAGAGCAGGTACCCTAGTAAAATGTCCCCCCTACATACAAGTATTTATGTTCATATTATTACGAGCACCACCACGCTCAAAAGCTGTCGCCCCTGTACATGTTTATTAAAATTTTGTTTCCAATTAATGGTAACATATTTTTAGGGTCATGCTATGGCTGCAAATCTGGCCAAAAGCAACATACAAACTATTGTTATTCCTGACTCTGCAGTTTTTGCTATGATGTCTCGGGTGAACAAAGTTATTATTGGTACCCATACAGTACTTGCAAATGGTGGTTTAAGGGCTGCTAGTGGGATACATGCAGTCGCCCTTGCAGCTAAACATTATTCTATTCCGGTGAGGTCAATTATTATTCTCTATATGGTTTTTCATCATGTAAATTCTAGGTTATGGTGTTGTCGCATATGTATAAATTTACACCTATGTACTTCGAATCTAGAGATCATGGTGCCTTCAACGTTTGTGCATCTCCAGCTAATGTAATTCCATACTCTACTGGTCAAGTATTAAATAAAATTAATGTTTACAATCCAGTGTTTGACTATGTACCGCCAGAACTTGTCACCCTCTTCATCTCTCATCAGTAAGTCCTAATACTAAATCCTAAATAATTTATATAATATTGGATATTTTAGGGGTGGAAACGCACCATCATATGTGTATCGTCTCTTATCAGAGCTGTATCACCAGGATGATTACGATATATGAGATTTTAAAATCAACGTAAATAGTGATTAAGATAACTAAAATAATATACTACAAATGTATATGTATTTCCTAATAAAAGTTAATTTTAATGTATACTGTTTTATAATAATTTATAATCTCGTTAGCTCAAATTTTAACTAAGGATATTGTTAAGGTGCTGATCACTTATTAAATGATCTTAATAATTATTCAACTCCCTCAGACCGTAACTAATTATTCCGTATCATGTTGCTAACATTATTGTAATCTAGCATTCTTTCATGATTTGATTTGGAAGAATCACTTTGGCTACAGTTTTTTATCGTTTATTAAGAAAGTAGTTCTTAAAGTAATTGTGTTAACATTTAAAAAAAAATACTTATATAGGCTTAATCTTAAAATGAAGTCCGATCAAAGAAAACACCAGACACTTCAAATCTTGCACAAGGTAATAAAAGCATCGAAGTCCTTCTGGATCTTTAGACTGGCTCACATCCACAAGTGAACCAGTTTTTGAGGTAGTAAAAGATATATGCTCGTCCTTAATAACAATCTCCAACTCTTGCCTTCCGATGCGATCAGGCGGCGGCCACAATGAATCGTCCTCCTGCATAATTTCCGAGTCAACAATAATTCTCTTAAGTTCCTCCATAACGCACTGATGTACGTACACTTCTTTCCTGATCATCGTATCATTTTTGTAGTTGGAGTTGTTAGCGTACCTAAGCTTGCCGTCCGGTCGGAACTCAAATTCAAGAAATTCATGGCCGAATTTTCCCTTGTGGCCTACGTAGTAACGAATGTAGAAATCGGCACACATTTCTTCTTTGCGAATGCACAAAAGTGATTCAGTACTTTAATTGGGACAATTATTTATTAACAGTTACAGTTAGTTATCTTCAGAGAACCGAATTTAGGTTAATATAAAAGCGACAAAACTCGGAAATGACAAGGAACAAGCAGTGTACACTGTACAGCCAACATAAAAGTCGAAAAAACACTAGCCATAGATTTATATATTATACACGCTATCACCACAGTATCATTAACAATAATAGTATACCATACCGTGCTATCACAAAACAGCTACAAATCTAGCAAATAGAACCCTGGAATTTAGTTAATTTGTTAATTAATTGTCGTGATATGAGGGCGTTTCCAAACTCTAACGGAGAGCGCGGTCCTGTATCCGCGCCCGTGTCCCGCAAATTTTAAATTTCGGACCACAAAACATCTACAAAGACGCAGCCTATCACAACACACTGGATATATTTCAATTTTCAATGCATAACATAATAATATAATAGGTTAAGTACTGGAAATGGTCTATATAGTCGAAATCTGAGAATAGAGCGTAGTGTAACGTCACATAATATAACCGCAGGTGCTTTAGCTTAATTTTAAACGCTTTAGTTGTACTTCTTTGTTGTACTTACCTGGTAAATTCATAGTTGGATATGCCCTCAAACCTCTTTTAGTTCCAGGTAGGTCTGTGTATCGTGAGTAGGTACTTATTTGTCCATGTCCGAAAAGTGTAAACACAAACTTTAGAAGATTTATAAATCTGTGCCTAGTTTTGGTGACCAAAAGTGGATTGTTCACATGTACCCATTTACAAAGTTCATGTTTGGGAAAAGTGGTTTTTTAGCAAACAAGTCCATCTCCAGGCACTACACATTTTTGATAACATTGCCGGATAACTTTATTGCAACACTATTAAATAATATAATACAAGCCAAAAAAGAATGCAAAACTACAAAATTGACATAATCAAATTGAAATTGCCACCAGTCTTCTTGCCAGTGGCAATCACGGATCACACACTTCTCACTATAACCTTTTTTATTGGTCAATTCCTGAGTTGTGGAAATGCGAGCGCCCCTCAGTGCGTAGTTCCCAAACTTATTCAGTGCTTATTTGGTTGCCTAATAAATACGCTTTCGATAGTTTCGATCACGGATCACGGCACACACACAGATATATCTCTGCACGCACACGGTTCCAAATATATTAATCTATGCATGGTTTTCTGTGTACCGTGTTTTCCGTAATCACCATTTTAGGTGATATGCAGTGGGTAGGGTTACCATATGAAAACTTGCCCACCCAGGACCCAGGACAAGCCTTTAATGGCCGAGTGCACCGTACGTGTTAATTCTGGATTACGTTTAAGTCCGACTTATTTTGACACATTTGCATGCAAATATGTGAAAATAAGTCGGACTTAAACGTAATCCAGGATTAACACGTACGGTGCACTCGGCCATAAGAAAATCCGGCCTCCATATTTTTTTTAGCAAAGTAACAATTTTCACATATCTACTGATAGATAATGGTTACCATTATGATTCTTATTTTACTAATAAAACGAGCAAAAAAATACTTTTTTTTCAAACAGAAAATTTAAAACAAAGTAAAACAAGTGACAACACACAAAAATCCGCCCTGACCCACCTGGACGTAGTAAAAACCCAAACATGTCCAGATTAATCCAGACGTGGGTATGTGGGTATACGGTACACCTATTTAACAAAAACAAAAAGTAATAAACAACTTTTATTTAGTAAATTCAATGGTGTTTTGCAACAACTTTATTAAAAAGATAACAATAAAGTCATTAATTAACATTCACTCAGATGATTATTGGTTAATGGGGATTGCTTTGGCTTTCTCCTTTTGCTCTGTTAAGGCTCTTGATTCGTGGATGAATACTACAAAATTAATACCCTAGAAAATAAAAAATCAAAAATAGCATAGTTTTATATTTTTCAATGTATTACTTGTTGCTTCGCGGCACGTACGAAACCATCATTTGCTGTCACAGTAACTGCTCGAATCTGGTCTCCAAATGTAAAAATAATAAGGGACCTTTCTTTAATTTTTCCTCCTACTTTCAGTAACTTATCTCTTAAGATTTGAATTTTACTAAATATCTCATTACACTTATCATCCTCCGAAGCATCTTTTGTATCAGCATCATCAGGCAAAATTGTGAGTCTCTCAAGCAGCTGCTCAGCCCGTATTTTTTCATTTGGACCACCAACAGTATCAACTATGCTTACAAAACTATCTTTTGCAGATTGACAACAATACAATTGTTTACCTGAAATGCTAACTGTTAAAACTGGCTCTGTACTAGAAAGTACCATAAAAAACCTTTGAAAAATTCCTCTAAAATGGGTTTTACAGGCCTTACCCTTTCCCACGCTGCTTGTTGCTTTAAAACGGGAACATCGAAATCATACAGATGAGCACTGCCATTTGTTACAGAACTGCAATATGCTAACATAGCAGAAACATCTAAATTAACTTTAGTTATATTTGTGATATTTTTGGTAGACAGGTCTGTGATGTTAGATATTTCTGTATTAACACTATCATCTGCTTCATCATCACTCAAATCAGAGCTGTACTCAATTTCATTAGGCAAATGATCTAGTCTTTCTCCCTTTACAGTGACGCCGAGGGACTCTAGTTTTATAGCGATGCTGTTGCTTATTCCATTTGCAAAGACAAACACTATCTAAAGGCATATTTAAAGATATAATCCGTTGATTATTGTACAATGTAATAACAAGCATATGCAAAATATTACATAATAGCGAGCATAATAGATATTCAATATTACCTTTGGTATTTGAAATAGGCAGGGATATAGTTTTGCACATTCTACAAACTCTTCAGCTTGGTCAATTATACTTCTCACTCCATAACTGGCATTTCCCATGCATATTTGGCTAACTGATTTTGGATTCCGTGCAACAACTTTAGTCCAAGTTACACCCCCATCACAGACAATATCCACCGTTATTTTTCTGTCATTTAGCAAGAATATTTTATTAATACTTTCACAATTCTCTAGAGTTTTAAGGGTGTCTATTAGAGCGGAGAAATGAGTTAGGTTGGAACATTGTAAATGTTCCTTCTTTAAAGAATTATTCTTACAAACCTGCGAAATTTTATACGTATAATAATATTTATGAACAATACCTCCTATATGTGGTAAACCTTTTTCAAGAATTTAATTTCTTGGGTTATTTTCCTGATGAGTTTTTGGGAGCCTTCGATATTTTTGTAGTCTTCGGTGATAGATCTTATGAGATTTTCTCCAAATGTAATTTTCTCTGAAGCCAAATCAGATAAGCTTATTTGTTGTTCATGAATGACCATTTTGCTTGGATCATCTAAGACAAAGCAAGATCTCAGACCACCAACAATCAAAAATAGGTGGGTTGAAACGGATTCAAAACGTTCTACGTAAGTACATACCTGGGCAGTTTACGGTTTAAATAAATTAATAACAAGTCATAATATTGAATTTTGTTAACAAAACAAAATTACAACCGACACAACCACTTACAAAATTAAAAGTGACTTGGCTCTTGAATTCTTGAGACTCAGTTGAGAGTTGAGTTGACTTTCAGCTGTCAAAAGTGCCGTAGTTCAAATGCCCATTTGGTTATATTTGCCCAATAAGTATCGACTTTAATACTAGGTATGGAGGGTAGGGGTATTAGGGACTTAAAGCAGACCCTAAAAAATTGGTACGTATCGTATCGGTATACGTATCGTAAGCCGATATACGATACTGAGAAACAATAAGTTAAAGCTGTTCTCTACGTATCCGTATCGTATCTTCACAGTATTCCTACACCTACTCAACTGTGGTCTGTGGTATCTTCAACCGCGAATTTCGAGGAAGAAATAGGAATTTAATTTTGACTTTCACATCTGATTTATAGACTCTTCTACGCCCGTCGGCCCGGCTGTGGCCCCACTTCTCGTAAAAAGGTTCATTGTCCCACCGGTGTATTTCCCGCCGCGCCGTTTGTGTAGTGTGTCATTTGTACATTAACATCGTGCCTAGAGAAGTGTTATCTGACCAAGCATCAATTTGGAATCGACCGTTAGGCGAAAAGGATGCCGGCCGAACTTAACCGCTGTCAAATCTTGTCTAACAACACGTGGCCGATAAGCAATCCTGTTAGTCTATAATCCTTGCTTTTGGCTGCGGACACGTCACAGAATTATAATTCTGTGACTAAACCACCGAACAACACTAAACCATACTCACAGAGACCCATACAAGACCGCGTCTATAGAAAACATAGTATTATTTTCTATGGACCGCGTGTTGTAGTTTCATTAGTTATGTAGGACGATTTAAACCACCGAATACAATAATTGTTTTCACGCTTACTATATAATACAAACCGAATACAATAATTGCTCATGCAACTTTTAATATTGGTATAGTTCTGTGCACTTTTAGATTTCCGAGTGTCACAATTTGTTTTCAGTATGTGAGGGATACAGTCGGCTAATACCAAAAGCCTTTGCGGCTTCCCTTTGAGTCGGGCGGCGAATGCTAGGCGCCCTCAACGAGTCAACGGCTTCCATTTTGTACTGTGATTGGTTGAAAATGTACTGACGTAAGAGCTCTTCTCTTCGATTAGCGTTAAGATGCTATTTATAGTTGTTTGTTTACAAGTCTGGGTGGCCACCTGCAATTTATAAGAACTCAGTTGGCATCCTTTACTCTTTGCCGCCTGAATTGTGACACTCGGAAATCTAAAAGTGCACAGAACTATAGCAAAGGCAAAAGCCTTATTACTCTGAATTTAAGTGGATATTTCTTAGAGCAGCAGAGAGTAATAAAAATGAATTTATTGTGTAATATAAAACAACTAAAATACAAATAAATACTCATGATAATAAAACAATATTTAAAAAAATATATCTACAGTAGATGTAAAAAAAAATCTCGCAGTCTTATAAAAAGAACTCCATTTCCCGCTTCTTTTTCTGGAAATTAACAATAGATTGCAGTTCGGATCTTTCCTTTAAGGCAATTTTTATTTCATCTACTGTTATTTCACTAGAATCACTGAAATAAACAATATTTAATATAAATAAACCACAAAAGTACAACTTATGGTTACCTGGAATCTTGCTGGCATATTAAGTGATGCCTAGCCCTGCGTATTAAACCCTCTGCGAAACATTTAACAGCCTCAAGCATTATCCTTTCTGCAGCGTTCATGGTGACCCCCTCTGAGATTTCTTCCGGCTTTAAAACTATACCACAGTCTAGTGCAGCGTCTTTTACAAATGCACAGTGTTGCTTTAGATTCCCATCAGAAATGTCTATCATTTGAGATCTTCCTGAAGACAGTGCCACTGTAATGAAATAAATTGTTCTTGAATTATTATAATAATTCTTGAATTATTATAATAGAGATCTTTTACACAAATACATATCAGAATGCAATCAACATTTTTTACCATTGTCGGGTTCTCCGTCAATGTCAACTTCTACGTCGACCACAGCGCCATCTTTCAGGAAAAATTCCTTCCGAGGCAAAGAATTTGCAAAACAAGTCCCTAAGAGTTCTAATTCTAATGATTGTCGTGCTAACATACTTCTCCCCGAAGCAGGCGGACTATATCCATGTGTTCTAGCATATATTAAAAACATTTTTGTACTCCACCTATCTAGATCTGGAAATTGTTCAACCGAGATGATTTTCTTCACTTCCTTTGCTCGACTCCACTGAAATTGTAGACATTTTTATTTTCAGACAAATACAAAATAAGAGAAATAGCAACAAACACTTGTCTTGTCGTTAACAGTATTCTTAATACTGCTTATATATTGTAAAACTACCGAGTTAAGTTAACAAAACAGCTTATCCATTTGCTTAAAAACTCGGTTACTTTACAAACAAATCGGTTACTTTAAAATGTGTAAATTATCGTAACTATAAAAGTTAAAAAAGGTAAAAAAAGTTATAAAAGTAACCAAGGATGATTAATATGCGTAATTTAATGTTTAATACAAACACGTTACCATTGTGCCTTACAGAGCACTATATTTAATAATAATAATTGTTTATTGTCTAAACAGGATGATCCCAATTATACAATTCCAATTATAAAACTGTACAGAGCAAATAAACACATAAATACAAGCAAGCTTTAACTCACCTCTGAACTACGTTTCCTTCCAATATTCCAACCTTGAAACTCCATCATCGAGGTAGCTACAAATGGGTAAGTGCACTTAAAGTCAATATCACTAGCCAAAGGACTCCACAGGGGCAGCCTCTTAAGCACATACGGTAAGGCCTCACCCAAGCTTCTAAACTGATTCCTAGGTAACGTTACTTTATACTTATCATAATCGATTTTTCTCCCCGGAAGATTGGAGTTATGCAGTGAAACGCTATTTGTCTCCACCTTTTTCAGTGCAGTTTGCGGCGTATGCAACAGCTTAATTTGTATAATGTTTCCATTGCTGAGCAAGACTTTGTTAAAGCTTTGCGGCAGGAATCTGATTGGTTTACCCGATGCTGTGGTAAGAGTTTTTACGACGAACTAGAAAAATGAGATAGTTAGATAGGAAAAGTCTGATTGGACATATTTTGAAATATATAGAATGCTGAGTTTTGAGGGTTTTTGTTTGGAAATGTGGTCCTCATATTTGGTGATCCTCTGCCCCACTGCTGTATTGAAGAAATCAGCAAAAGTGTGGGCAAAAGACTCACAAAATATGTTTTTTTTTTTGGATAATTGTAATATGATGCCTGCTCTGTATCTTCAGAGCTGCAGCAAAATTGGCAAAATTTATATGATTGACGTTATTAATACAGTGTAGTGTTGTCTTTGGAGATACTGCCCTTTTCGGCGGTGATTGCTAACACTTGTATTTAAAAATAGACAAAGCAGCAATGTGTTAAGGTTAATACAGAATTGCATTCTAGACCAGGCTCGATAATTTTTGAAACCGAAAAAAATAAGAGTAGGATGAAACCCATTGAAAAAGGAAGAGAATATAACAAAAATGAAAGGAAAAATAATTAACGGGCCATCTGAGGTGGGGAAGGGAAGTGGAAGGGGGTGATTTTTTAACGGTAAAAAACGGTTTATCTCGATTTCCGGCCCAACTACAAGTCCTATGGAAAAAAGTTAAATGGCAAAGTTGTAGGTAATAAAAAGATCTACAACTTTTGTATTTGCACTTTTTTCACATAACCTCAAAATTTATGTGAAAGATTCAAATAATCAAGATTTTGGTTTTTTATTTTTTTCTTTTACAAACAAATTTTTTTTAAAGAAATCAAAGAGTCTAATCACAAAATTGTCAAATTTTATATTTTTACATAAATGTGATGAACAGAAGCAACTCTATATTTTGATACAGAAATTGTATTCCCACATGAAGGGTTTTAAAGTTAGGAAATCAAAAAACAAGTCTTATGTTACAACTTCGCCGGCCACCCTAAGACAAAAGAGTGTAATGAAGACATTAGAAATTTCAAAGACAACCACTCGTAAGTTTCCTATGGCAAAAGAGTCTAATGAACACATTTTATTAGAAATGGCAAAGACAAAACGTGGGTTCACCACCCATAAGTTTATAAGACCTTATACAAACCTTATTTTTAGGGGACACTACTTTGTCTTCCTTTTTCTGTTGCTTTGTATCACTATCTGTGTAAGATTCATCTAAACCGAAAGCCAAGCTATTGTTTTGATTTTCTTCAACTGCAACTACAAGATTCTTAACATCATTATTTTCAAGCGACATTTCTTTGTATTCATCGTTTGGTAAGCTATAAGAATGATCTAAAATCGTAGAGTCAGTGAGAACAGGTACTTCGAAGTCCACCACGCTCTCTTCTACTACTTCTTCGTGGCAATAGTCATGTTCTAGATTAGTAGGAGCCGAATCCAAAAGTTCTTCTTTAATATAATCTTTAACGTCGGTATCTTTGCAAACTGATTTAATATCTGTACTTTCATATTTTACTATGGTTGCGGTTGAACTTTGCGGTTTAAAGTATTTAATATCCAGAGGTAAGTCGAAATCTTTAACATTACTATCTATAAGCTCCTTTTTAATATTCTCACACTCTTTCTTTACGAGTTGTTTGCTCAGTGGCAAATCATTGTCATGCAAGTACAAATCCACTATAGTCTCATTACCTGAAAATTTGTTGGACCAATAATTCATTGTGTCAATCATACTCAATAAATTTTTGTTGTAACTTACCTAATGTTTGCCTGCCCGTATAAGTTTTATCTAGCTTCAGATTGTGTACAATACTGACAGGCTTGTTTAGAGCACTTCTGAAAAATATTTGAACTCTAAGAGGAAATTCACCCCAACCTCTTCGGGAAAGGTGAAAGGGGGTTTCACTAAAAAAATATATACAAAATTATGCAAGATCGCTATAAAATCCTGGAACTCGATAAAACGAAGATTATTTGCTAAGACAAATGTTAATTCAAAATATTTTCAAACACATTGAAAAACATAATATGTAAATGATAATTATCTTATTATCTTTTGATTATATTCATGTTCTAACAGCGGCAGTATCAAATTTATTTTTAATTGTATAGTTTTTGTTATGAGCATTAAAATGTTCATCTGAATGAAGCATATGGCTTACCTGATTTCAACAACATCATGTGGCTTGTACGAAGGATGTAAATAAAAAATAACTTTCTCAATAATATGAGACACATCTGGTGTATCTTTTGCACCTCTAACGTATACCATCCACTTATGCGTAGTATTGTCATTTTCCAAAGAAGGCATCCATTTAGAAATATTTCCAACCACGATTCTATGCCTAGTTTTCTTCCTATTCTTCAGTGTATTTTGTGTAGTATCTACCTGCGACTTGAAGCTAGCGTCTGCACATCCCTTTGGTTCTAGTTTAATTTTTTTAGCAGCCTGTATATGAGACGTTGATGCCTCACTATTATCTTTATTTCTACTATGTATTTTACGTTTACTTTGGGAATTTAAGATAGGTAGACTTGTATTGTTACCTAGCAACTTTTTAACAGCTGGGTGTATCCTGCTTTGTAAATCGAAAGTAATACTGTCTTCCTCATTGTTATGCTCCAAACTTTTCTTCTTGTAATACGAAGTTACTAGTACATACCGAACTAAATGAAGTAATTTTTGAGCCTTAAATATCTTGTCCTCTATTTCTTCTAACTGTTTCTGACGACTAGACAAATCTTTATCAAATTCTTCCGATATTATTTTAAGTAATTTCTCAGATGTGAGCTTGCTCTCTGAAATAGTAGGCGGATATTTATAGGTTAAGAAAAAAATTTACACTAACCTTCTTTCTCTTTTTCTTCAGCTTTTCTTAGAGCGGTATTGTAACGTTCGTAATCCGGGTCTATATCTATTTTATCTCCGCTTGATTCCATTTGCTGAATTGTCTAATTACTTTTAACGAAAATAACATTGTACATAACCTAAAAATATACAACTGCATACAGTTACAGTTTGCAAATTGCGAGTAGAAGTTATGCAACCATTAAAACAAATATGTTTATTTAGGTTGCATAAAAAAGAAAATGGTAAACCTATTCGTCATGCAACAATACACTAGCTAGTGTAAGTGTCACGACTAATAATAATAATTATTTCGGCGTACAAGTACTAATGTTGAATGTGTATGTGGTTGTGGTTCCTAAAGATTGCATATTATGATTACGTTGAACAACATAAAGCATAGACAAAGTAAATTTAATACTTGTAATCACGAGTTATATTACAGGCAGCAGGCATCTATGACGTAGCCTTTGTACTAATTGACATTGACTGATTGACGTCATGACATGTTAACATGATCTTTAAATTGCTATTGCTATAAATTTAAAACTAAAGCACATCAATGTTTAATCTGGCCATCTACGGGCATTCTGTTGCTGTTGCTGATTTCTGTAGATCCCATAAATGAAAGAACTTTTTTTAGTTTGTGCATATGCATCTCTGCACTATTTAATCTATCGTTCGTCAGATGGCGACAGTTCAGTCAAAGTTACCCTTGTTGAAATTGACATTTTATTGTATATTCTACATATATTATCAATCACATCAGTCTAAAAAATTCCAGAAAAACCAAAGAATTAGTAGGTATAACGTTTAAAGTTTCTTTTTTATAATTTATTGCACTAGGAGCACTCTTAGGTACTTAATATAGTAAATATATATATATATATATATATATATATATATATATATATATATATATATATATATATATATATATATATATATATATATATATATATATATATATATATATATATATATATATATATATATATATATATATATATATATATATAGATATATATATATATATATATATATATAGATACATATATATATATATATATATATATACATATATATATATATATATATATATATATATATATATATATATATATATATATATATATATATATATATATATATACAGATATATATATATACAGATATACATATATATATATATATATATATATATATATATTATATATATATATATATAATATATATATATATATATATATATATAGATATATATATATATATATATATATATATATATATATATATATATATATATATATATATATATATATATATATATATAGATATATATATATATATATATATATATATATATATATATATATATATATATATATATATACATATATATATATATATATATATATATATATATATATATATATATATATATATATATATATATATATATATATATATATATATATATATATATATATATATATATATATATATATATATATACATATATATATATATATATATATATATATATATATATATATATATATATATATATATATATATATATATATATATATATATATATATATATATATACATATATATATATATATATATATATATATATATATATATATATATATATATATATATATATATATATATATATATATTGTTATGCAGGGTTAAATGGAAGCTAATTCATATAATTTATTGGATATTGTCTTACAAATGATGCTAAAGAATGGGGCAGTATATCCATTCATGTGAAATGGAATGGATATTTTACATTTGTGCTAAGTTCATAATAAGGGCAGACAAATTGCCAATAAAAGACCGTCCCCTAGTATCTGCTCATCGGACTGTAAGTGAAATATTTGACAACGCCGATTCAACACTGATACTGGAATCAAATCGCCAGGATGAACTTATAAATGCCAGGGGTAGCGAATGTGGTAAAATCTAGGGTAAATAAGGGTAATAGTGAAAATTCCATGCAAAAGTATAGTGAAAATAAAATATCACTTATGATTGGCATTATTGCTTATACAATATTATTGGCATTATTACTTATACAATAACGTAGCCAGGATTTCATTATTTTGATATTAAGGTCACGCGTTTTCCTGGCATTTCAGAATTTCAATGAAAAATCCCTTTATACAAAAATACCGACTTTCACAAGAAAGGGTTTTGGAAATCCAGACCATTTTTAAATTAAAAAAAAATATATTACGAGTAAGTTTAATGAAATTGAATGAAACGTGTTTTTATATATTTTTATAAACATTACAAATAAAAAAAAATAAAATCCGGGTACAAAAGAAACGCCGGCAGAATATAAGTAGGCATAGCATTTATTTAGGGCCTTTAAATAAGTGATAACATAAAAAATAATATTTAACAATAAATAAGGAACAAACGTTTAGGAGATAAAAAAAAACTGAAAATAAGTATTACATATACATATACAAGTTCACTCTTGTCTGCTGTCAGCGGCCGACGTCAACTGACAACTCGCCCACTCCACTCCGTCTAGTAGGTTAAATCCGTCCAATCTAAATTTTAATAGTGCATAATGCATAACAGTGGCAATGTTGCCGAGAACGCCGCCCCGTGGTG
Source organism: Tetropium fuscum (assembly GCA_964058915.1). NCBI lineage: Eukaryota > Metazoa > Arthropoda > Insecta > Coleoptera > Cerambycidae > Tetropium > Tetropium fuscum. The sequence continues at coordinate 313,851 of CAXKVY010018464.1, read as the reverse complement.
GCGCAGTGGTGCAATGGAAAAGCACACGAAATAAAACGGTGCGCAGCGCATGTTGATATCGGTATTGCAATAAAAAATGTTTGTAAATTTTGTTTATTCAGGTTCGTAGGACTTTGCATTTCATTTTAATCTATATAATATATATATATATATATATATATATATATATATATATATATATATATATATATATATATATATATATATATATATATATGTATGTTTGCATATATGTTTTGCGAAAAGAAATTACCTTTGAAATTTTTTGCTATTCATATTTGTTTTGTGAAAAGTAATCTTGGGTTTGTAGCATTTCATTACATTACTATTTGCTTACTTCTCTCTCTCTCTCTCTCTCTCTCTCTATATATATATATATATATATATATATATTTTTGTGAAAAGTAATCTTGGGTTTGTAGCATTTCATTACATAGAAATAAGCAAATAGACGAATAAGAAGGAAAACACACTTACCAGTGCTATATCTGGACACACATACGAAAATGAACCACTATACACACGAAAACGAACCACTTAGAAGTTGTACAAGTTCTTTCACCTTTCTTGAGGATCTTCAGAGCAGTATACGATTTATTTCATTGATCATTTATACTTGAATTTAAAATATTAATACTCCAACACTTGCAGTGACGTTTTATGACATTAGTTTTTGACAGAACTCAAATTCTTAGAATACACAAACCTAGTCTACTATTTATATTTGTTCTATTTGAACATATTATATATAAAAGCATTAGGCATACAGTTATCCAGAAGATGTTAAACTTTAAAATGCATAAAATCTTGTTGAACCTATTGACATACAACCAACAAATGATTTTAGTTTTGACTAAGCAAGCAATTTCTGTATCACTCCCTCTTTGAATGCTTCAGAACTCTATTGTATATGTAATTCAATATTTTCCCGCATATAGTTGGAAAAAGTAGTTGTTTTTCAATAGGTTCAACAAGATTTTATGCATTTTAAAGTTTAACATCTTCTGGATAACTGTATGCCTAATGCTTTTATATATAATATGTTCAAATAGAACAAATATAAATAGTAGACTAGGTTTGTGTATTCTAAGAATTTGAGTTCTCTCAAAAACTAATGTCATAAAACGTCACTGCAAGTGTTGGAGTATTAATATTTTAAATTCAAGTATAAATGATCAATGAAATAAATCGTATACTGCTCTGAAGATCCTCAAGAAAGGTGAAAGAACTTGTACAACTTCTAAGTGGTTCGTTTTCGTGTGTATAGTGGTTCATTTACGTATGTGTGTCCAGATATAGCACTGGTAAGTGTGTTTTCCTTCTTATTCGTCTATTTGCTTATTTCTATGTAATGAAATGCTACAAACCCAAGATTACCTTTCACAAAACAAATATGAATAGCAAAGAATTTCAAAGCTAATGTATATATATATATATATATATATATATATATATATATATATATATATATATATATATATATATATATATATATATATATATATATATATATATATATATATATATATATATATATATACATATATATATATATATATATATATATATATATATATATATATATATATATATATACATATATATATATATATATATATATATATATATATATATATATATATATATATATATATATATATATATATATATATATATATATATATATATATATATATACATGTTATTCTCAAGTATTCTGCGCACGACAGCCCCGAAACCAATTGGTTATATTATTAGGGCTATATAGAAGTAATATAGTGAGAGAGAAGCCAGTGGACCGGAAGTGTTAACTCTGCGTTATTAGCTCTATATTAGTCCACCCCTGGAAATTGCAAACATCATTGGAAGGGCGAGATAATGTTCACCCTTCCATCGGACATCTATAAATACTTAATAGCTGTTTGGGTCGCATTTATATCTATTTCGGGAAGACATTTACTTATGCCAAGTATGTTTACTATAATATACGAGGACGTTATAAAATCGTTAATAATATATCTATTCAATATAGTCTATTTTTTTGAAATGGAAAGGGAGTAATAAAAGCTCATTAAAACTGAAAATCTTCAATGAATGTACGTGCTTATAAGTAATTAAATAAAAATTGCAGGTAGTTAAAAGTTCTCTATTTTACGACCCGTACTATGGACATTTAGATCTGCTTGAGTTGCACCCTTGTGATCTGTCCTTATCTAATGCCTTTGAGGCTCTCGGTTGAGCTCTCTTATTACCAGTCGGCATCGGTTTGCTGTATTGCATAGCCGGGTTTAGGGGTTTTTACGTAGTGTAATAATAACAATTGACAGTTATTATGAACAATGATTTAAATTTTATATATATATATATATATATATATATATATATATATATATATATATATATATATATATATATATATATATATATATATATATATATATATATATACATATATGTATATAATTACTTGAGTATACCTATGTATACTCTTACTTTAACATGCATAAATGCTACCACATTTTGTTTCTTTTAAATATAACTAGATTTAACATTTCACCTGGATTGTTCATTTTAATAAAATTCAATACAGTTAAACGTGTTCATATTTGATTTGAGGTGTAGTCTAGAAACCAAGGTACACTTTATTTATAATTTTAAATTAGATTGAGTTTAGTAATTTTGATTATATATTCTGCTATAATATATTATTTGATTCACATTGGTACTTTTAGGTCAATTTTTCGCTTATTATTAATAAATTATAATGCATTTGAATGGTTGCTAACCTCCATTACTGCTAGTCATAAGTGCAGTTCGCTCTATCTCTGTTCTACCTTCTGTCTTTCCAACCCATGCCTATTCTAATTTAAGTTAATTTGAATTGCGAAAACAATAATGGCAATACTTGTCAAATAAAGTCATTGTGATTGACTTTATTTGACAACAGCCTTACTTCATTGCTTCATTAAATAATAACCCCTCAGTGAATTTATTTTAAAAGGGATGTGTATATTTAAATTTGTTTTTGAGGAAACTATTAATTTTGCGAAGAAAAGTCGAGACAAAAAAGTTTCAGATTGAAGCCGTTTTTTGCATATAAAATTTTTAAATAAAGATTTGCATTAAGAAGTTCTGAGGAAAAATATTATAGGGGTGGGTGTTTATTACCCACTTGTAACAATATTTCAGGGTTATATACAAAAACGGTCATTGTCATTTTATTAGTGAAACTTGTCCTCTAAAGTTGATACTGGAAAGGAACGGGTTTTAAAAAGCATTAAAAACCCCCTTAATTTCTGAAAATTCACCTCAATTCAAATCAATTGAGAAACACCCAGTATATAATGGAGCAAATTAAGAATGACTTCGCATGAAATGAAAAATAAATTTCAGTTATGATATGAACAATAATACTGATAGATACTAAGATATAATACTAAGATACTTCAAACGCAGAAAGGCTGTAAATCGAAAATTCTCGAAAGAAACCCAACATGGACAAATGAATGGGGGTAATGGACAGCGCCTTTGTTTGTTTAAAAATAAATGGCATTAAGAGTAAAACTCCGAGAAGAAAAGAAGTCAGTAAGCAGCATGTGGTGATGTATGACAGTAAAAAGCTCGGGTATAAGGGGGTGGCGGTTAGTGGGCGGTCGACATCGGGACCGGAAGATGAATGCGTATATGTATTGTTTCCGGTTTCTCTAAAAGAAACCCTCTTAATTCGGCGCGTTACTTAGCTAACGACTCCACATACAGCGAGAGAGCCGCAGCACAATGGGATTTGTCGCCGTCAAAATTAGCCGTAAATGAATTCTTTGCGGGCTCGTTTATCAAGCCGGCCCTTTATTCCCTTTATCCGCCACACTTTACATTACATTAAGTTCGTTTCAGTTGCTTTATGGCGGAGAATTAACGGCTATGTATCGCAATATTAATGTAAAGAGGTTTTGTAAACAGGGGGCCGATTAAGGCAACGATTTTCAGTAGACCACATGCATCGCCGAAAGCTCTCATGATGGAAACTTTAATCATACCCCATTTTTTACCAATTAGTATGTTAACCAATTATTGTTATGGACACCTTCAAACAAGGATTTAAAAAAATACATGTTTTAGAAAAAAATATTGATTTCAATAAGAAAATCATGATTTATTTTTATTATTTTCTTAGTGTACGGTCGGAAAACATTTTTAATAGCAACGTTTACGTCTATTTTCTACCATTTTAAATTAATATATTTCTCGAATTTGAGTAACATAAAACTAAAATAAATAGATAAATAGAATTTACAAAAACCCAACGCAACAGGACATTGCGTGTCGACACTATCCGACTGATATGTATTTGAAAAATTTAATATTTCTTTCATAGCCAATTGAACCAACGATTTTCAAGGACCCTTGGAGCTAAACAATCCATAAAATCAACATTTTGCTTGCACCTTTACTTGCAAAACATTAATGAATGCTTGTAATATCCTTAAGCTTTCTTTTAAGTCATCATTAGCGTAAGTGGTCGCTAATAACTATCCTAACTATCCTTGCTGAAGCTTTTCCTAGGTTTTGTTCTATCGTTTTCTGAGTTATTTATTAATTTTCGCAATTAGGTATCAACTTTTTGATTGGTTCAGGATTACCTACCTATAGTAGGTTAACCTATACAGTGGTAAAGGAATACCTAGAATTAGGGGATGAACCGAATTTCACGGCAGACGACTTGGAACTTGTAGAAATACTTGCAACAACAGTACAGTGCTGCAGAGTCAGACATGGCCAGACAAATTAATGAGGCAGAACCACCACCCCCAGAAAACATCAATTGAAATGAGCTAAATTACTTAATAGAAACCGTGAATATTGAATTGCCTGTAGTTAGAAATCGCTTTTCTTTCATTTTGGCTGCAACTCGTCTGACTTTCACTTTCATTCATGTTGAACAATTTAAGAGACAATTTATTTTATAATAAGTAATCACATTCTTTTTATTTTAGAATTACTTATGTCAATATCAAGTTACATATTGTATTATTGTTGATATACACAGTTAAATCCCGCGACAAGCTTTTATATCATATAAATTGTGTAATGTAATAAATTGATGGGTTTAATTTAATTAAAAGTTTATTTTCTTTTTTTAGAGCATTTAAATAAAAGCTTGTTTTTAAAAATGTTTTTTTACTATTAAATTATTTTTTATTTTTTAGTTATCGCTGGACATGTTTCTAAGTCTGTTCATGGTATTTTGCCTGTCAATTTAGTACATTCTAGTTCTTTCATAAGGATACCTTCTAGTAATTTCACTCTACTTATTTCAGCTTGACTCTACTTTTTCACTTAACTCTACTTATTTCAGCTTGAAGCTCTCTTATGCCTAACAAAACACAGTTTCGGGTTCGATTTTGGAGAATTTGACCCCAGAGTCGGAATCGGAGACTCCAAAAACCGCGGGATAACAATTTCAGACGGATTGGAGCAACTATGTTTTTCATCGCCATCTTAGATCCGCTATCTTGAAAAATTTGTATCGCCTGCAGTTGACCCGTGTCCGTCCCTACAACATTTGTTCGAGCATCACCAAACTATCTCTAACTTTTCCCGAATTATAACTCTTTAAAATTGGTATAACGGCCATCTTGTGTTCCCCCATTTTACCCATTTTCCCCTCTTGAATCCTTTAATTTGATTTCTATATCAAGGGGTTTATGCATCCCACGAAAAACATAGTTCACCATCTTTGAGAGTCCGCTATATAGGATTTAGAGTGACGTCATTTTATTTTCGTTTTCTTCTCAGAAAACCCTTTCATTTGATACCCATATCACGGAAGTACACAAAAATAACTATTCCGCCATCTTTGTGAGGCCGCCATATTGGATTTAGGGTGACGTCATTTTCCGTCAGTCCGTCTCGAAGCCACCAAACATAAATTTTGGTGGCTTTCGCTGGTTTTATTTACATCCAAATTTATATCATAAAATGATGCAAATAAAATATAACCTTAATGGACTGTATATAATTCGTATTACCGTTTATCAGTTACAACAAAATGTTTTCTTGACAGATTTTTATTAATTTATTTTCAATTGCTTAATCATTTTCAATTTGCCTAGCAACAGAACATAATTTTTAAGCAAGAAAAATATAGTACATATTATTAGGACATTAAAATATGTCTTCTACAACAAACCACATGGATAGATGTATACATAACAAGTTAAATAAAAGCTTGTAATGACGCCACTTATCTAATGTATGTCTTGTCATCCAAACTAAACGTGCATACAAAATTTCAGCTGAATCGGTTGAGGATTACCTGCTTTAAAATTCAGTTGCAACATTTGACCCGAACAAACATGCATGGATAGATATATACATAGCAAGTTAAATAAAAGCTTGTAAAAAAAGATAATATTGCTAGATTTTTATAGCGTTGCCAAGTGTAACATATACTTAGCTAAGGAAACCTGAAGAAGTGATGGTGCAGCCGAACAATAATTTGAGAACAACAACTTTATGGATTCCTTTGGTATTCTGTGCATAAACAGAAGTTGGTGCATTCGGGCACTAATGTAGTAATTTTTAATATATAGTGACAAAATATACTAAAAATAAATAAAACCCCTCAAAAACCATATACTCCAACAGACAAGCAGGATTGTTATCACCGAGTGACGTCATGCGCAATATCGTATGAAACTCGATCTGCAAGTGGGTTCTTCTGCCGTAATAGTGTACCGTCATGCTATTACGGAAGTAATAGTAAAGTAAAAGTATAGTAGAAAGTAGAAGCAAGTAGAAAATAAAACTGAACTGAACTGTCGTATACCAAGCGAGTACCGCATCGTTTGGGCCGTCCGCCATTTTTACTCCATCGCATAGTCGCGGCAAAGTTTAAAGGTATTACTGTACAGTATTTACCATTTAAAAATCTTTCTCCTTGAGCCATTGTTTCAAAATATTATTCATCTGAGCCTATTTCCATATGTTATTATGCTGTTAATTATGGAGTATTGGAATATTATGGAGTAAATATGGCCGCCGCGCCGTGTCGGCGTTTGTCGGTTCAAACGAATGCGGTACTCTATCCGCTGCACTGATACCGATACCAGCAGAAAACTACCGCCGTCTGAGCCTGAGCTCCGGAGGAGACAATTAAATATCGGCCACATTGAAACGGCTCATATCAAGCCCAGAGATATATTTAAATTTCGATCTGTGCACAGGGCAGCGTTATTGGATATGTGCGGGGTGAATTGGGATTCCATCCACATGCTCGCAATATGTATGTCGATAAGATGATTGAGGCAGAGCGCACCGGGTCGCTTTACATTGTTATTCATGGATTGGGACTCCGGATCGAGGTTTCTGGTAAACATATCCGGTTACGGAGGGTTCTCGTAACCCTCTCCATTATTTTACAGGCCGTGGCTCCGACTCCTTATCCCAGCCGCAGTCTCAATAATTTTATAGTAGAATGCAAAGAGATACTTGTACTGCGTAATTATGTTCATTCGACTGCAAAGAATATGCTTGTGGAGTATTATTGAACATGCTCACAGCTTCAGTAATATCTTACATGTGTAAATTTTTTTGGTTGCTCCACCATATTTTAGAATTATTATATAGATATGAATGAGATATTAACGTTACAAAAAACTGACAATACAATAAGTACCTGAGTTGTAGCTGTAACACTAGTAGAGTAGGGGTGCCGCATGGTTTTATTAACCACTTTTATTTAACATATTTAAACGACGTGAAATATTATTTTAATTTTTCAAAGTAATGTTGTTTTTGCTGATGACATGAACATATATAAAGAAATAAAAAAATTAATTCAAACTGACTACTAATGTTGTGTGATATACCTAATAGATAGACAGATAGATAGATAGTAAGATAGAATGTTATTTTCCAACAGGTGAGAATACCCAATAACAGGAAAAAACTAGAGAAATATAATATGATTACACCTATATATAGCGGAGCGGCCTTTCATTGCTCTGAGTGTTGCTCTGATTGCAATAAAAATATGCTAAATGAGCTCATTAGTTACATAGTTCTTATGTGTCAAAATAACAATTTTCATAGGTTTCTGGTGACGGCTGGTAGAAGTTTAAGATGATCATGATAATATGCTTAAAATGAGGCCCAATTGAAATAGTCGCTATGAGAAAACTTCAGGAAAAACGTATTTTCAGAAAGAGATGTTGAGAATGTTTCTCGCACAATAACAAACACTGTTTTATTGTTGCACTTGCCCTTATGTTGTGATTGCCCTTAAAATCGAGTAGTGTCCGATATTGGGGATTATCTGATTCGAATTTGTAAATTTTAATACATTGTATATTCGCGTAATGGTTGTGTTTAATTCACTTTAGTATATGTTGACTAAGTAATATTGGTTGTGGTTGTCGCCGATTGCGAAACGTGCATTAGGATAACAGATAAGAGTCAGTCATTCCGTCATTCGTCATTGACAATATACGATATATATTGCAAAAATGGAGATAACATTTGTTTCAATTAAACCAAAACCAACAAATTATTTAATTTGGAAATAATTAAAATGACACAGAATATGTTCAAAGCAATCATCAGAATACCTAATGATATATTTTATGATATTTATTTTAAGCACCTATTAAGTATTAACTAGTTACACACGTATATCGTATAACGTTGAGCTCCACCGGTCGTGACCTCTATCGATATCTGTTAATATAATATAAATACATCGACTATATGAGGCATTTTTTATTTTGTAGATACACTTAGATAATAATACCGTAGCGAAGTCAAATATGACCGGCGGGTAATATGGCCCAAAAGCCCTATCGTTCAAAACTGAAGTATTTATCGGCGACTTGGCAACGTCACCTAACTACATGTATACGTCACTACCAACGACGGTTAGAGCAATTGGGCTTCACGCTTCTGCGCGCAGTCGTTCGTTACGTTGTGACTGCCGTATTATGCACATGCTGTTATAAGGTTTCAGCTGATTTGTAGCCCACGTTTTTATGTTGAGACGTAAAGTGAATAGTGTCCAAAATTAAGAGAGGCAAGTGTCTGTTGTTAAGAGTCTCTGGACGAAATATTTATGCGATAATGAATATCTACCATTTTTTCCCACCTGTCTGCATATCTCGTTGGTTAATATGGCCCATTGAAGTGGCGCGTTATATGGCCCTGTATATATGGCGGGTTATATGAAGTGTTGTTGGGTATTTTTTTGCATTTTTTATTCTGTTTTCTGTAAGTATTTTGTAATATGTCATGACATGTTCCTTAAATACCTATAGTATTTATTTTTTCTCTGTTTATTTTATATTTCATTACTTGGTACGTTTATTTATGTTTTTGATCAGTTAAATAAATATTTTAATAAACTTCTTTAAAAAAATTTAAACCATTATGTTCTAAAATCATGGGCCATAAAATGGGCCATAAAATCCGACCAGATTGGTAATATGACCCAAATGCAGTGCAAAGAATATTTAGACACAGATCTATTATGATTAATCTATAACCCAGTTAAATTGTATGGGTATGTCTGTATTATACTTACCTACCATGTTGATCAAGAAATGTTCCAAACTATAGCGCATCTGTTTTATTTGGGCATAACAATAAATGCCTAAGTTGGTAAGATAGTTAACCTCCCCTGTCACCATCAAGGCCTTCCTAATCAAAAATATGTTTTAATTCAAAACATATTTTAGTTCAATTATTACTATGAAGTACAATAATAGTGGATGCATAGATATAAAAACATTATAATTTTAACATACATAATGTTTATCAAGAACAAAATATAATAAAAATAAAAATGACAGATAGATCAAAATATTTTTTTATGGTAATACGTTAGTTTTACCCTCGGAATCATTCAACCAACGTAACTGCTAAAGAAAAGGTTAAAAAAAGGGCATGGCCTTTTTTTAACCACTCGTTTTCGGCCAGCCCGGGTAACGTATTATTTTTTATTTCTACTTCATAAGAAAATAAATATTTGGACCCAAAAATGGCGCCTAACAAAAACTGGTGAAATTGTCAACAACTGTTGCGTGGAGTAGTTTTAATTTTCATTTATTCACAAGTAAATCTTACATATACTTACCTCCTTTGTAATTGTATTGAATGAATTTAGCAACCGTGATAAATAGCGCCTACTGTTGAAAAAATTTTACGGCTATGGTAGCTGCAGGTGTGCGTCGGGGGATCGAGCAGATAATATTGGAGCCTTTTAACTTAACGTTCTAATGAATAAGCTATTGATATATTTTAAACGGAACAATCGAACTGTTCATATTATGTTATTGCGAATAAACATAATGCTTAGCCACTAAAATGTTAAGCATGTTATGTATTGTCTGACCTTGCAGCCATTAATAAAGAGCAACATTTACTATAAATAAAACGAATCAGTAATTCGTCTCAACACAGCAAATTGTGACTTCTCCGTATTCGGGAGACCTTGCTGACGGGACAGATTACATAGCATGTTGCATGTCACGAACGCTTTCTTAAAGACGAGTACCATATACACGTGCCCAGAAGTATTTTCAATATTAAAATACAATTAGTACATCAGTCAAAGTAAACAGAAAAACAAGTTACAATATAAATATTAGCAGGAAATATATGTGTACCTATATGAAAACTTAAACAAAGAAATTTAATAACGTAAATAACATGGTATTCAAGAATTATTACATTACTTTTAAGTGTAACCTAATCGATATTCACTAAATAGAACCAAAGAAAATATTCTACTCCTCTACCCAGCGCATTCGCCACTTTCTTCTCTGAAAGTAATTTCAGATTTTATTAATCAGAACACTTAAATTATGATACAATTTTAATAACATATTTATAACTAAACTAAAAATAAATATGTAGTATTATCCGGAAATTTATAACCAATAACAAGCAACTATAGGTAATTCAATAAATATTAAGTATAGTTATATAATTATTAATTCCAATATAAAATTGGTTTTGAGTTATTATGCGTGTTAAAGTTTGGCCTTTACTGGAAATGGGTATATTGCGGGGGTTAGAAAAAAGATTGGATGAAGGTCCGGGGATCCTCCCTGTAAAATCGCCAAAGGTACATTTTTTTAGTTTTTCGCAATTTTCTCGGAAACTATTATTTTTTTGGGGAAACGACGCGAGTGTCATAATTTAAAGAACAAATTTCCTATTGATTGGTGTACCGATAATCAATTAATAAATAGTCGAAAAAGAAGAAGTAAATATGGGGTAAAATTTAAAAAATGTGACGAGATAGACTAATACTACCTATATTTGAGTAAGTAGAAATTAAAACTACTAATTATCTGTTTATTTTGAGGAACTGTAGTTATTTTGAGTTATTTCCGTAATTTTTTAAATTAATTTTGCCCCTTCTACAGCAAGGCCACACAGTGGTCCCTTGTAGCGACCGTAAGGCCAGTAATTCCTCTGTCACTGCAAATTCTTCATCAACACCTCGTATAAAAATAGCTAACTAGGCTGTGTCCGATAAATCTGTACTATCATCCAAAGCAATCTAAAATGCTTGAAAATCAGATAATCTATCAGTCAATGTTTTTTTTATATCACTAGCCATCATAGCTATACGTCGAACAACAGTACCTACGTCACGATAAGTTCATTTTCTCAAACTTTTTCCTTTTTTTCTGGGCACAAAAATTCTGCATCTACTCTCTAACAAACTGTCCTTCAGAAGATGACTTCGATGTTTTCGCTATTTTGGAACTAATTATAAAACTAGCTTTAACAGCACTGCCTAGATTTGATTTTTGTGAATGATTTTTGATTTTTGTGAATGGAACATTTGTTGCTGTTTCCCTAAATCGGTAATGAGTTTTTTTAATTTTATATTTTCTTAACTGGCCCGTGAGTAAATTATATTGAGCAAAATGCAAAAATAAAAAGTAGTATTCTCGTAAGTATTGATCAGTCGATTTGTCTTGGAATTGACGACATTCCGTGTCCACTTTCCGCTTTATTAAATCAGACATGTTGATAGATTTTGCTTGAATATTTCCCGCGTCGTACTCTTGACCGTACGCGAATATGCGATACAAACTTTATCAGTTGTTAAGAAGTAATGAGATGATACGCGCGCTGAGAGGTTTATATATTCTCCCAATAAACAACTAGAATACTCTCGATCGTACGAGATCGCTTTAAGTGCACGAGCGGCTTTCCCAATGTTTACCTGGTTGTCTCTTTCTAACGACTTTCTGACTAGATCTGTGGCGCTCCTCTGCGTACGCTTAATAATGCTGTTTATATATTTGAATTTATATCGTTGCTTGAATTTTCTGAATCTCTCGCGGGTCGGATTGAAGTTGGTGGAGGGCCGAATCTGCCCCGGAAGTTGCCCATATATGTCCTAAAACATGCAGTTGTAAAAAAAGAAACTTCCCTGTACTTTATTATGCAAATGTGTGTATTCAAAATCTTGATTTCATTATTATTTTGTAAATTCTTTGGTATATCTTTGTTTCTTCTGCATTTTATGTTCATCTTATCTAACTTATAAATTAATATAAGACGAGTAGGTATTTATTTATTGGGCACACAATGTTTCATCTCTTGAAAACAGATTTTTTTTAAGTAGGAAATTATGGGTATGTTTAATCTTGCTTTTGGTATTGTAAAGTTTTATATTTTGTTAGACTGTACAGAGTATTTATATCTTGGACTGGCAACATTTCACCTGTTCGAAATGAAAATTTTAAAATAAAGGAGGAAATTATAGAGCGCATATATTTTTACAATAATTTTGTTAATAATTAATAATTTTTGTTAAAAATAAACATATTAAACACCAGCCGATAGGAAATTTTATTCTCTTTAAATTAGAGTTTTTAACATTTTACCTAAAATTAATAGTGTCTGAGAAAATTGGTAAAAACAAAAAAAAAACTTTGGGGTGGTTTTGGGGTAATTTTTCAAAAAGTATCCCCGGGCTTTCATCCTATCTTTACTTCTATCCCCCAATAAAGACTTTTCAAGCAAAGGCCAAACTTTAACACGCACGGTAACTCACACTATAGGATTAATACCTACTACAGGAAATTAAAGGTTTGAAAAAACATATAATTTTGAAAATTGCTAGGTATACATGTTCATGAGGAGCTCCTATTGAACATATTAAAAGTTCTAAGTGATGGGGGGGCTTCTAAGTGAACTTGCAAGAAGGTTAGAATGGCAAAAAGGGGAAGGGGTGTGTCAACACATGGCACACGTGTTTAATCAGATAAACTTGTGATGTTTCTAATATGATGATTAGACTATAATGTCTATTGTGCACGACTGTGCCAATATAAACACAGTATACAGTAAAGAAGTATATTTTCGTTATAACTATGGCTATCTGCATATCTGAAGAGCATTCTTAGTCGCTAACATTTTTGTATACAATTAATTTCCGTATGTCCTCAATCACAGGAAAATCCCTCTGTGCCTGTTCTTTAATCGCCAACATTAGAATTGATCTAATTCATTAGGGCTGGAACTGGCAACGAAAAGACTGCATAAGAGCAATTACCGAGAGGGTTAGTCACGCAAACCGCTAACTAAACAGTATCCAATCAAGTTCACAGTCACTTTGCAACATACTTATCAGCCCCACGATCGCGGACACGCGGCCCAAACTTATTCACCAAAGTACGCGCACCCGGCACTTCAGATGTGCACGTGAACACTTGATTTATAATACTTACACCCTAAAGTGTCTTTTATTAGAATTAATAACATAATTGCACTTTGTGTGAACTGCCGCAGTCGAAAGTCAAGCACCGAGAATCGTTTACGGTTACGGTTTAGTTTCATAAGCGGAGTGATTTAAAAGCGCCTACTAACTGACTAGGAAACAATTTTCTATAAATTTCTCCGACTTTAAATAAATTAATCTCATAATTTTTTATATACCGGAGATCAGTTAAGGCTACGGAGCAGTTAGTTATATCTCAGCTGTAATTCATGCTACAATATTGGGATAAAAAGTCTTTGGTAAACTTTTTAGGTATGGGGGACAAAATAATTCGTTTTAAAATATTTTTAAATTTCTAATTTCATCGCTAGGGGGTGCATTTGCTATGGTGTTTCAGAAAATCTTTAATTTCTCTAAATGTCTTGTATATATCAAATACAATCAATATCAATCTCCAAATATCAAATACAATGTAGGTCGGAAATACACATTTTGGAATATCGGTTACATTCTCTACAAATTTTGTTTAAATATTTTTTTCTAATTACCATGGCAACGGCATCGTGAAGGATAAAAATTTGGAATTTTTAAGATGCTGTAACTTGGGTTTGCTTTATCTGAATTTAATAAACATTGGCTCATCATAAAGGGCTATTTAACCCGATTTACATTTTTATAAGCAACTTAAATTTAATTTCTGTGTCCAAATATAGAAGGCCATATTCAAAACAATATCATATTCGGCCCATTTAATCAAAAGAATTAAATGCAACCCTATAACTTTTTTTACTGTTTTTATTAATAGCAAATTGATTAAGGAAAATAAATAAGGAAGCCGGAGGTCGATATCTCTTTGTTTTAAAATTATGGCAAAAATAGTAGTGTAGCGTCAGAGCTTTTATTTTTAATTCTTTAAATCATATAAAGCTGCTCTATATGAATAATATTTGGCTTATAATTTCATTGTTTATGAAATGCTCCAATATTTAATAATTTCTGTTTGTAAATACTGTGTGTATTAATTTATAGCGAAGTATGGCATGATCTATCAAAAAAAGACAAGATAACTTATCATTATTAGTGAAGTTGCGCTGACGTTTGAAAATTATTGCAAAAATATTAATAATCATTATTATTATGAAATAATTGTAGCAATACAGTAGTTCGTAGACTTTCACGGCCGGTGTTCATTGGTTGATGTAGAATGGGCTGTCTCGCCGTGGTCGATGCATTTCGCAGACGTTTCACCATTCATAACAGATGGCATCTTCAGTGCTTCACGTTCTGTGTTCGGCGGCTGAATGGTTGCTGTAGGGTTGCTGTGTGATCTAAACCGCGTTCTTGTGAAAATTATAAATAAAATAAAAATTAAATAATATACCACTAGGAACCATTAGGAAAAATTCTAAAATGAATAAGAGTTCATTTACAGGTAGTTTTGCACAGTTTTAAGATATTACTCATATTAGATCAAGTTAATTTGATTTAGAGAAATAAATAAAACCGCTCCCTCTGACACTTGCCATAATTCTAAAACTGAAAGAAAATTCGACATCCGGCTTTCTTATTTGTTTTCCTTAATTAATTTATTTTTTTAGGATTTGATTTTTTAAGAAAAGAGAGCAAATATGACACTCCTCTGAAAAGCGCCCCCTATCTTTGAGCACAGGAATTAAATTTAAGTTTTTTATGAAAACATTAAATACTCCTTTGTGATGAGCCTTCGTTAGCCTTCGAGCCTTAAATGCTTCAAATTTTTATCCTTCACACTGCCGTTGCCATGGCATCTAGAAAAAAAAATGTTTATACAAAATTTGTAGATGATGGAACGGAGATTCCAAAAAGTGTATTTCCAACCTACATTGTACCGAAGATATTTGGAGAAATTAACGATTTACTAAAACACCATAGCAAATGTGCCCCCTGGTGGTGATGTTAGGACCTCAAAAACATTTTAAATCGAATAATTTTCGCCATATTTATGAATATATTTTTTACCCCGATATCGTAGCATGAATGATGACTGACATATAGCCGCTCGGCAGCCTTATTTGATCACCCGGTATATGCTTTACTTTGTTTCAATATAGTTAATATTCGATATAGTCTTGAAGCCACTTTGCCTCGTCTCGAGAGCATTTTGTCTCGAATTTCGATACGAGACGAGACGAGATAAAATCCTACGAGACAATGCGAGACGAGAAAAAGAGGGCGTGGTTATCAAGTCCGACACCTGCAGCAGTGATGATATGTTTTTTCGGATACAAAAATTGTCCCTTGATTTGACGCATAATCTTTCAATTAAAATTTTTTAAAATTTAGTATTTTAATAAAAAATCGTAACCGCGCAAGAACGACAGGTGGAGGTGCTGTGGACAAGCGTCCATCCCGTAATGTAATGATATATTATGATGTTCTATTTCAAAAAAATGCCTCTTACTGACGACACATTTTTTGAGTCACTATATACAAGTATATATTAAAAATTAATTTATAAACTTGTGTAACTAGGTACTAACTAAAGCAAAAATCGACGGATTCGAGCGTTTTTTAAACTCCATAATATTTTGTTTTGGATTTATCGGATAAGAATCCGAAGGGATTTATTCGATTAAAATTGAATTGAGATAAACCAAAAACCAAAACAACTCGAGACAAACGAGATAATATGAGACGAGATAAGGCATTGTCTCGTCTCGTCTCAAAAATTTGATCTCGAAATTTCGAGACTACACGGGACAAGGCCTTCTCTCGTCTCGTTCCGTCGCGCAGCAACTAATTTTTAAACACCAATTTCTTTTGCTCAAACTACAAAATCTTTAAAAATCTATTCGGAATAAAATATATTTCATTAAAGTTACCGAAACTCCTAATTTGTAATTTTGTACAGGGCAGGTCAAGGATATGGCAACGCGAGTGATATTCTAATGGGACATCCTGTATATATTCATATCTGTTTATTATCCATTTATTGTGCATATATTCATTTTAGGAATTATCTTTGTACCTACTCTAAATTATGTGAGTGAATATTTTAGATCGGATACCATATACATAATGGATACCATAATCAAGCCTAGACAAATTTTAAACGTATATTTATATATATTTTTTATTTATAAACGTATATTATAATTTTAAGCGTATACCTGAAAAGTATATATGAAACCATACATTTTAAAATAATTGGAGATAATGTTGCTACAATGTGGTCAATAAATATTAATTAAATCTTTGATTTTTCAATGCGACCAATAATATATTCACCAATATTAGAATCATACTATTTAATTTT
Source organism: Tetropium fuscum (assembly GCA_964058915.1). Taxonomy (NCBI): domain Eukaryota; kingdom Metazoa; phylum Arthropoda; class Insecta; order Coleoptera; family Cerambycidae; genus Tetropium; species Tetropium fuscum. Next base: position 296,818 of record CAXKVY010018464.1, on the reverse strand, counting down.
CGACTGTATGACATAACATTGCACTTCAATTCAATTTTATGCGATTCTCCTAACACCAAGACAGGTCATTTCTACATAGATCTTGAAATCGTCCGCGAATTGTAATTTATCACATGAAACAATGTTCCTACCGGGCATTGTTTCATTCTTGATGAAGTATAAAAATAGGAGGTGTCCAAGATTAGAATCTTGCGGTACGCCTGATGAAGGCGAGAAAGGCCACGAATTGAATTTCTGATTTATTTATAACATATTAAGTATAGCATAAAGTTATAAAATATTAAGGAAGCGGATCACATGAGGGGGGTATCAAGCTACTTAGGTCAGTTGTAAGAATAGGACATTTCAATTTTTTAATTATATCTACTGTTAATTTCATATCCAATATAATCTTTTAATACGTTGTTTCTTACTCTCCGATCTCCTCTATGTTAGTTCTATTTATAAATTACCTACACGATGCAACTATCCTCTATAAAGAAAATTATAACGAGGTATATGCATATAACATATCCCATGAGTATTTACACAAACTTATGCCCCCACATAAATATACGAACTTGCTTCACGAGAGATGCTCTGAGCTTATGAATAAGTTCTAAATGCAATTTGTACTCTTTAGATGGTGTTTTGGCGGTGTGCGCATCACGTTTCTCATTTGATATGATTCGTGATGACAGCGCTAGATGGTCGGCAATTTCTGACGAATTAGAGCACCGACGGAACCAATGAAGCGTCGCGACGAGCGTCTCCCCCCATTTCATCACCGCGATAGACTCATAAAAAATATATACAGTATACATACAGCCCTCGCGTTAGACATTGGAACACTTAATCACTGGTAAATCCTGTTTCAAATGCTGAGCAGTAAGGATTTGAAATTTAGTTCGAATTTGAAATTTTACATTTTTGTATCGAATTACTTTCCTATATGATAAATAACGTTAGAGAGTAATTTAAAATTTATTTCGGAAAATATAGTAAAAAGCGTACCTCATGATGATAGCCTACTATATTGTTTTCGTTTAATATACAAACTAGAGCAAAAAAATTTCAGTATTTTACAAAGAAAACCCGTACCAATTACTACAGAAGCGGTAAGTCACATCACTATGCAACACAAAAGGATATTTAGTGTAAAATTGTATACCGTTAAAATTTCTTGTGAATAGAACTAGGGTCTGCAGCTCGCGGTTTACCGTATCGGTCGCTATCCCTCTTCAACTCACATAAATCCCATTTCCGTTCTCGCTCACTTAGAAGACACCTGCCTGAACAAGCCAGCGATTGATGGCTTTACTGCTCCGTGGCGTATCACCATGAGCAACCAAGATGAAGTGACTTCAAAAGATGTCTTATTATGTCATATTCATATATGTGCAAAACTTTAAGCTAAAAAATTATTTAATTTTGAACGTATTTAATATATATTGAAAAAAATTTGAATGCTGCGTGTACAACTTGGTGTTCAATTCAGTTTAGACAGATTTTTTTCAAAATAAATCTGTCTAAAATGTCTGTTGATTTTTAAGAGAAAATGGCTTGAAATATATAAAAAATAAACAAAAAAAAGGATTCCAAATGCTTTTTTGACAGATCAATCACAACGGCGCTTGTGCGTCATAAAAGTTGGGCTCTGAGACTCAGCGCGGTCATTGAAGGTTTTCCGCTCCGAACTCTTTGAACCTTGATCGATTGACATGAAATTTGGTGAGTATTCAGGGGATGGCTCAGTGAGAAAAAGTGACAGCGCCGGTGTGCGCTTGTACCCGGAGGGAGGATGCCACCCCTTCTCGTGGCTAGTATTATTTTCACTCAAAATAACCAAAAATGGATAGAGGGACAAATTTTAAGTAAGAAATATTTTATTTAATTTTATTTAAAAATATAATATTAATATTATTTTATTTAAGTTTTTTGATATATAAATATTTTTCGCGTTATTCGCGATTGAAAAAGTGTTAAAAATGCATGTTGTTTCTCGCGAATAACTCGAAAACTTCGCGTTCTATAAAAAAAGTTTAAATGACTAAAACTGAAGCTTATAAGAAAACAAAAGTACCGTTTTTTTAATGAATGCGCTAGGTCCAAAATTAAGGGAGTTATGGCTTGAAGAAGACTTTTTTTGCAACAACTTGGTTCGAAGTATTCAACGTTAAATAACGAAAAACTGCTGCATTTTTCGGGAAAAATTTATATAACAATGTTTGAAGTACTTAGATAGTATTTGAATTAGCTGAAATTAAAGATTAAATACAAGTAAATAGAAAATTATTCGGCCAAATGGCGAATAGTTACTTTATTATTCAAGTACTTATGTTGATTAATAAATTATTTATTTAATAAAACATTTTAAATGAAGATGAAAGTGAAATATCAAAAGATATATTTATATATGCACTATATAGATAATACTATAATATTAAAAATATTGACAGTAATTTTGATCTTATATTCCCAAAATTGAAGTTATACTTAATAAAAAAAATTAATAAAGAAAGGAATGTTGTATGCAAATGAAGACTACACGATAGAAAAGTAAGGTAATGATGCTCATTGCCGATATGTAAAATATAAAGCAAATATGGCCTAATCCTAAGCCGTAGAAGTAATTTCTACTAAAAATATGAAAATATGCGGTTGACGGTGTAGATAACTCGCGGTAGATATCTAAGATTTCCCGCGACATATTTTAAATATTTGAAATAGGGTACTATTATTTAAAATGTTTGCTATAAAACGGAACGGAATTTATTTACGTTACAACATACATATTGTGTTACACAAATTAAAAATTTTAATTGATTTAGGCTAGTAGATATTATATAGTAATAAATATCATATAGTCATAGTAATACCATATCTAGTACAAGTAATATTATATAGTAATAAAATCTAACATTTTAATGTTGGGTGCGTAACAGGTACCAGTTATTTAATTAAATAGCCTGGCTAAATGGGCCAGGCTATTTTCTTCCGGGTTTCAAGTGGTTTCAAACTTTTTGTAAATTATTAATTGTTTTAGATTTTTCTGGCTTCCTCTAATCAATTTATAGTGATAATAAAATGTTTTTTTAATTAACAAAAATTATATCGTTGTAATAATACTCGTTTTTGGCGCCATATTTTCAACAATTGCGGTCTTCCCGGTAGGAAATTTTGCAAACCAAAAAACATAAGGTAAGCTTATAAAACTATTCTATTAAAATCTATTGGATTTGGACCTGGAGTAACGTTCAACAATCTGTTTGTAATAACTTACTTTCCACCCTGGCTACAATAATTTGAAAGTTTTCAATTTTACAGGTATATTGTTGCCTGATTTTTTCCCTCAATTCAACAAATTCAAGTTATAGCTGTGGTGAGCATCAGATGAGGATCAGGTAAAACAATTTTAGAATCAAAATATTTTCGACCTTTGCAGCAAGTAGCTAAATAGAACACCGTCTTGAATATTTAATTTCTCTCCTTCTGGCTACCAAAAATACATCGGTAAAACAATTTGAGTCTCGTAAAACTGCCCCTTTGATGTAAAACTTGTACGTTCCCAAATTCAAAGCGGAGAGAGGTAATTTGTTGAAGTATAAATAATTCTGGAGCGATTTGCTCGGCCACTAAAAGGGTCCTATCAGTGCTCAGTGATCGGTACCGGAACTTGTATTCTCATGTGGCATTTGGCCTTTCAGCACGTATCAGCTCACTTTACTGCATTTACGGACTCGCTCGCTCTAGCCCCGCGCCCTATGGCCCCTGTGACCTCTGTAAATCCACTCTGTTGTTTGGAATCCTATATGAATTTACCCTAAAAGCCTTGCAATTTCTCAATTTACTACGGGTCGTCGACTTATCTAGACATTTTTTGTATTCATTCTCTCGTTCACCGAAATATACAGGTGACGATGATGTAGACAAATCAGCAGCAGACGGCGATAGAAATACCGCACGACATCAAAGTGTTTTTTTAAATCTAGCTAAAAATAAATTAAAATTTTTGTGGACTCAAATTTTTACAATTTGTCCCTGAGTACTGCCCTGCACTAAGGATTGCGGACAATTAAAATATTGGATTGTTTCAGGTGAAATCTCTATATCAAAAATTCTCAAAAACTCTTCGAGATTTGACGTCATGAACGTAATACCGAAAGTAAAATCGTGCAATTTCTGTTTACGTTTTTAACAAACTTAAAATAAATGGCTGTGAGGAAGATGAAAATTAATTTAGTGTTACTAGCATTGTGAAAAATTCTAATTAAGCTTGCTGAGAAGTGGAAAAGTTGCAGCCGATCATTAAAAACGTTCGAAACTCGATACCATCAGTGGTTGAATGGGGGCTGGATTCCTCTTCAAGACACTTGTGCCCATAGTTCTACCGGGAAAAATGGTCGGCCCTCAAAGAAATTCATGGAAGTAGGTAATCAAAAAGGCAAAAAACAAAAAACAAAAAACATTGCCTTTGCTGCAAGATTATTCGAAAGAGGAACTATCATTTGTAGCTAGCACAAGCTTCCGAAAATCTGGCCAAAGAGATGCAGCTCTAATAATTCAAAGAGTGACAGAAAATTTACCAAAAAGAGCAACAAAAATTAAAGGAGCAATTAGCTGTCACACACAACTTCCAGATAAATATACCAGAACAAGCAACATTATCCGTTGATGGACATTTTACGGCACACACATATATGAAGTCTGGATCAAAAATTCGATATGCCGACATCTATCCATCATATAATACTGTTTTATGCTAAAAGGCATAATATGTTTACTACCTTGATGTTTACTACCGTACATAACTATATCAGAAACATCTGCTGAAGTAAAGTTGCAAGCTCTTGTCGATCATACGACTACAAGACTTGCAATAGTCCCTATAGACTTGCAATAGTAGATTCTAGTACCCGTTATTTGCTTTCTGTTTGTTCTTATTACTATAATGTACCTAACAGTGGCGCAAAACCCTACTTGCGCCACTCTTGCAAAATTGAAAAGCGGGAGGTTTCCTCGAGTAGGTAATTATACAGTGACGTAGCCAGGATTTCATTATGGGGCGAGGTCCGAGCGTCGAGCATCACTACCAGAATTTTGAAATTTGTCAAGGTCACGCGTTTTACTGGCATTTCAGAATTTCAATGAAAAATTAATTTTTTTAAAAGTACCGACTTTCACAAGAAAAAGTTTTGGAACTCCATACCATTTTCAAATAAAAAACATATATTATATATTACGAATAAGTTTATTGAAATTGAATAAAATGCGTTTCTATATATTTTTATAAACATTACAGAAAAAAAACCGGGACAAAAATAAACACCGTCAGAATGTAAGTAGGTATAGCATTTATTTAGGTCTTAAATAAGTGATAACATAAAAAGTAATATTTAGCAATAAATAAGAAACAAACGTTTAGGAAATAAAAAGTATTACATATGCATATACAAGTTCACTCTTGTCTGCTGTTAGCGGCTAACGTTAACTCGCAACTCGTCCACTCTACTCCGTCTAGTCGGTGAAATCCGTCTCATCTAAATTCTAATAATGCACAATGCATAACAGTGGCAATGTAGCCGAGGACGCCGCCCCGCGGTGGCGCAGTGGTGCAATGGAATAGCACAGGAAATAAAACAGTGCGCAGCGCATTGTGGAAATGGATATTGCAATAAAAAATGAACATAGCGAAAAATAGTGGACAAAAAAAATTATAATTACAAAAAGCATATATACCTACCCTCCATATATACTCCTCTAGTTACTTCTCGTGTGTATTTGTGTCTATATTTATGTTGGAACCATATGTTTGTTATTATTAGATCATGTAACAAGGTACCAGTATAATTCGTCTATTTTTCCCACTCTTCCATTAATATCACCTACCAAATAAATTTTTCCATATGCGTTTTTTACTATCTCTGCTTATTCCATATTTTTCAATACCAGAATTTGTTTTTATTTTCTTTTTTTGATTCTCGTTTGGACTAAAATTCAAGTATGAATGTGGCTCCCATTTATATACGTATTGGAGTAGATCCTTATGTATTAAACATCCTACACCTGTAGCCGCTCTTTGTTTCATATCAAACCTACTGTGAAATATTATGTCCATTCTTTAATTCTATTTGTCATTTTCCATTACTTTTCCGTTTATACTTATTATATTCCACGGTGAAATTTTCCAATTGTTTTTACTTGTTTTACCTTCATTATTTTTAATTTCCTTGGTCGTTCCAATCCCATTATTTTTTTGTTCATTGCCTTGTCGTTTCTCTCTTTTCGCGTATATCTATATTATTTGCTTTTTTCATATCGTTATCATTCTTATTTTTCGTAACTGCTGACTTGACGAGTTTTGGTTCGGTGATCTAGCGCTGTTCTCTTGCTTTTTGTTTTTCTTCCTCATAGGTAATATGTTTCTCCTCTCAGAATCTCCATTTATATATTCAGTTTCTTTTCCGTACATTTTATTTATTATTATTAACTTATTGCCTTAAAACCTGTAGCTCCTGCTTCATTGAGTTTTGGAATCAATTGTCTTCTTTTTTCCTGTATTTAGCTGGGCAAATCCTCATATATCCAGATATCAGTTCCTTTTATTTTTTTTTGCTTTTTTCATATTTCTATGTTCCTATTAATCTTTCGCAACTTAATCAATATAAGTTTTGCTTTTCTCTTATTAGATCTTCAAATCCTTCATATTTCTCCAGTCTTTTGAATGTGCTTCAACTCCAATTTATTATAATATTGTTACGATTTTAACATGTTTTTATATTCTTGTTGTCTTCCTCTACTGCGCCATTAATTATATTTTTTTTTCATTATGTATCTTTCTAGAATTAAAATTTTTGTCCCTTGATTGATAGCGCAATATCTTGATAACTTAAAACTCAGTCACAGAATTAGCACGTTTGTAAAACTGATGATTGTTGAAAAATTCCATACTATGTAGAAAAACGACCAGCTGCCGAGACAATTAATCGGTTTTTAATAACCCTTAATTACATTTATTAGATGTATGACCGATCTCTCCACTGCTCACTCCACTATTATTGAACAGTATCCCGTTCCAACCGAAAACATATAATTTACTACTTAACTTTTAGCCCGATAGTAATTACTAATGGAGTGTAGCCTATTCTGCACAATAAAAGAGGGATTAAGTAGCACTTACGCAGTGGTGCTTCCCCTAAATGTATTGTACGCTCCCACGTTATACGGATATGATTAACAGGCATCAGTATACCACAAAGCATCCAGCTGATGCGACAAATGTTGGGAATTGGGCAGTAATATATCTGATATAGGCCAGTTTGAACTCTTGGAATAATCTTCCAATTAGATGCTGTACCGGGTGTTTCATAACACCAAGCAACAACAAGATCCTGACGTCACATAATAACGATTTGCCAAATATGACCTTTGTAAGATAATAACCGAGATAAGTGTCAAGCGTGAAATTTTTTTTTCAGGTCTGCAAGTACCTTTTTAAAAATCTAATATTTTTGCGTAAAGAGTAAAGAGTAAAAAGAGGTTTTTTGGGGCGAGAAATTTAAATTCATTCATAATTTTGTTGTACTTTGTAGAAGACGCTATCTACGGCACCTTTCGAGAGTTTAAACCGTCTCATCTTTTTGTGTCCTAGTAAGATCGTAATATTTGCATTTTAAATGAAAATATCGCTTTACCTATCCTGTTTACGCAAATGCAAACATCAACTCCTCACTCCTATCGATACAAAGAACGCTTTTGAACGAGGCAGAAATTGTTAATGTGTTATATTAAATGCTAAATTATTAAGAAACACATAACAATAAATCAATAATCAAAATAAAATAACAATGCAATAAATATTATATTATATATAAGTGATTGATTTTTGATAAAAGTTAATGTTGTCGTTAAGTTTTCACTTACCTACTCTGCATTCCGATGAATTTAATACCACAATATATTAAGATGAAAATAAACTTTTACACGATTTACTATCATGTTAAATCATTTGTTAGGACAGTAAACGTTACAGAATGTAGAAATTTATATGTACCATATGTAGGAACTTATGAATTGTTGATATTATAACTAATTATGTCCATACATAACTATATAGTACCATAAATAAACTATAATTCAAAGTTATAATGGAATTAGAAATAAATTAGCACAGATATCTCGCTCAAATATTGTACAAATCAATTTAGTATGTAACAATACATTATCAAAACTTATAACAAACCAAAGTTATATAAATCAAAACATAGTTTAAATACAAACCTTGAATTCAGTGCTAGACATAAAATGAAATATGTGAAATTAATAGAAATATTAACATGTGAATATTATCATTGGATCCAGGTTATGTAAAATTTTCAAAATGTCAATAAATGTCATATTGCAAAGGTGAAAGCAGACATTGCTAATTAAAATATATTATATAAAAGAAAATTATAGAAGATAGTTAATAAGAAAGAAGATTGTAAACTTTAAATATAAGAAGGTATTGTGAATCTGTGAGGTGCTACGCAAATAAACTCAATAGATAAAGTGAGAAATAGTCCATGGCATAGACCTTATGATAGAAACGAATCTAGACACTGAAAACAAATGAAAAAAGAAAAACAACTTGGTTACGGAATCTGAAAAAAGAGAACCTGAGAAGAGGAGTAAAATTATAATTTCTGTTGAAAGTAGGAGAAGACTGGATTGATAATCGATAAAGGGTGCAGTGCAGCATTTTCGAGTTCTAGAGAGCCCAGGTAGAGAAAGGCGATCCTTTGAATTGTTCCAGATCATCGTAAGAGCCATAGGCGCCGACTTTTGGAAATCCTCGTGGGGGCACACCCAAAAGTCAGATTTATATAAATGACATAGGTACCTACTTAAAAAAATGTCTAATTAATTATTAATACAGGGGAGAAAGTAGCGATTATTGAGGATACATATTTTATTAAGATTATAAAATTACATAGGTAGGTAAGTAAAATGATTAACAGCAAAAACGGAAACTTAAACCTAATTCTTAACTCTTAAGATTTTTCACTTTAGTAAAAAATGTATTTTGTCTCACTGAGGTTGCTTCTTTGAAAATATCTGCCACAATATTTTCATCAACTTCTACGGCCAATTGATATTCACTACGACTTGCTCATTTAAGGGACGTTGAGTCATTGTGCTCCGAAGATATGTCTTTACTCTACGCAAAGTGGAAAAAGATCTTTCTGCAGTACAGGTTGATACAGGTACTGTAAGTAATAATTCTAATAAGTAAGTAGTATTATTATTTCTTATATTAAATCAAATATTGATTCAGATCCGCTAGACGACAGAAAAGCTACTGCATCACCAAGACTATTAATAGTATGATTTTTTGAACTGGCAATGTCTAACAACATATCTCGATGAAGTGTTAACCGATTATAATCAAAATCATTTGAGTAAAACTCTTTTACTTGATTTACGTTTCCTGCCTTATTACCAGTGAGAAATAGTAGAAATATGTTCTTCAAATGTTTCATTGCATTTTTATCGAAACGGTCTGTCAGGCATGCTATTACTGTGTCAATTCTTTCAAAATACATTGTTCTGTAGAACATGCTGATTATTTCCATCCTCAAATCGTTTTGGCATTTTTCTAACCCTTGATAGTTCTGGTTCATATATTTCCAATCCCTTGCTAAATTCTACATTCAGTCTCCAAAGATATTGAAATTTCTCTTCAGTTCTGTATATTGTTGTTATTATATGTAAAATATTCTGGACGTTCTCAATCGCGTTTTGTAAATTCAGTGAAACCTTTTGAAGATATGCATTCAAAACTTCGACGGGGCTAAAAATCGTTATTACTAATTGAATTAACAACACGAATTGAAATGAGCATAACTTTTAAAAATCCTTTAGCTTTAGCTGCAGCGTCTGTTTTCTCAAATTCAGTATCACTAAGAAAAATAACTAATTCATTGTAATTGTTGATAACCAATTGGACAAAATGGACGAAGAGACAAGTTGTCTTCTGCTGCTGCTTATAGTTTCTCAAAGCATGCCTGATGCTTAGGCTATCCGTGAATAAAGTTAATAACTTCTTTTGTGGTCATTAAGAAGTCTCTTATTTGAGATACTTGTTTCATCGAGTCTTGTACCACAAGATTTAAAGAGTGGGCGAGGCAGTGTACATGTATTACTCTTGGTTCAACAGCTCTTACACAAGCTTGAAATCCAAAAAAGATTTGAAATGTCACTAGTTTCATCAACTATTATCGCGTAATAACATACATCACGTACATTTTATCACAATTTTTTTAACACGTCACGAGCTATAAAATCGGACATATTTCGTTCGTAACATCATGCGACAACCATTTCTATTTGCTTCTTTTAAGTCAAGAAAAAAGTTCAGAACTATCCTGTGACCCTAATATTAATAGACGAATATAATTAGAATTTTTGTTTAATTACAATTGAGGGACCTTTTATAATATCCTACCTGCATACAAAAGAGCTCACAGATGTGTAACTATTATTGTAGGCCAATTCAAAGATTTTCGTTTATTCTCAAAATATTCATGTTTAGTTATTAACGTCACAAATGTCATCGTTTAATATAGGTTAAGTTAGATATAGGACGAAGATCATAGAACATACTTCTATAGACCAGAATCATAGAAACATTATTAGTTGTATTAGAGTTGCAAACAGAACAATTTTCTATGTATAAATGCATAAATATAGAATTTTTTGTTTTCTCATAAATTCACAAGGTAAGCATTTTTATTGATTTTCAATTTCTTTGTTTGTGTTTGTGTGAAAAGTGAGTTCTACAGCTTCCTTCTAGATCCCACCACCGAGATAAAATATATAATTATATTCATTTAGTAAACTGCCAGTTAATTTAATAGTCTCTAGTAAATTTTGCAGCCTGAGTATACAAGGTAAATGTAAATAAATTTTATAAAATAAAATAAATTAATACCAATATAAACAAAATTAAATATAACAATATTCAATATCCATAACAATATATGAACAATATATGAAAATAGTATATACCTACCGCGTCCATTTAGATTCACCTTTAGTGTTAAGTGCCCTAATTGTCGGAGACAAGAGGCTATTCCGCCCCCGCCAATACCGTTCAAACAACCTGTCTTGTTGGCGCTCTACCTTATCTTAGGTCCCTACGTGTTCTGGATACCTTAATTTAACTGCCTACAGCTTGGCCCTATCTCCATCCTCGTCTTCACCAGCAACATCAACTGCCCATCTCCGTCCAAGTGAACAACGTGATGGATCATTGGTACTTATCAATACATGCATTTTGTCGATTGTCTGTTTTTTAAATGAGATAGCTTTTACGGACCTAAATTTGTCTTGATGTTGGCTGGCCTTTCAAATTTATAGGTAGTTGGGGCCCGAAAATAGTGTTTTATTTAAATACGCGATATATTTAACTATCGATAAAAAGTTGTACAGCTATTTCTGAAACGTTATACGGTCTTTAATTTTTATTGCCTCGAATGGTGCTGATAATGGAAATCAATAAAGCCAATTCATCTTTATTCATGCGTTACCAATTTTAGATAACTAACCACTAATGCTGAACAAATACAAATAGGAATGGTGTGAATAAACTTGTTCAGGTGAAGATTAAATAATAACTTCAGGGTACCTACATCTTAGATATAGTGGAGCAAGGTGACTTTTCGAGTATATAAAAGCCACAATAAAATACGTCAAAATACTTACAAAATAAGTTTGCGTGCAAAAATTAAAAATAATATGGTATAAAGGTAAAAGGTGGTAAAATTGTAAAAAAGTAGGAAACTTTGAACGACTGTATCTCAGCACATAAACATACATAAACAAATAACTATAAATAATAATTATCGGTCACCATTTTCAAGAAAATTACGTCAGATTTTTTTGTGAACCAATGCCTATATTTAAATCGACTCAAGAAGAAGTTATACGTATATAAAATGTAAAAAGAAACAAAAAAATTGAATTTCTGTTCTTTTAAATAGTTTTTTTGGCTTATTTTGTTGAAAGAAAAGTATTTTGACTTTATATATGACCATTTCTCTAGGAAATTTAATTCTCCATAAAAAATCATATATATGTGTATATACTAAAAATGCATAGTTTTTGAGTTACAGTTAAAAGACTTCAACTTGGACAAATTTACCTCGTTCCCAAAAATCCAAGCCTAAATTTAGTAACACTTTGTGGATTTTTCATTTTTAAGTGACAATTGAATATATGAAACAATAAAAATGCATTGAAAGAGTTAGTTCCTTTTACCCTTTTTTCCGACATAATCAATAGACTTATACATATGTTGGAAAGCCAGATGAAAATTATATAGAAAAATAAATCAATGCTCTAGATTAAATTACCGACATAGTAAAGTAATATTTCAGAGACCAGCAATTGACAAGTAAACCAGTGACCAGTAAAAATTGACAAGTGACACCTCCACATCACCCAAAGCAACCACATCAAAACAGAATCAGAACAGAAAGAAAAAAAAATTCCACCCTTTAAACACCCTTTAAACAGCTTGTATTCTGGCCAAAGATATCACCAAAATTACCAAAACAAGATGGTGCGAAAATGGAAAGAATATCACAGGAAAAAATATCTAGATCCAAAAGACTCAAATGAAAACATATCCAGACACATTAAGAAATTAAACATTAAGAAAGAAAATGAAAACGATTAGCGCAAAAGAACAAGGTTAGTCAAAAAAGATATTAGAAACAAATAAAAAACAATCGTTTTATTTTTTATCTGGTATGCTATTTATGAGGAAATCACAGTAGAAAATATTAACCAAAAAATTTTTTGCTTTCTTTTGTTTTTTTTTCTTTCCAATTAACATTACTTTGCCATATTGTCCTTGTCTGTAGCATGTAGATCTTTTGTTTTTTTTTCTTTCCAATACATTACTTTGCCATATTGTCCTTTTCTGTAGCATGTAGGTAATCATCGACCCAAGGTTTTCACTTGCCAAAATGGTATTTTCACATTATGCTTTGATCATAATAAATATACCGAAACATACGTTTGATAATAGAATAGTTTTATTTAATATCACTGATAATCCCATGAGAATACTTAAAAAAAAAAGAAAACTCGTACATGGAAAATAATAATATGTAGGAGCAAAAAATAATAATAATTATAAATAACAGTAGTTGTTACTAGCATCAAGATTTTTGAATTGTGATACGGATACTTTCGGATGGAAATATCATTCATGATATCACGAATACATTTTCTATCAGATTTTGAAATGATATTCAAAATATAAAATTTCATAGTAACTCCCAAAGCCCGTTCATTGTGAGGTTTTCTTGGTTTTTCAGCATGTCACAATTATTTGTTGGTAGCTTATCATAGTAGCATGTAATCAGTGATTGATAGCTCTGTCAATGATGGATTGTTAAGAAGCACGTCATTAATTTATATACATGTCAATCTCCTGCCTTAAAAATATTAAACCCTTATACAAAATTAAATGTAAAGCGTTTGGTATAAATATATTTTTAATTATAGTTTTCTTTCCCCCCTCCTATTTTCTCCAAAGAATGAACGCCCTATTCTGCTACCGGTTTCGAAAATAAAATATAAAAATACACCTAATTATTAAGACTAATTATTGATAGAATTAATTGGCGCTATGAAAACTACTAACACATATTTTAAAGTATATGTGATTGTATGTAGGTGTATATTTCTAATAATTTTAATAATCTTTCATAGATCAAAAATTAATCGAGAAGCAAAATAGAATGCAAAATAAAATAACTATGCAAAATAGAATAACCAAATCAAATTAAGCTTCCGAAGTTATATATTTATGTAAGAGTTAACTAGAATAGAATAATATTTATCTGTAAAATAAGAACGCTTATTATCACCATATGACAATAACCAAAAAACAAAACCAAAAATATTAGACCAACATCCACTTAAATAAACATTTTTAAGATTCGCACCTGATGGTGACAATTTGAATTGTCGAAACCGATAGCAATATAAAGATATTGTGTGCATAGGTGTAGGACTTTTTGAAAAAATATGAACACATATGGCTACACCTTGAACATTTTAATTATAATCATGTAATGATTTCTTAAATAAACAATAATATTAGACTTACCTGGGACATAACTCTTAGTGGTGGATCAGACTGTACCTGGAAAAAGAACAAACAACTGATAAAATGGAATAATGGATCGAATTATTGGCCCCGTCCGTGAAGCTGCCAGAAACCGCAACGGGACGTGATATTTAACAATCAATTTGAAATCTCATCATCCCGCGTTTAAAAATAAGACCAGGAGTCTCGGTCAATATCTAGATTGCCCAAGAAGGCATTATAACGAGATTATGTTTGTTTAGCGGCTATAACGTAGCTGCACGTGAGCAAATCTTGCGGTAAAATGGTACTACCGCGACCGGAGGCAGCATCAAGATATTATATTTATTGTTCTTTATTCGTTTCGCTGCCATCTTTATTTAACATTTTTTTTTAATTCGAGTGAGTAACGAATTTTATGAGAAATCACTATGCATGCAAAGTAAGCTTTAAATTTGCTGCTGCATGTTCAGTTTAGTTCAGATACAAAATCATAATGGGAAGCCATCAATATGCTCGATTTAAAGAAACAACAAAATATGGATATTCCTAATACCCTATACAATGGGGATGAAATTGATACATCTACTTCCGCCACTAAACAAATGCTTCATTCTATAACAGAAAAAATATAAGAGAAAGGAAAGAAAAGAAGAGAAAAGAAACGAAAAGAAAAGAAAAGAAAAGAAAAGAAAAGAAAAGAAAAGAAAAGAAAAGAAAAGAAAAGAAAAGAAAAGAAAAGAAAAGAAAAGAAAAGAAAAGAAAAGAAAAGAAAAGAAAAGAAAAGAAAAGAAAAGAAAAATAAAACAAAAGAAAAGCGAAGAAGAGAAAAGAAAAGAATAGAAAAGAAAAGAAAAGAAAAGAAAAGAAAAGAAAAGAAAAGAAAAGAAAAGAAAAAGAAGAAAAGAAGAGGAAATAACAGAAAATGAAAAATAAAGAGAAAAAAAATAATCCAATATTTTCTGTCGATTACAGTATTTAATAAGAAAACGTACCTTTTCCAAACAATGGTCTGAACAAAAAATAATTCTACAAACTATACTCCTAAAACTACACTTGCCTCAAACTACATTCCAAAAAAGATGGTCTATCCGATTTTTTGGTTCAGTTCTAGGTCTTCTAACTTTTATAGTTTTTATACCGAAATTACCTTGCTCATTGAATTTATGAAATTTATTGAATTTATTGAAATAGAGACAGTAGTTGTAACCTGTAAATAAATTCAGTATGTAGCTTTGCCCACCATGGCTGCCGATTTAGGAGCCTACTTTTCAGGACGCTGCCTATCATTAGGAATTTATGATGTCTGATTTGGTAGCAGCAAATGGCCGCTAGAGGGATCTGGTATCTCTCGCCTATATTAAACTGATTAGTGGACATAGACTGATTGTGTTGTTTTGATAATTCATTCTTTCTTCTACCTACAGTAAATATATCGAGACCTTGCACTTAACCACAAAATTAAGGCCTCACTTTTTTTTTGGAACTGACTACAGAATACGGTGATCATCTATGATAACCATAATTTTTCTGATAATATAATCAGCTTTTGGTTTCCATTCGAGGAACAAAATTTATCTGCCCACTTTTAAGGATTTCTTAAACAATACACTACCACATATTATATTATTTGGCAAGTTTTTTTAAATATGCTATTAGTAGGTAACGTGTAAAAGATAAGAGGCCAATTAAAAAGACATTCGAATTTGGTAAACGATATGGCAGGTAGAAGTCCCACTTGAATGGACATTTCCCAGTCAGCTATACGGTGGACCAGAAACATATCTCTTGTAATCTGACCTACTAAACTTTGATTTAGCCAAAGCCTAATTATATTTTGTAATAAGTAAATTAGTCACAATATCTATTCGTTTTCAACCTATTCTATTTTACAGTAATAATTGATGTTTTCATACGGTTTCTATATCTAGAACAAAATCTAGAACTATTCTGGTGGGTAACCAAGTAAACTCATCAAATTGTCCGTTTAAAGCTGCAGCCAATAACTCGTATCAGCAACGGTATCAATACCACGTGACAAACTTAGATCCAAATACTGATAGAGCTGCACTACAAGGATATTTGAGGTCTTTTTCTGCAAACATTGATGTGGAGATGCTGGTTTCCAAGAATCCAGAGAGGTACACATCATTTAAAGTTTCGGTTCCTGTATCTGAGTCTTCGTCAATTCTGGAGAGTAACATATGGCCCCAGGGTGTGATTGTGAATAGGTTTTTTCGCCCCAAAGGACCACATGGTGATAGAAGACATCAACCTGCATTTCAATCCGGAGGAGACTAGTGTTAGCCCAGGTTTACTAAATTTTTCTATACTTCACGTCAATGTTCAAAGCCTTTCCAATAAAGTTGATGAATTAAAAATTGTTCTAAAAAGTAATCCATTTGATATTTTTTGCATTTCGGAACATTGGCTTGAAGAAAATAATTTAAAGATGATTCGTTTTCCTAACTACCAACTCGTTTCATTCCATTGTAGAGAAGGCAAAAATAAGCATGGTGGTGTTGCAATTTTTGCTTCCTCTAGAGTAACATTAAAGTATATAGATGTATCAAACTACTGTAAACCCTTTCATGCTGAGCTATGCGCGGCGGAAATAAAGGGTTTTAGCTGTTTAATTTTAAATGTATATAGGTCTTCTTCTAGCGGTGATTTAACTATATTTAAAGATTGTATTTCAAATGTTATCGATTTTTATTCACGTAAATACAAATCTCTCATTATAATTGGAGACTTTAACCTGGACTTTGACTCAAGTACGGAGTATACTAAAGATTTAAGAAGTTTGTTTTCGTCGTATGGCTTAAATCATCATATTCACGTACCGACAAGAATAACCCCAACCACCAAATCATGTCTTGATAATGTCCTTACTAACATACCTTATAATAACAGTGATACAGGAATTCTTGATCTAAATATTTCTGATCATGTGGGAGTTTTTATTCGCGTTAAGGGCTATTCAACTGATTACTTATCACAGACGACCAAAGTATATAGACGCAACATAAGCGACTCCAATATGAATAAATTTGTGGATATTATGAGGTCAGAAAATTGGGTAACGTTGTCTCCCTCTAATTTAAACGGTAATCAATTATATAACATATTTTTTAATACATTAATGCATAACTTGAATAACTGTTTCCCCTTTACTCCTACTACTAACAAACCAAAAATCAGGTGGTTTAACAGGGAGCTTAAAGGGATGAGACGTAGTCTAAGAGACGGTAAAAGAAGGTTTCGAGTTTCTAACTCTCAGGAAGACTGGATATGTTATTGTCAGCTTCGTAAAGCATATAGAATAGCAATCAGAGATACGAAACGTTGTGCTTATTCTGATATGATCGGTAACTCAAACAATAAATCTAAAACCATCTGGAATATTGTCAATTCGGAAAGACCAAATAAGCATTATACTAACAAATCAAAGCTAACACCTAACGAATTCAATGACTTTTTTTGTTCAATATCCGATATTGTTCTTAATTCCATTAATTCGTCAAATACTGATCCTATGCTATTATTAAATAATCAACCTAAACCTTCTTCATCTTTTTTTATGTCGCCAATTCTAGAGACTGATATTCGTCAGTCCATTCTGCAGCTAAAAAATTCTAATTGTCCAGATTATTATGGACTAAATAGCCGTATTATAAAAGCGTCCCTGGAGTTCCTTATTACTCCTTTGGCTTTGTTATTTAATAAATCTATAGAAGAAGGAACGTGGCCTGACAGCCTTAAAATTACTAAAATTCTACCTATTCATAAAAAAGGCGACCACGATATAGCAGACAATTTTAGACCTATCGCGATTGTACCAATATTCTCAAAAATTCTAGAACATATAATAAAAGAGAAACTACTTTCTTATTTGGAGAATAAATCTATCTTGTCCCCATATCAATTTGGATTTAGGAAAGACTGTTCCACTACCAAGGCTCTTCTAGCCGTTATAGATGACGTGCTGGAGGCCATTGATGAAGGTACCGCAATGCATGCCACATTGTGTGACCTTACCAAAGCGTTTGATTGCGTCAACATTGACATCTTGCTGAAAAAACTTGAATACTATGGCATTCGCAACAGTTCATTAAACCTTCTTGGCTCATATCTGGCTGGTAGGCAACAGTATGTCAGTGTTGACAATGTTGAATCGCGTATGCTTCCAACCTTTAATGGCGTGCCTCAAGGATCCGTTTTGGGTCCGCTACTTTTTCTTATATATATAAATAATTTACCAGTCAACATTCGAAATAGCAAGTGTATCCTATTTGCTGATGATACCACCTTGTTAACCCGAGGCGACGGGAACTTGAGTATGAGTAATCTAAGCACAGCTGAAACTTGGTTTTCAGCTAATTTATTAAAATTAAATGTCGCGAAAACACAAAACCTAACCTTTACCTCCGATAAATGGACACAATCCAAATCAGTATCTTTACTTGGGGTTAGACTTGATACTAATTTAAACTGGATATCTCACATTGATAATATATGCTGTAAACTCTCGTCCCAAATATTTGTTATGAGACAGATAAGACCTTTAGTTGACAATAACATTATGAAAATAGTATACTTCTCCTTAGTGCACAGTCGCTTGACCTATGGAATTGCCCTGTGGGGTAATGCTAGTACTGCGCGGAGAGCGTTTATTTTACAGAAGGCCGCTATTCGCCTCATAGCTGCGGCTCCTAGAAGCTCTCCATGCAAGGACTTATTTATAAGGCTCAGGATTTTGCCGGTGCCCAGTATATATCTGTTGGAGTCGCTGATGCTGATCCACAAAAATCAATCTAAATTCGTAATACACTCTGATATTCATCACTACAATACCAGGCAAGCGGGTAATCTTGTAGTACCTTTCTCTCGGATAAACCTAACAAGAAATAATAAGCTACCCACTAGTCTATATAACAATTTTAAGAATTATTTTAGACGTGATGATATAGGCCATATGTCTGACAAACAATTTCACTCATTCACAAAAAAATTTTTACTTACAAAGTGTTTTTATTCCATTGATGATTTTTCGTCTTGTTTTAATTAGTTTACTTTTTATATGTACCTACCTTTTTAATTGTATTGTTTAAATTGTATTCTTGACAAATGTTATGACCCGAAATGTACAACCATTGTATATCAAAAAAGTCAATAAAGCATATATATAACTGCATCATCTTCTTCTGCATCGGTATTTTCTTCACCGACAATTTTTCTCCTGTACCTTTATACTAATGCGTTCGATAATAACTTATTCTTCTTTTAAAGTCAACATTTCAAACTTTCAGTTAATATCTACTATGGTCTAAAAAATCCCCTGAAAATAGCATTTTTGTATTTTTATACCTACTTTACAACTGATTATCTAATAATTGTATGTCATGGCTTCTATTTAATTATGTGCTTCTACAACTTATTTTAATTTAAATAATTGTTTTTCACATACATATAATCCGTTTGAAAATATTGTCAGCACGGTATCGGGAGGTAGTAATTATTTTATCCACTCGGTATAATAGTGGTCAATGGTCGGTCTGGCGCCTGGTTCCTTGTCCTGCATCTGATTGATCTGACTACGATTTGTCCAACCGCTAATGTGTCTCATATCTCTCCCCGCATCTGAGTATCGCGTGGGCATGTAACACCAACAGAATATCATCAGTTCATTACTCTTATCTATGGATTATCATGGAGCTTTGCTGGGTTTTATTTACCTCAACTGTTCCAAATCAAATTGTAATTTTTTACTGCCTATTTCATGCGCACTGATAGCACTGATGACTCTATAATTATTAACGGTTAATCAAACAGTCTATAATAATTAAGAACCTTAATTATTTCTGATTTAATCCATTGTGTTTTGCGTCATCGAGCAAAACCAATATGGTTCTGGGAGCCGCACCATATGTATGCTGAAAGACGTATAATACGCACCTTAATTCCATTTTGTATTAGCGAAGATATCTTTGGATAATGACGATTTAGTTAGTGCTCTTCTACTTTTTTCATAGAGACTTTTCATAATGACATAAAAGAATTGTAATTGATAATTAATACAGACTAGAGAGTAGCAATTATTGAGTATATTTATTTTATTAAGATTATCAAAATACATAGGTAAGTATAACGATTAACAGCAAAAACAAAAACCTAAACCTAATTCTTAACTCTTCAGATTTTTCACTTAAGTAAAAAGGTAATTTGTCTCGCTGAGATTGCTTGTATGAAAATATTTGCTACAATATTTTCAGCGACGTTGAGTCATTGTGCTCCGAAGACTGTCTTTAGAGATGAAGATGTCTTTACTCTAACCAAAGTGAAAAAATATCTTTCTGCTCTACAGATTCTAATAAACTATTATTTCTGGTATTAAACCAAATGTTGATTCAGATCCGCTAGACGATAAAAAAGGTACTACATCACCAATACTAATAATAGTACGATTTTTTGAGCTGGCAATGTCTAACAACATATCTCGATGAAGTGTTTCCTTATTTCCAGTGACAAATAGTTCCATGTTTTACAAATGTTTTATTGCATTTTTAATAGAACGGTCTTGCAAGCATG
Source organism: Tetropium fuscum (assembly GCA_964058915.1). Classification (NCBI taxonomy): domain Eukaryota; kingdom Metazoa; phylum Arthropoda; class Insecta; order Coleoptera; family Cerambycidae; genus Tetropium; species Tetropium fuscum. The sequence continues at coordinate 276,108 of CAXKVY010018464.1, read as the reverse complement.
CTATTAGTGTGTCAACTATTTCAAAATACATTTTCCTGTAGAATTCGTTTAGAGAAGAAAAACATGCCGATTATTTCCATCCTCAAATCGCTTTAGCATTTTTCTGACCCTTGGAAATTCTAGTTCTTCTATTTCCAAACCCTTGCTAAATTCTACGCCCAGTTTCCAAAGATATTGAAATTGCTCTTAAGTTTTGTATGCTGTTTGTTCATTACATGTGAAATATTCTGGACTCTTTCAATCGCTTTTTCTAAATGCAGTGAAAACTTTTGTAGAGGTGTATTCAAACATTCGATGAAGCTTAAAATCGTACTACTAATTGAATTAAGAACACTTTACTACTAACTGAAACTACTAATTGAAATCAGCATAACTGTTCTCGTGGGGGGCTATGGCCTCGGTGCCCCTACGCAGTCGGCGCTTATGAAAAATATAACTTGTTCTTTCCATAATGTGAAATTCAATTGTAAGTTGAAATTCTAATACAGTCTAATACAGAGGTATACAGTTTGTTCTAAAGCAGATATTTGCTGAGACGTCTAAATCAAAAATGAAAAAAGTTAAACAAAACGCCTATAAAAGTTTGAAGAAAGTGTGAATGACTTCTTGACAACGCTGACTCATTATACTTGTTCGCTCAACGCCATCCAAGGTATTTATTGATTGGCTACGTCCCTCTTGTAAACCCCTACCAAGAGTGTTCCAGTGATTCTCGATAGGATTCATATCCGGACTTGGGACTGGTCATGCCGCGGTGTCAATTCCAGGAAATTTATCACAACTGGAGCAACATGAGGTCACGCATTATCATGCATTAGCAAAAACACTTACCCTATACAGGGTGTCTCATAGTGGCCACCCATTAGAATATTTCTATTGTACTGCAAGATTATTTGAATCTGGAAAATTTGGGGAATTGGGTTTTAGGTCGTTTCCTGCTACAATAAAATAAATTCTTCTCAATATACCTCTCAACTCTAAATCTAATATAACTCCCCCACTACTCTGGATCCTCCTTAAAAAATGTGATATTTGAGAAAATATTTGGGAAATTTTGTGGGAAAACATTATAACTTTGTCAGTTGTATATGATTTTGAAAAACTGTAGGATATTAATCTGGAAAATTTGGGGAATTGGGTTTTAGGTCATTTCCTGCTACAATAAAATAAATTCTTCTCAATATACCTCTCAACTCTAAATCTAATATAACTCCCCCACTACTCTGGATCCTCCTTAAAAAAATGTGATATTTGAGAAATTTTTTGGGAAAACATTATAACTTTGTCAGTTATATATGATTTTGAAAAACTGTAGGATATTAGAATTTTTACGAACGAAATTTGAGAAACCGAATGACATTCGCAGACTTTTAGAAATATCTGAACTTATTGATCTAATTTTGGCACTGAACGTATGATAGGGATTTAGTTCCGTTGACCGTGAATCCATCTCAACCCAAAAGAGGGTTGATATAATTGAAACATTTGAAACAATTGAAACAACTTCTACAAAAAACTGCAGTCGGCGTGCATTTAATTTACGTTACATCTCGAAAATGAAATTTATAAGTATCTAACAGAGTAACAGTAATAGTTATTTATTGTATAAGTGATAGCGTTTTATCTACGCAAGAAAGTTTAAACTCGAGAACGAAGTTCAATTTTCTTGAATGGATAAAACGCAACTAAAACACGACTGCTATACAACGTTTTATCCCCAACCACGATCTTTTATAATCAGATTTAATCAAAAAATGATTTGACATTTCTCTCTTGAAGTTCTGCTACCGTATTTCTTAAATTTGAGGTATGCAATTTAATTCATTTGGTCGAAGTACTCGATGCTGAAGGCCGCTGTAAAGGTCCATAAAAAAATAGAGATTGGATAATATAGTAAGGTCACTGCCTATCTGAAGAGTGAGTCGATAAGGTACAAAGTGAAGAAAGCTGCGGTATTGACAGAGCACACGTTGAAGAATTTTCGACAAAGGCTTGCGATAAAGAATATTTGATGATTAAAGTAATATCTCTTAACCTTTTAGACTTTAGACATTGGGGATAGTAAACTTTGACATATTTTAGGTTGCCCCAATAATGAGGGTGTCTGGTGCCTGTCGTTGCTGTGAATTGATGAATTTGAAAATCGATGATGTAGTAGACAGGGGCGCTTGTTTCTATACCAGATACCAAAACCGGGGTCTCACGAAAATTCACAATTATGGAGGAAGGATTCTCTATCAATACTGTGGAGACGTGTAGAAAATACCTTACGTCCTTACGTACGAAGAAGTTATCCAACGACAGATTCTTTTTACGATACAATAATCAAAAATGTACTTCACAACCTGTTGGAATCAACACTTTGTCGAAAGTTCCTTCAAAGTTGCTTTATTTTTGTATCTGGCAAACGCACAAACTTATAGCGGCCATTGCATGAGGCGGACTTCAACAACTTTACTGGCTAATAAAGATGCTGACCTTACAACAATTAAACGACATGGTGGGTGGAGAAGTTCCGCTATAGCAGAAAGTTATATCGAGGATTCAATATCCAATAACTTTGATATCGCAAGGAAAATCCAGATCCAAGTCGTTCCTTACAAGAGGAGACATCCATTGTTTCTACAGATTTATCAAAAACCTCGACAAGCACTATGCGTTCTGAAACCGATGACAATTAAGTACAAGCTTGTTATTAATGGAAACGAAGTGAAATATGATAAAACAAGGAAGGAAATGTCTATCAATATACATTTTAATGGCAATATTAATAAAAAATAAATAAAATGTAAATGATGTAAGATTGTATTTTTCATTATTCTACTAGTGGAATAAAGTAATTTCATGATTCCACTAGTGGATAAAGTGGACTTTATATGCTTTATAAGTGTGACTAAAATAATTATAATGTGATTACGGATAAAAGTAATTTATCATTTTATTTCTCTAAATCTGTTATATATATATCTAACATAAATTTATATTCTTATATAGGTATTACAATACTAGAATTTCCCATTAACAAGGCAATAAAGATAATACTAGAGTGGCTTTTTAAATGCATAATACATAGAAAGTGTCGATTAAGTTGTACTCGTAAAGATGATAAAGAGAAATAAAATGTAAATAAAACATAATATGGTTAACATTTATTATTATTATAATGGCTATACAAACATTTGATTAAAATATACAGTTAAAATTATAAGTCTTCACAGAATTAACATAAGACCAATAGCTTTTACAATTAATAGCTTTATAAATAATAAAAGTAATTCTAATTAAAAATCTGGTTAAAATGCAATGCCATGTTGCGGTTTATCAGCTTCAACCTCAAACCAAGCAGCCAGATTGGTTTGGGTCCTGCTGCGTTATTTAAAATCACACACACACTCTAATGCCTGCCTGGAAAAAGAAATATCGAAACGCAATAATGTTTCGCAATGGAAGCTAATTGGAGTGCAATGTGGTAGTCAAATTTGTAGTCAAGTGTTGAGCCTGATCGAGGCGAATGAACACTTCAATTGCTATTCATGGTTTGGGACCGATATGGCCTCCTTGCGTGGGGGAATTTACATATCAAAATACATCTACAATCCGAAGCCAATTTCACTACACTTTGTGACGACTAAATTCACACTCCGATTCACAAGCAAACGATAAGCTAGGGCCACTTCTTACGTCTTCTACACATGTCAATAATCATGTCTCATACGTGGGCCTTTGATTTAAGAAAACGCATGAATTTTTATGGCAATGGATATATTTCAATTTAAGAGGCACATACAAATAGTCGAGATTTGTAAGCAGAGGCCAATTTTATTATTAATGCCAAGGTAGATACAAAGCTCTGTGTCAGGTAACGTAAGAATGCATCGAAAAACTGTAGGTATCTAAAAAAAAATTAAAAAAAAGGTTAAAAAATCAAAATTAAAATTTTCCTAATTTTTTAAATGATATTCTTGTTCACTTTCTGTGGAAAAACGTAATAGACGTTCTTAGATACATCCCCTTGCTAATTTAAGACTTACAGGAGGTACACTTTATACATCTTTTGCGATTTTACGAAAAAATGCATATTTTAATTACTTCTGAATGAGTTTTTGACACATTCACACTTGACACATTTGACAGAGGTTGGGAAAAATGTACCTTAAACAAAATCTCAACTCCACTGAAAATGTCATCTGTAACTCTGAAGTAACTTTGTAAAGTAATTTTGTAAAGTATTCCTTTTATTTATTTTATTGTTATGAATGCGTAGGGATAAACAGGCAACTGAATGACCATACTTAAAATAAAACTTTATTGTAACTTAATTTAATTTTACAATAATAATATTAAAAGTGATAGGTACGTAACATGATGTTTAAAATATATGCCTAAATATATCAAAACTCTTTTCCTCGCTGAACGTTTGGTTGTCCACAGATGTTGAAGATGAGTGGAGTGTTGTCACTACAAATCTTCTGTTTTGTGATATTCTGTATTATGTACATTTATGAAGATTGTTGGGATTGAGTCTGAGGTAAATAGTTGAAAGTTGGGTGTGCGGTGTTTATTGGACACGTAAGATTGGATGCATTTATAGGTGTGGATTACAGAATGTTTGGCGGATATCTATAATTCTGTGAACGTGAGGACATCCGCAAGATTTAGTCATTTAAACAATTTATTATATTGTAAGTATGTATATAAGCAAGAAAGGAGCGACCGATTGTAATTTATAGAATTTAAATGTAAACCTAAATAATTAAAATAACAGCCTTAATATGATTGGCCAGATCATGCATCAAAAGTAATGCATGAAGCTCGTATCTAAGAAAATTCAACTGTTCAATTTTGAATAACATCCGAAGCAACCGATAATAATGCAAGGGAGTCAAGCAATAGCGTTCGAAGGATGAGCAGCTCGCTAATTTTTGTATTAAAATTTCTAAAAATTAATAGTTAGAAGTAATTTAAATTTAACAAATTAGTGCTACGTTTGCAGAATCCTAATGGGAAACATTCTACAATTAAATTAAACACGAAATTAAGTGGTTTTTGTCGAAGATACGACATTCCAAGTGCAGCGTCTCCAGGCAGCAGGCGTGCCAAGGAAGTAGACGAGTAAAAAGGGCTAATCAAGAAAAGAGGTATATGATTCCATAAAAAAACAGTGAGTAAAGAATCTGAAGATTTCCAATCTGGGTAAAAGCCAAACCCAGTTAAAATAAACAAGCGTATAATCGAGTGTAGCAGTGTTCCAGAGTACGGCATAGTTCCGGTAGAAGGCAGCAAGCGTGCTTAAGAAGTTAGCCGCAGAGTAATAGTGTAGCAGCGTTCCGAAAGAGAGAGGCAGCAGCAGATTCCAGCACCAGAGTAAACAAACCAGTGTTGTGAAACTAATAAATCGTGTAGTGCTTCGAATAATAAATAGTGTTGTGTTTCGAAAACAAAAAAATATTATGAAAACTTCTTAAGGTAATAACCGTTTAAAAAAATTTTAATTTTAAGGATATATTGTTCCAGAGGCCAACGCCCATGTAATTAGGATAAGCTATGTAGGTTTTTGGCGTAGGATAATATTAAGTTTTCAAATTTCAATTTCTATTTTGCATTATAATCTGCTTTGTTATCACACTTCCTTTTTGTAATATAACTTAAATATAACAAATATAAATTTCATATTTGTGTTTTGAAATTAATTGTACTAGTGACAATTATACTTCCATATATAAATATAATAATAAAATTAAACCTATATATATATATATATATATATATATATATATATATATATATATATATATATATATATATATATATATATATATATATATATATATATATAGCTTCTGCTTTATTATGCTCATCTCAAACTTTCATAATTTACTTTCTATAATTGACAAATATTATTAAATCTCAATCTCTTTCATAACAAGAGTCTTAGATCCACTTACCATTCAAAAATAATTTAAATTTTCAAGTCAAAACATTATACAATATACAGAGCCTAATTGAACCTCCTCTAACTGACCATAGAAGACTCAAGATCAGCAGTGAACTTTCTACAATAAAAAAATTAAGTATTCTTAGAACTGGCGCCCATGGGAAGGATGCACTAGGGAAGAGACAAAGTGAGTATCCTGGAAATTTATCAGGTGTTTCTCCGCTGTGTAATCACTGCATTTTCTCAATTATAGTATCCATAAACAATACTTTAAACATATTTTGAGCATTAATATTATTCATAACTACAACACATAAATTTGTCGTCGTAAAACGTGAACAATAAATGTTGATACAATGTGACAGAGACAGTTAGTTTCAGAGTCACTAAATAAATCAAATAAATAAACATATATATCAACATATAACAAATAAAATAACATAATTAATTTAGGTATTGCATTGGAAACAAAATTTATTTTATAATATATAAATTTACCGCCTTCAATAGTCCGCGACATCTATGCATAGTGTTAAGAGTTATCTCTCACAGCCTCCGTTTCGACATACGTAACAATAGATGGCGCCACAAATGCCTCGTGCTGCCAACGAAGAGAATTGGAACGAAGTCTGTTATTTGGTTACCCTTAAGGTCTAGCCGCGGCGATGAAAACTATTAACACATTATATTGTACTAGCAAATTGTAGTAAATTCTATTGTAGGTGGTGTCTATGGAACCTATTTATCAGTACATAATAACTTGACTTCCTATAAACAAATTCCATAGTCATTGTATTCACTTGAATTAGCTATCGAGGTATTTAAAGATTTAAAGCAGCTATTATAGTTTTAATAGATTTAAAGTTATGACTAATAATAAATTCAATACGATCATAATACGTAAAACTTAATCCTTATAAATATGCAGAATTGATCAATAAACTAACAGGACTATTCAGTCTAGCTATTAGAAACAAAAAATGTCCGTGTAAGCAATTTATCTGAAACGTCCCAGCGTATCAAAGTCGAATTAATATTGTATCATTTAAAAACGTCAGCTTTCTAATTTGATATTTAGGGTCCCCCTCAGTCGCCAGATGAAGACTCAGCTCCCGTTTGGTAGGTCATTAATTCAGGATAACCGGTAGCAAGGAATAGAAATAAATTCCGACCCGGGCTACTGTATTAATCCATTATTTTGGTACATGCTCTCCTATCTTATTAATTCGACTTGAGGTTACCCCAAATGGGCTACGCGCTAAGATTATTAAAAAATTATGCCTGCTTATGACACCTTAGATTAAGATGAAATATTGATGTGTTTGTATTTAGGAGATAATAATTCCTTGCTTTGTTTTTTATCTAGTATAAGCTAGGATTTAAGTACCGGGCGCAGTCCGAGATAATTTGTTTAATTGAATGATTCAACCGTGGTTATTTATTATTCGAGATAGGAATAATATAAACATTTTGACAAAGGCTGCTGACAATGATTAGAAATATCAATTTAGGTACATCGGAGAGTGGTGTTAGAGCTTTATATGGTTAGATGCAAGCATATGATTACAATTCTCAGGTGGACAACGTGCGTTACCTTTACACACTTTACAGTATTTATTTTCTTATAGCCTTTCGGTTTATCCTCTTGGGATTTCCTTTATATAGCGGAATTCCGACAAAAAGATATTTACCGCAGAACTGGGTTAATTGGAATACATTGTTGACAATTTCTAGTATGATTCTGTAATATTTTATTTATGATATTTCTGTGAATTTCTATGGTTATAATTATTATGTTTTAATATTTATTGAAGTGAAAACTTCTTTAGGCGCGTTCAGCACTTTTATTTTTGTGGGTGTTGAATGAGATTGGGCCGTCACGCGTCACGCTCGGGTATGTAACGATCCTTCGGGTAAAGTCGGCTAAGTGAGGGAGGATCAGTCGGCAGAGCGATACAGTAGAGAGAGTTTGTGGACATTGAATGAGACTGGGCCGTCACGCATCACGTGCGTCTATGTAACGCTCAGTCGAGTAATATCCACTCGTTGACTAAGCGAGAGAGATAAACTTGAATCTAAAGTATTTACAGCATATTTTAGCTTGCATAGGCCTGTTGTTTAATTCTTAGAATAGAATAGCAGTGAATAAGTCCAATCAGAGGAAAATCAACAATATAATTCACAAATATTATTGTTTATTTTGTAACTAATATTACTTCATGGGTGCAGAGCTAAGAATAAATAATTTTATATAACAATACCGATATTATCTTTTGTTGATTCACCGAACTAATCTATTATGTAACATAAATGTAATTAATAAAAAAAAAATAATAAAAAAAAAAAAAGTGTATTATAACAGGCATATCTTTGAAGTGAAAACTTCTTTAAGCACCTCATCACTTTTATTTAAACTAATAATACCTGTCAAGGGAGTAGGGTTGGTACGGAAAGAACTGAACCGGTTCTTGAGAACGCGTATTGACTAACCGTTCAGTGAACCGGTTCTCGAATACGAACTATACCTGTTACCTGTTATTGCAATTCTAATGTTCAGAACCAGAACTTCAGACCAGACAGTTCAGACGCAGTTGACTGTTCAGACGTTCAGCACGGTTCGGACTAGTTCCAGTAATTTCATGTACTTCTTACTTCTTGTATTAAGTTTTGCGATGCGAGTTGAATATATTTTACATAAAATAAAAATTAAACATATAAACTAACTAGTATGTTAACTATTTGGTGTCTGCCAAGTATATGTCTTGAGATTTGTTATCGATTACTTATACGAGAGGACCTGTTTACATAAATTACATTTAGCTAATTGCTTATTTGGGTCCGCAATCGTAAAAAAAATCCACACGGCGCTAGTTCTTTTATTCATTATGATTAATTTACCGCCGATTCGTATTTTCAATAAAAAAGTCCGTTATATACATGATACATGCGTAGTTGCCACAGCAGAATGAACAACTGAACTGGAACTTTGTAGTCGTTGTTTCGACTCTGTGCTGAACCGGCTGAACGGTAACAGGTATTGCGAACGGTTCAGCAAAAAGAACCGAACCGTTCTCACCGGTTCATCAATATCACCGGTTCAGTACCATCTCTACAAGGGAGTAAACAATATATAGGGAGGTTCCGTCTTCGTCGAGTTACCGCCCAATTGTTTTCCTCTCTGTATCGAATTGAATTGAATTGGATTTAATCGAATCGACTGCCGAAGTGATGGTCCGTCGCAGTACTTGCTAACTATGAGTAGGTATTTTGGAGCGACATACAATGGAGCCACATCTAGCGCCGGCTGCCTGATGCATCTGTGTCAGGGGCGCGTACGGTTAACGGATATTCACGGTGCTGTGTATTGAAGGTTGTGGTAATCCGGGCAGACGGTTAGAGTATATATTTTAAAATTCGAAAATTTGAAGTTTTCACTTCTATCGTGTGGTCATAGGCACACATCCATTAAATGATGTTTTTTTATATAATAAATCTATATGAACAGGACAGACAATAAAATACAGATTGAAAAAATACATAAATAACATACAAAACGCGTTCAACGCAGAAAATTACAGTATATATTTGGAGATAAGTCTATTGTTTCTAATTGTTGCTACATTATAGGAAAATATATCAAATGAATCTTGATAATCATTATATTTATTACACATTTAATGTAAAGGAGAGTATTTACAAATAATTGTATCTACTCATAATAAATGTCTCATGGTTACGTGCAGCTATCCTAGGAATGCCAAATTGTAACATGTGTTGTTACACTTTTTTCAAGAATATTAGCTGAGATTTTGTACGTATTTTTTTGAGACTATCTAGACAAAATCTCGTCAGCAGATCAGAATTTGGAAAATCAACACTAGAATACTCCATCATCTTTGAAGTATGCATATTTTATGAACCGTCTTTGCACTTTTTCTGTGGTATGTTGTAACGTAAATAAATTCCATTCCATAAATATTATATTCTTTAATTAATATTACCTTATTTCGAGTATTTTAAAATAAGCCGCGTGCAGCGCAACGTAAAATATACCGCCAGAAAATTCAAATATTTTCCATCATACACCACTGCAATTAACAACCACGTTAGGGACGCCGATATCGGAATTGTAGGGAAATATTATAAATACGCCACGCGCTTGTCCCACGTCCTCATTCGCTCGCTCTATCAGATTATTAATTTTGTTTTAATAACCTGAGCAGTTCGTTTTCTAAATTCGGTTTGTGTGAAGTGACTGGAACTCGCAAGGTACTGTGATCTGGTTTTATCTATAGTACATATATGTAGAACTGCTTACCTTTCTGTTCAGGTAGTAAAGATTTCTGTAAGGAAGCTACGTCGATTTAAATGACCGCTTTGTTTAAAATACGCCCTGTACCGCATTTTCATTTTATTGTCTTAATACAAGCTTAATACAAGGAAAGATGCCTCCTAGATGCCTCCTACACGATAGAAAAGACGTACAAGAGAAAACGGACTAAGTTTTACTGCAATTAGCATGCAGCAGAACTGCCAAATAGTGCCCACGCGATTCGTACGTTAATGCGAACACGTTTTGTATGCAAAGCAGCAATTCGTGGGCTATTCAGGACACTTTGCGATGCGTAGCCATGTCCTGCACCACGGAATAGCCATGTCCTGCACTAATACAAGGAAAGATGCCTCCTAGATGCCTCCTACACGATAGAAAAGACGTACAAGAGAAAACGGACTAAGTTTTACTGCAATTATCATGCAGCAGAACTGCCAAATAGTGCCCACGCGATTCGTACGTTAATGCGAACACGTTTTGTATGCAAAGCAGCAATTCGTGGGCTATTCAGGACACTTTGCGATGCGTAGCCATGTCCTGCACCACGACAATGTGCCTATCATAGCTTAGCGTTCGCATACAGCACCTAGAGCTGTGACCTTGATATCTCCTTCTTACGTAGATCCCTCCTACACGATAGAAAAGACGTACAAGAGAAAACGGACTAACTGTTACTGCAATTAGAATGACCGAAGACAGACCGAAATACAAAACAAGAAAACTGCAAAAAAGAGAATGATTTGAGAAAAAAAATGGATGAAACAGTAAAGAAGAAAAAAGTTATGGCACCAGTAGCGATAGCACAAGTAATCTAGAAATGACACTCACATATTCGCAATCTCAATTATTCCCAAGATATATATAAGTAACCGAGGAAGATATATATAAATACTTAAAAAATATTGTATTGTTTTATTTTAACCAAATTATCTATGAAGAATAAAACGAAATTCTACATAGAAAAATTAGGTAGTAACCCACCCGACTGAAAAGTTAGTAACAGACTACCGCTTACTGTGGTGACTAACTACTGTGGTAATCTTTCATAAGTGACGCAGGTGTCATAATTCGCATCTAAGTAGGCAACCGTCACCATTAAATCCGCTTAAATTGACGGATGGTGATAACAAAGTCACTGCGCAATGCCACTTGAATTATCCACAAGAACACCCGTTACCAGATTGAGCAAATAAGTTTGGGACACCCTGTATAGTATATCATACAAATCCGGTGTTTTTAATTAGCTTGCTACTAATATTAGTTGCCTCTGTAGGTGTACATAGCAAACCAATTAGGCATTTTCCTACAACAATTATACGAATTACAATTGTCTTAAACACTACTTGAAAAAATATATAATTTGTTGTGAGAGGACACGTATTCGTCTATAGTTGTAAGGAAACAAGTACATAAGTATGTTAATATTTTTAAATGTATTATATTTCTCATTACGGTGATATTTGCAATTCATTATAGGGTCTACACACGCACGTTATGTTGTAAATGATTTTCCTGTTGTGTAATAAAAATAATGTTATTATTGCTGTATTATAATGTAGTATAATTATTGTAATATTTTTGTTTATATATAAACTACTGAGCAAAGCTTGCAAACTATGTAAAAACAAGACACATAAAAAAACATTTTTTTAAGAAATTTTAACGTTCATATTTTGTGTCAATCTTAATTTCAGCCAATGTCTTAACGCGCCATCTTTAACGCGCCTATTATCCGTTGGCGTCGCATAATTTTTTTGCGTATTTCTTTTTTGTACAGGGTGACTTTAGCATCGTGGAAAAATGTCTTCTTGCCAATAATGTAGCAGTTCTAAGCAACTCTAAAGATATTCTATTCTTGTTGTTAATTCTACAGAACATACCTCGGAATATATTTGAATATTTTTCGATATCTCATTGTTATGGAAATATGGTATTTTTTATAGGATTCCATATTTTTCTATAAAAAAAATAGAAATCTTTAAACAGTTCCTTCAGCCAAACGAGGGTTAAGAAAAAAATCCGCGTGCAGCATAGTACACGTGATAGAAGTGAATACTTCTTTACCGATTCGTTGAGAGAGTGAGAGAGAGATAGAGAGCGAGGGGAGAGAGAGAGGGAGGTATTGTACATATTGGCTTTATGGTAACTGAAGTGTGGCACATATGTTCGTGATTCTACATGATGTAGATTTCTCGAGAATATAGCATCAATCGTTGTTCCTGATTTAGTCGTGGCAATATTCCGGTCCTTATTCATATCTAAACCGAATTTCTCACGAAGAAAGTGAGGTAGTGGCAAGGACGCATTCTCCGCAAAAAGATCGTCATACATTTGGATCAGATTTGAAAGCCCAATCCAGATATATCCAGCAGGATATGCATAAGTAATATTGTATTCTGTTTAATTCCGAAGATCGTTTATCCGACGACCGTTTATAAATTATATCAAAATTCCTTTCCACTTTAGAACACTTGTGGGGGATCGTTGCCCAAGTCAAAGCTGCATTCGCTATCTCTGTTTCTCATTATATTAAAATTGCTTTCCGCTTTAGAACGCTTCAGCGTGTGGGGGATCGTTGCCCAAGTCTAAGCTGCATTCGATATCTCTGTTTCTCTCTCGCTCTCCCTCATATCTGTCATATGCTTTATCTCACATGTACTCGTATCTTTATTATCTGGTCAATGACCTTTTGACAAAATTCCTCTAGGTAAGATTCTAAAAATATTTTTGGGAAAATAACTGGTCCTCCTTGCGGCACCTATTCGCATGTACAGGTATCTTGTAATGCGATAAATAATAAAGTATGTGTATTATAATAAGGCAAAGGAAATATAATAATTGGATCGCCTACTTGAAAGAATTAAGTGACAAAATTGAAAAAAATAGCAGAAGCTCTGGGAATCTAAACCGAAACCGTACACTAAGTATACTTAATCATACCCTGAGCATACCGCTAGGTTATCACCGCTCTGACAAATGTGTGATGAACTAAATATATGAATTGTAAGATTTCACAACTCGTGCCTCCATGAACTTTGATGAGCAACGGCGGTTCTGTACTTATAGAAAATAACCGACGCTGCACTCGTTCTATACATAGTCCCTATGTTAAAATCCCTAAACCCAGCTACGAAATTCTGCAAACTACTCGCGCCAATATCCTTGGCTATAGATGTGACCTCGATAAGAGGGGGCCGAGCGGTACCATCGCTCTTTACCCCTAATATCTATGTAGGCCGAGACCGCCTCGTAAGGGGTAAGCCGCGCGTTTCACGTGACCCTCCCCACAAATGTGATCAGTGTCACGCGAAGTTACGCAGCCTCCCCCGGTCCTGGCTGATGGGCCCCACCGGCAGAGCCTTGCTTCTGGCGCTCTTGACTTTCTTCGCCGGTGTGTATTACCCCCGGGGGTGTCATGTCGGGTCTTTGAGGGGTCCTTCCTGCCTCTCGTCGGGTTTACTAGAGCCCGGCTGCGCGGCATTCAGGTTGATATGGAGGATGAGCATTGTAGCTCAGGATGACGGAGCTAGAGAGCTGATCAGCGATCAGCTCGCTGGCTCAGTCAGGTAAGGTAAGGATGTGTGGTTTGGCAAGGCAGTCGGCCTTGCCATCCACTGGATTGGGCTGTTTTAGTGTCTTCTCGATCCGTTTTCTTTGGCCCTGTTCTTTTCTTCGGTGTCGACTGCTTCTTCTCACATCAGTCGTGCTGAAACATAAGATTGTGATTATATACTCACCCGTTGTCCAGGATTTGGGTCTTTGGCCGTTTGTGAGGTCCTGCTTCCTCTGGATCGTAGTCCGCAAACTACTAACTGGTACTCAGCCGTTAGTTTGAAACCCATTAGACAAAAACAGATTATAAGGGTTTCAACTCGAGTAGTACAAATATTAATAGTACTGATAGGAAACTAAAATTTACTTATATATTAATTTACTTTACTAACGGATAGAAAACTTGAAAATTTACTGATATATATTTATTTTACTTACGGAATACATTAACTGGGAATTTGCATTTTAAATGAGCTTGCAATTTTAAAAGTGCAACAAGAAAAATACGCTTTAAGACAAGGAAAATACGCAAAAAAATTGTTCGACTTTAATGGAGAAGAGGCCAAGATGGGGCTCTACGATATTGACTGATATAATAATTTTTTTTAGTGCAATCGAAGTTTTGTACAGTAGTTTATGGTGGCTTCTAAATAATCAATAATAATGACTAAAAACTGATTACCTGACAAAAACTTTGGTTAAACTTTTAAAAGTTAAAATAAAAAAAATTGAAGAGGATTTAGGCACTCGGTTAATGATAGGAATAATAAGACGCGATCACGAGACAAAGAAACTTAATATTTAAACTTTAAGACAACTTTATAGAAGATAAACGAACATATTCGTACCACACATTTGCCTGAATATTTTCCTCGTAAACATTTAAAATGTTAATTCATCCATTATCTGTCACTATATTAAAAAAAATGTATTTATGTTATAAGGCAGGTTGCTAAATACACGTTGAAAGTTAATTTCTGCCTCCATAAAAATGCAAAATAACATCTGTTTGAAATTTCAATAAAAAGGCAGTCAAACGCGTAATTATATTTACCTTGCAACAAGAATTAACTAAATATGCAATTATTGTGGTATATAAATGGAAAGAGGTGGTAATAAAAAATCCACTAATAAAACCGTTGCCTAAATAACTATTAAAAAAGGAGTCTGTAATGAAATTTATATCCTATAGGGATATAAATTAATTACAAAATTATACAAAATAATTTATCAGATGTCCATTGTCCATAGTAATTTATATTATTACTGCCATGATTCTGATATAATGTTTTTTACACTATACACAATATTATTAAGTAACTAGCTGACCCGAGAAATTAACGCGCGTTCTGATTTCACGCGACAGGCAGCCTTTATGATATGAAATCAGAGGAGGGGGAAGCGACGGGAGGCGCCTTTTGGTGCTGCGGCGTGCGCATGGGTCATGCGCGGTACTGGACACTGCTACTTATTTTATTTTATTATTACTCGAAGATTATTTCGAGGCAAGCAGAAACACACTGTAGATTCACGTTAATAATTAATTAATTATTAGCATTTATATTGGATTATATTTTATGTATACAATTTCATTATACAATATGTATACAATTTTATGTATACCATTCCCTATTTGAACCGGACTTTGTTCACAATTTCATGGCTTTTAATTTTTTTGCGCGGAACCGTAATTATTTTTCTAAAATAAAAGTAGCCTAAGTTACGGCGTATAAGAACAGATATCTGCCAGTGAAAGTCCCGCCAAAATCGGTCCAGTGGTTTCCGAGATTTGCCGAATTAAACGGATAGACAGACAAGAATAAAAGTACCCTAAGTTACTCCTTATAACATCAGCTATCTGTCAGTGAATGCCCCGTCAAAATAAGTCCAGCCGGTTGTTCGGAGATTAGCAGGAACTAACAGAGAGGCACATAAAAATTTTCAAATAAATTTCGAATAAAAGTAGTCTAAGTTACTCCTTATAACATCAGCTATCTGCCTAATTATTTTTTTAGAAGAAAAGTAGTCTAAGTTACTCCTTATAACATCAACCAGAAAAAGTCCCGTCACAATCGGTCCAGTCGTTTCGGAGATTAGCCGGAACAAACAGTCAGATAGACAGAAAAATATTTTAAAATAAGAGTAGCCTAAGTTACTCCTTATAACATCAGTTATCTGACAGTGAAAGTCCCGCCAAAATCGGTCCAGCAATTTCAGAGATTAGCGGGAACAAACAGACAGACAGATATATCGACAAAAAATTAAAAAATTGTTTTTTTATAAGTACCGTATATACCAACATACGCTTTTAGTAAAAAGCCATTATTTTAACAATACAAACACACAATTCAATTATATATATATATATATATATATATATATATATATATATATATATATATATATATATATATATATATATATATATATATATATATATATATATATATTGTATATATATTGAGGATGTATGGATTAAACTAAACTTCTAGTTAGTTAGCTGTTGGCTAAATTATTTTAACCGAGTAATGAAAAACCGGCCCTTAGTGTCATGCCACACCAAACAACAGGAAGTCGGATTCTTTATTCTAATGCGCATGATCATAATTATAGCCTCCAAGACAGGTGCCATTTCTATTTCCCATGGCGTAAACGTAAATGTCAGTATCAGTGGCAATGGTAAACTTTCTTAGCTAGCCATCTTGTACATACACCCTGTATATTATTCGAAATTTAGATTTCACAGGAAATTCTAGGTCTAAAATATGTAGCATACCCCATATCTATCTTAAACAGTTTCCGATAAATTGGCAGTTGAAAATGTTATATCAATCATAAATTATTTCATACCCACATAAAACAAATGAATGTAGGATAGGTACATGCTACATGTTTTGGACCTAAAATTTCCCGGGCAATCTAAATTTCGAATAATATACAGTGTGTTCCATTGAAAATAACAAAGTTTACACTGTTTCCGATTAAACCGATAATGAAAATAGGATATTGAAGCAAGCAAACTATTCATCGTATCGACCACAAAACTTCCCAAAATTTTAAATTGATATCTATTTTACAAGGAAGTTATAGGCTGGTTAGTAATGTCGTAGGCACCCGGTATATGGTAGATAGGCCACCTTTAACTACAGAGCTAGTTGATGATATATTTTTCGATGGTAAATAAAGATAATGTAAATAATTCCTATTTGGTAGCAACTAATTGAAATATTAATGTATTGAGAAATATTTAAATTAAACAACCAACGAAGAGAAATTAAGAAATATTAACATCTTGATGCATGCATATATACAACTACTCAAAATACAATTTTCTGAATGATATTACTAGGTGCCTACTTGAAATGTAACTTTAGCAATTAACTGAACTATATTTAATGCAAGGCTTTCTTTATGTTTCCACCTGCGCTTATATGAGCATTATTCTATTTAAATAATGCAAATTGTATTAAAAAGCCGGAGTGCTCATTAAGTTATTCTTGATTAAGATCCCCCGACGATTAGCAGTAAATTGTTCTCATTACAGCAATTTTGTATTTTTAACTGTTGCATACATTACCTGTTCACTGAACGCACTTAAGATAAATGAACGCGCTCATTTAGCGGAAATACTTTTTAAACGCTCGCCTTGTTTACAATTTAAAGTTTAACGACTGGGATGAGCTACTAAATTTTATCTATGATATGCATAGATTTCGCCGTCGGTGGATCGTAAGTGGTTTTAATTGCGATGAAAACTGTAGCGACGGTACTTGAAGGCACCGGGAAATTAAATTAAGCATATTATGAGATACAAGAATATTTTATCTCGAGGGAGAGAAAAATGGATAATTGTACTCAATCGGTGATTACAGAGACTTAATTAAGGTTTAAGAAGAAATAGAAAGTGGAACCCAGTCAGTCTATATTGGCAGTTTAATGTAGGCGAGACATAAATATATTCCTCTCGCGAAATATCGAAGACAACTCAGGAAGAACATGAAAAAACTCGGCGTGCTCAATGAAAGTGGCAAAATAGAGAGGAATATACAGAGACTCTAAGAACAGCCATGAGGAAAGCTTTTGAAACATCCTACCCGCTCAAAGTTTTGAGAGACCGTGAGGAAGCCACCAATTGGTGGTGCCGGGACTTGACGGACATAAAAGAGAGGACAAGGGTCTTTAACAAAGCAAAAGTGACAAAGCTTGAACCAGACTGATAACAATACGAGACCCACCTGAGGGTGTTAGTAAAAAACTAGTTAGACAAAAACAAAGAGAGGCGTGGAGAGCCTACTGTGAGGAAATTGAAGACTAGCTACCAGGCTATGTAAAATTCTCGCTAAAGGTTAAAACCATGATATAGGTACACTGAAAAGGTGTGATGGCACTAGGACCAACAACCTTTGCGAAAGCCTAGAACTGCTCATGCAAACGAACTTCCCTGAATCTGTCACAACAGATAGAAGGGAATATGGCCAAATGAAGTAGACACCACTCACAGATTTCAACTAGTAGACCGCCAATCAAATGGTAAGTGAAGACAGAATCAAGTGGGCAATACAGAGCTTCTCCCCATTTAAATCGCCAGGCATTGACGGCATATATCTTGCACTACTCCAGTGGGGAATGTATAAACTAGTGCCGTACCTGGTTGGGATGTTTAGAATGTGCTTAGCACACCTTTAAATCCCAAAGACATGGAGAGAAGTAAAAGTATTGTTCATACCAAAAGCAGGAAAGATGAACTATCCTACCCCCAAAGCATACCGTCCGTTTAGTCTAATCTCATTTCTGTTGAAGACAATGGAAAAGCTATATGAGCGATATCTGAGGGATGTAACATAGACTAGCAATGTGCATTCCATCCAATATACATACACATTAGGAAGATTCACCGACACTGCCCATCATGTGGTAGCAAGCCTGATTTAGAAATCCTTGGATCACAAGGAACTACCATGGGTGTGTTCATAGATATAGGTGCGTTTGACAAAATTACCTTTGATAAAGCTACGGCGACCCTATCACATAGGAACGTTCCTCATATTATGGGTTGCTGGATATCCCCTAAAAGAGCAGTACAAATCAGTGCAGGAGACACAGGTGTCATAAGAGGATTGGTTGCGAGAGGCTTTCCGCAGGGAGGTATTTTATCACCACTGCTATGGAATCGACAGCCTCCTAAACCACCTCAACGTGGAAGGATTCTACACAATTCCATACGCAGATGACCTGACGATACTGCTTAATGGAAAATTCGAAGTAGCCCTCTGCCAGAGAATGCAGATAGCTCTAAGAATAATGGAAAATTGGTGTAAGAAGTATGCCCTATCCGTCAACCCCAGAATAAAATGGTACTCTTCACCAGGAAAAGAAAACTGGAGCCAATGAGAGCACCCGTTCTCCTAAACACAGCATTAAATTTTGCACCGCAGATGAAATACTTGGTGTTAAGGTGCTGCAATACCTTCGATGCTAAACTAAACTGGATTATTGACCTTGAAAGAAGAATAAATAAGGCCTATATATTATATGAGCAGTATCGCAGAACCGTAGGGAAAACATGGGGAATGAAACCCAGGGTGGTCATGTGGATATACACTGCTATCATAAGATCAATGATGGCCTATGGAGCTGTTCTCTGGTGGCTTAAGAGTCAACAAATAACAATAAAATTCAAGCTATGCCAGGTACAAAGAGTTGCCTCTCTGAGTATAACCGGAGCTATGCGAACAACACCAACGAGAGCAATGGAGGTAATACTGTGTCTTCCATCATTAGATCTACATCTAGAAGAAGTGACTTTGACTACCATGACTCGCCTTTGATTCATTGGTATACTACCAAACCCGAGCTGCGGTCAATCTAGACGTTGCCTGTGGACTGAGGCCGTCAACGATACAACTTTTTACAAGCATGTGCAGATGGTATTCCGCCTCGGCCTGTCTTGATAAACCTTACACCATACAAACTAACGATGACGAGACCGCTCTTGAAGGTGTAAACTGTGTCTTCACAGACGGATCAAAGGGGAAGAAAGGAGTAGGCGGTGGTATATACTCCAGAAATCAAAATGTAAGGAAACACCTCTGTAATACGAGACAAAGTTACACATCCATCTGCAGAGGATCTGAACAAGAAGATGAAACCGTCGAGCATGTAATTTTTGAATGTCCTGCTATATCATCAACCAGAGAATCCGTATTGGAGGAACGTTGGTCTTATATGGTCAACTTGAGGGAAATGACCCTAGGCAACATCATCACCTTTTTACAATATTAGGCTGGTCGAGGGCCTAGGTGAAACATTTCCCTCACGGATGAAGTACAAGGGGCCCAATGGGACTAAGTGCAGCGGAATCTTTAATTCGCACTCCGAACAAATTACAGATACAGAGGTCAGGTAAATTCGCCATATGACTGCAATCTGACTATTGCGCTCCGTTGACGGCGCTCTACCTAAATCCACGGGGCCGCGTGTTATTTGCCTTTTCTGTTTACTGGTCGCTGTCTCACTTACGGAAATGGGAAGGGTTTTGTCTGATCAGGGGTGTGCATTATTATTTAGTTAGCTATTCAGGGGATCTTGAAATAGTGTGGGATCGTTACCATCTGGCAGGGCTGTTTGGTTTGCCTTCAGTTCGAATTGCGTTTGCGATATAAATACAACCAAGACATCGTACCTAAAAAAATTTAAAAAATATTTATTATTTGGAGTAAAATTATCATGAATAAATATATGTCCTCGATTTGAACCATTTAGTTGTTAAAAAACACATGTCACAAAACACCTGAAAAAAAAACGTGTTGAACTAGTTTTTGGAAGTACAGATACTTCGCCCAATTGTACATTGCTTAGGGAAATATTGCTGAGCACACTGAAACGGAATAGGTTTTTACGGAATTTTAAATATTATAATTAACTGTGTAGGTAAGTCATTGTTTTCTAGCTTGTCTTAAGAGGACAGAATGAGTCCACGTCCTTCTATAAACTGTATAAGAATATATGTAAGAATTTATTTTGTTATAAAATTGTTATATAACCCAAATATATAAAATATTTGGGTAAAAAGTTATTTGTATAAAATATATAATTTTTGCAAACAATATTTATGCTTCGCCACACCGTCGCCCACAGCTTGGAAGTAAATTATAATAACTAGTATCTAAGAATAAGTTGCAACCCCCACCTTGATATAACACGAGCCATCACTGGGGAGGTATTGTTTTTTTTAATAATCTTGGGGAATAGTGGAAATATTTAATAAACTGGATATTATAAGGTATAATATCTCAACTTCAACTTCAAATAATATCTCTATTATGCCCGAAGATTATTAAAAAAAAACCATACCTACCTTAATCACGCTTCTTCTAACTATTAGCTTCTTATTTTTGAACTTGGTTATTTTTTTATTGGGGTAATTATGTGGAGAGGAGGGGGTGTGGTTGGGTCTTACATCAGTATATTGTGATCTGTTAGTTGTGTAATGTATGTATGGTCAGCGCTAGCTCCGGTAGTTTTTAAATAGCGTCGTCTACATATATTATATATACGTATAGAAAACCCAGAATATATCCTGAACAAAAAATAGGCGCCATTGCTTAAACTTTCCATACATATATTTAAGAGAGTATCTTTAGATACCCAGTAGATGCAGAAAATACAGGCATACTTACTTTACATTATGTTAATAATGTTATATAACCTTTAAATTTGAACGGGAATGTATCTAACAATGTCATAGCTTGAATAACCTCTTCACCAGTAATTCCACGGTAATCCACCGCCATTATCGTTACCTTCTCATGATAGGTGGATACACAAATGATTTTCCCATAGATGAAATCTTGTAAATCATGGGTTATTCGAATTGATCCAACTATAGAACATTTTTTCATCTATTAGAGAAATAAATTAAATTGATTAATGCCAGCGCAATTATCGGCACAAAAATGGCCATTCCGAAGCGCACACAAACGAAAGAAACCTACGCAGCATATCTATAATTTCAGTAAATATCAATCGAGTGTACTGCATCCTTAATAACAGAGTAGGAGTCCCCGGTATCAGCCCATCTCTGAATATAATAAATTGGTTTGGAATATCACGTAAAAGAATTAAACACAGCATTCAGTCGTCCTTTTACTTATCTTATTTTAACTATAACTTTAATGTTCATCTGTCACAGCGGCCCAGTGGGCTCGTGATCTGCCTTCTATGGTTACCGAAGGAGGTTACGATTTGGTCAGTTATGTCACTTGAAAAGAAGGCTCTTATTTTGTCATTACAGAAGTCTATCTTTGGAATTATATACTCCGTATAAGTCGAGAATGGTTGGACGATTTCGTACCGCGCCATTGGTTACCCGATCGCTGGCTGCTCTTCCCACTAATTATTGCATAAAACGTGGTTCTGGCGCACTGTATTTATACTTAATGTCATATCGTGAATGCATCATTTTGTCTCAGGCTGGCTATGCTAAAAACGTAGCAGAGACGGCAGGCTATTACGCTTAAATGACATTTTAATTTTCGATCCATCGTCCTTTCAAATACGGGTTTGGTTCAGCCTTGTGTTTAACGCTGGTAGCTCTACATGTAGGAGAATCAGCGATATAAGGATCAAAAGATATCATGCTATTGGGAACCATAAATTATTGCTCCCTCATTTGTATGGATTTAAATATCGAGCAAATAAAGTAAACTTCCCCTTCTAATTGACAGCATGATTTTAGAAACACAAGGACTTCAACTACAAACTATAGTTATACATTATAAAATATTAAGTATTCTAGAGCAATTATTCCAAATCTTTTCTGGACCTACCTCTTCTGTAATAGTTATAACAAAATTAAAATACTCTTATAACGGAACCTTTGATCGATTACCTGACTGCTCGAACAAAAATTGTGAATATTTTTCTTTCTAATTATTGTTAATAGAGGCAGCCTCTATTTTTGAATCTTTTTGGCCTCTTATTATTTAGGTAAGTTTCAAATAAGTATTAGCGAATATTCAAAGGAATTAATAAAGTGATGAAATTAAAAAACAACTATAAAATATATCACTATGTAGATTAACATCCTTAAACGTGTCGTCTCGTGCTGAGTTTAAAATATCATTTAGGTTGTCTTCAAAATATAGAAGTAAGTAATTTTCCATGAGTTTATCGCCAAATTCCTAAACATTATAATTTTAAGTAAATAGAATCAGTTTTATCGTTTGTACGAATAATGGATTTTACTATTTCTTTAATATATTTATTGAATATGTCTTCATCAATCTGCAACCTTTGAATAGATGCGTTTTGATGACTGAAGTTGTGACTGAAACTTGATTTTTAATTAGTTTCGAATTGATGTTCATCATTGTTTAATTTATTGTTACAGTTAGAGTAATATTCGCCATCTGAGGTGTCGAGGGTACCAGTAGGCATATACCATTAAGAAGTCCGCGTTGATAAAGTTTAATGTCATAAAATACTTCGTTAATTTTGAATCCAATGGAGGTTGAGATTTGAGAAAGGCTGATATGAGGTCTCACTTCAGTTTGAAAAAGTTGTAGGTATAACAATAATAATAATAACAATGTTTATTTACATAAATAGTAGATTATAAAATATGAACAATGTATATATGTATATAAATGTTAGACAGTATTATTAACTAAATCTGAAAACAAACAATTTAAATTCATAATAATACGCAACAATAATAAAGTACAGTAAATACTTATAAACACATAAAATTACAAATAAACAAATATACTCAATAAGACTTAACACTTGTTTTGAGGTAAGATAAAATAACTAAGATAAAATAGAACTAGGATAAATAATATAATATAATACTACTAGTATGAAGTACAATATAGTGTCACGAGTATTTACAATTTACGAGTGGTTACGAGTAGTACGAGTATATACGAGTACTTAGTACAAAAATCTCAACGTTTCAGTTATAAAGATTATAAGGTAGGTAAGTCATTTAAGAAAAGTAATTGTGAAATATGATTCTTGACTGTTGAAATATATAATGTTTAAGTTTTTTTTGTATGATGTAATATTAACTGTATGTTTAATTTCGACAGGAACTGTGTTATAGATTTTAGGAGCTAGATATTCATAAGATCGTTGTCCAATAGATGTTAACATCAAAGGTATAGTATGGAGGTGTCTTTGTCTAGTATTGTAGGTATGACACTGCAATGATATGTTATTTTTTACTCGGTGATACTTTATGTTGAGATTGTAATAGTACAATTGTCTAATATCAAAAACTTGTACCTATTTATATAATAGATTACTAGGGTGTGTTAAGTCTTTATGTAGTAATATTCTCAGGAATCTTTTCTGAATAATTTCCAGAGGACGTAAATGAGTTTTAAGTGAACTGCCCCACGCTAATATACTGTAGCGTAAATGGCTTTCCACCAAGGCAAAATAAAGTATTCTTAATTGTTGTATGTTTAAGATATTTCGTAAGTATTTAAATCTATAGAGTATCGTCTGTAGTTTCCTTATAGTATATTTTACATGTTTCTCCCATCGTAAGTGCCTGTCATTGACAACTCCTAAATATTTAATTTCTGTTGAGGGCATGATGATATGTTCTCTCTTATGAATTTCAATTTTTATTTGTGAAAATGGTGGAATACCAGAAGCGTAGCAGCTAAATGGTAAGTAGTTAGTTTTTTCGAAATTTATTGTTAGTAACTTGTGATCGAATCAGTTTTTAATATCCGTTAAGTCCTTTTCAACATTTATTTTTAATTCTTCCCATGAGTTGGCTTTGAAAAATATTGCAGTGTCATCCGCGAATCCTATAATATCTGCTCTACACAAGGATAGAGAAAATAGATCATTTATATAGATAGATAACAAAACCGGACCCAACACTGTACCTTGTGGCACTCCATATTCTACAGGTAGTGTATCACCTATTACATTATTTACTTTCACTCTCTGATGTCTGTTGGTTAGGTAACTTTGAAACAGTTTTAAACTATTCCGTCTGATATCAATGCCATCAAGTAATTGTAAAAGTAAGGAATGACTAACTGCATCAAACGCTTTTGATAAGTCAATAAACGTACAGAGACAGGGTTTTGATTGATTTAGTGCAGAGTGGATTTTTGTTGTTAAAGCTACTATTGCATCTTCAGTGGACACATTCTCTTTAAATCCAAATTGGTTTTCAGAAATTATGTTATATCTTGTAATATAAGCATTTAGTCTCTTTTTTATAATTTTTTCAAAAACTTTGGTGACATTTGTTATAAGAGATATGGGTCGATAGTTACTGCCGTCCCCTTTCTCTCCTTTTTTATAGATAGGGACAATAATGGATTCCTTAAAAGTTGTTGGCCAGTGACCAATTTCCATACATCGGTTGAAGATGAATACCAGGGGTGTCAAGATGTATTGGCTTGTTAGTTTCAGAGTTTCAGCATTAATATTGTCCACTCCAGGTGATGTCTTATTTTTTAATTCTGATGTTATTACATGTTTGATTTCATTAGCATCTGTAGGAACTAAGACAAAAGAATTTGGCCTAATATTTCTTCTTATTATGAAATTGGGTATGGATAGCAGGATCGAAAATTTTTAGGATTTGAGATATTGGGATATTGTTGTCAAATACTAATTTGATAGATGTTATGTTTTTATGTACCAAAGGTGTCTATTTGTCGTGAGTAATGTCGATCTTTGTGTATGCATGATAGCATACTCCTATAGTGTTATTAATTGGAAATATACTGTATTGTGAAGCTGCTGTTCCGATTAGCAGAATAAACCTCAAAATATTTTAAAAAAAAGGAAGAGGTACGCAATTCGACTGTATGTTTTTGTATGTTTGTTACGCGAATATTACGTTAATTATGAAATTATTTTGATGATTCCGTTTTAGTTTTATTGACATTGGACCTTGAATTCCGATGATATACAGAGAGAACCACGAGATATATCATAACAAATGGCGAATGCGCCGGCCAGAACCCTAAATTATACATATTTAAATTAATTGAAATAATATTTTCTATCGGGTCAAATTGTGAAGAGGATAACTACTAACTAACTAAGAGGATAAAAACTAACTAAAAGGATAAAATTAATTAAAAAAAACAAAAACAGACTTCAAGACTATATCTACATGTATAAACTTAAACTAAAAAGTAGAAAATAATATTTTAATTACTTCAAAGCAAAGGGCATTAAAAGACAATTTACACTATTTACAATTTAAACTATTTACAATTTATAATCAGTTATTTTTGGAGTCGGCAAGTCAAAGCAAAAATGACCTTAATAGATACCTACTTGATTAATCTATTAATATATGAGAGCGAAATAGAAATTAGAACAATTAAAAAAAACAAAACCGACTTTACGACTATATCTACATGTACATTAAACTAAAAAGTAGAAAATAAAATATGTTTTACCAAAAAACTAAAACGACTTCAAAAAAATGTATTCTAAAAAACTGCACGGAAAAGTAAAAAATAATTACGTTAATCATTCTTACTTAACTAATTAGGCCAATAATATAGAATTATTGTTATTTTTGAGTCGGTGCCAGCCAAGGTTAACGAACGTATTCACTTACAATTGCATACAACTGCCTAAAGCGATACCACAATTACAAATAAACCTAAATTCAAATTTCTAGCCGAATATAATTAGAGATGAATACCTACGCTACTTCGTTTTACTTTTGTAAACCTTGGTCTTTTTGTTGAACAATGTCTCAGGGGGTGTACTGGATGTGTATTGGAAAATTAACTCATACGGTGCAAATATATGTTTTGTTCAATTCAATTCTGTAAGAATTTTTGTAACCAATTACAGATTGTCAAAGGATTTGATTGGATGTCAAAGGGAAGTAAGTATAAATAACGATAAAAATAAATATCTATGACTACTGCTAACAATAAAATTGACAGTTAAAATTATAGTTTGCAAAATTCATAACAATAAAAGTTACCACACCTCACCATATGTCCTTGGATTCGTTTGTGATTAGGCCTGTCTCTCTTCTGGAATGACCTAGAGACTGCAGTTGATTTGGTTAAAGGGAGCTGACTGCCAGTATCCCGTAATATGAATTGGACAGAATTGGATATATTAGGTATGTATTATTATGATGTATTACTGATGTCCTGGAAGTTTAGGCTGCTGTTGTTAGAATCAGCGTATCAGCATCATCTTCTGTTTGTATAACCTCGATTCCTGCGGTTGCAAGTTGCTTTGATAGGAGAGCTATGAAACTCTTCTTGTTGTTCTCCTTAGATGAAAATACTCCATATAAATGTTCTTATAAGAAGCAGTCGCAAAACCAATACCGTCGCAAATATTTCACGTTTCTCAAACCTCTACATAAATGTTACCTGTCTGTACATAAATTAGGTAACTATTTTGTTTTGGACGTTTGCGTTGTGAAAATTGTCTATAATTACGTTATTTACAATTATAGTTTTAAATGAATGATAGTTGACATACCTATATATAGTAGTTGGTATATATTTAAAAAATATGCCACCAAGCATAGTTCAACAAGTGACACTGGCACCGCCGGCGCCGAGAAACCGGCCGGCCGGTTGCCGTGGCTGAACGCTGAACGCCCGAGGCAAATCTTCTCGTAGCACATAGCCGGTTGCCATGGAAACGGCACGTTTCTTATCACGAGATTTTAAACGGGATTGCGGGCGTAGCTCGACCAGCCCATAGTCGTACTCATCACTCAAACGGTTGCAATACGTGCGCCGGTTCTTTTGTTTTAAAATATTGTTTTAAAGTTTAAGGTTGAAGACAAAAAAATGAGGGTGTGTGATCTCATGAATTTACACTTTAGTCCTCTGAATTTGATGGACAAGGTAAACATTAAAAAACTAATGCCCTATGCCCATATTAAGTTAAGTCCAGTGCAATCCGGTTATAAAAATCGAGGAGGGTTTACGCGAAAGTTTGACGCAAGTATTTATGGAAAAACGTTATGGTTGCGAGGAGATAAATTCGCTGTTTTCTTTGTTTACTGTTCGGTAGCGCTGATAAGTGGACGAAATAAGAGGTACCACGTGATTTGAAGCATCTAGGAGACAAGATAAAAAACAGGAAATCATTTGAATTTCATCATTGATGATGATTTCATCATCATTGATATTGCAAACATTCAGGTACTGGGCACAACTAATATCGCTTCTAGATCTAGATCGAGATTTGATAATTTGGTTTGTTATTTTGTCACTATTCGATATATATTTCAACAGCAAACATATTATTGAAATATTTTTGTTAACCACAACGCCATTTTAATATACAAATCAAACTGGTAGGTAAAAAATAGTACAATTTGTAGAAACTTGTAAGAGTTTATAATTCTATCATCACCAAACACATGTATTAGTAATAATTCTGCATATTGAAAACCATTTATGGAATTTATGGATTATATCCTTATAAGTATACGTTAAATTTTCCGGCCTAATCTTGCGCAAAGAATTGCCCCAAACTTTGTAGGTGCCTGTCATACCCAAAGTCAAAAGAGAGATACTAATCTTTCATTTCCAAATTATTAAGTGAACCTTTACTCATTCTAATGTGTTATGATTACCTCAATTAGCTATTAAAAAATATCAGTCATAAGGGAGAGAGTAAATGTCAATGAAATAGCATCATTTTGGCTTCTTCCAACACATTATCATCGCACTTAAAATCGTATTAAGACACAGAGGTAATTTTTCGGTCGTACCCGCAGGGTACAATATCTAAAACTATAAGATTAAAATAGGATATTAAAAATCCCTCGACCACACCCATGCACTTAAAATTTCATTGATAAAAGCCGTCATCAGCTATGAATGAATCGTCGATTAATGTGGTTTCCTAAATTTCAGAAACTACTAATTTCTATACCCCCCTGCCTGTGGCTATTGTTTGTTGGCAAATTGCCGACAAATAATAGACAGCTATCGGACTGATTTCCGGTCTTGACGAAAGACCTAGTGGCCACTTACTGAGTTTGTAGAAAGGGGCTCCTGCTGAGATCGGTGTTGGAACGTTGAAACTGATTTTAATTTTATTAGAGCAATATTATGGTTTTAATTTTGAGGAATTTGAGCATGAAATTTTATATTCTGAACAATAGGTAGTAACAATGAATTTGACTGCACAATAATGCCACCTTTTTTATTAATTAGGACAAAATTAACCTGTATATTAAGAGAAATAATATTTTTTTATATCTATTTTCGTGCGCCATCGCCATAATAATTGAATTGTTCTATGTTTACTTATTCGTTGCATGCGTTGATCACTTTTTACTTTGATTAATATTTTAACTACATTTTTTTAAAGACAAAATATGAGCGTGGCTACCTGTCTTATGCTTAACTGTTATTAGTTTCATCATTACTTAAAATATATTTCTTGGTTTGTTGATTATTTACACAATCATGCCTCACAAAAGGTTTTCTAAATTTCTGATCGTGTTAGGACACTTTTCACGACTTTTCACGTTATATAAAATGTTTGTCTTAGTTTTCGATTAGTTTTACTGCTGGCACAGGAAGGGTTGTACTTAATATTTACATATTAACTACAACTACACTTATATTACTAAAATTATCTTTGGGGATATTTACACACGGTGACGCAATATCGTGTGGTCATCACGTTGGGCTACATTTTGTGACACTTTTACAGCTTTGTTTTCTAGCCAGGGAAGATATGCCCGGATAACAAATGCATTTCTTCTTGTCGATGTGTTTTTTTTATATTTCCATATGATAACCAATCAAATTCTCTTACGTATTACAATTTTCTTTATTTCACTACATTATATTAAATTATGTTTATCAGCATAAAATATGTTCAACTGGTATGATATTTCTTCGAGATTAAAACTCTCGATCCAAGATCTTTTAATCTCGATACAGTTACTTTAATATATTTAATTTATATTATGCTTAGTTTAGCATTTTACAATAGATAATTTGTTGTAATAAATTATTTTATACTTATCAGTGCCATTCGTTGATTTTTTCACTTATTATTTATTTAATTATAGCGGATTTACATCGTTGCCACGGAAACGTGGTTGGCCAAAAACTGTACGTTCCTTCTGTCTGTGTTATGTAGTTTGCGCTTGTGAGCTTAAGCAGTTTCTGTAAGTGGGACTTGCTATTAATACTCATTGTTATTTAATAATTAAAATATAATAACTGTAATAATACATAAATATTCTTAGGACTCATTATATAATGCAAAAATGATCAATAAATCAGATAGATGGCTTGAAGAAAAATTAATAATAAATGATGCCTTAATTTCTTTGCCCAGCGTATGGGCCAAGTTACAGTTACATTTCTTTCTCTTATTGGAAACACATTGTTAGTTCTATAAGAATATTGAAAACATATTACATAATACAGTTATGATTTAAAGTTTACGAAAGTTCTCTGTACTACTGTACTAGACACGGGAGTTACGGAAGTTCTCTGTACTAGACAAATATAGTTACGTATTACATCGCAAGTGCATTTAGAATTTACCGGCGGAGAACGGTTCTACAAACACCGAGGCGTTGCTAGAATATTTCAAAAATGTCGAGAACTGAGAGTCATATTTAGGCCAGAGAGTCAGATTTAGGAAAAATACTCTAAATGCTATTTAGTTGTAAATGAATCAGTGCTTAAGCTTATTCATTGTTAAAATCAATAAATTAATGGAGTATGTAGTGTTAAGTTACCGAGTTTTTAAATTATTTATATCCAGATTATTGGATCCAGAGGAGAAGTACTTTTGCGCACAGGGTGCAAACAAGTAACAATATCTTATACTACTGTATCTAGATCTGAACAAATTTTAGTGAAACTGAATACTTAAAAATAGTAAAATAAATTTAATTTTTCATGAAGAAATAGGTAAATACAATTTCCGAAAATAAAAATCGAAATGCATGATGCGTTTAATCGGTTTATTTATTTTATTTGTACATTGTTTCAAGTATTCAAGATCTCTTGCTACTATTGCTTTTCATTATCCATTTAATAGTAAAGTAGCACTTAATTTTAGAAAATTACGCCTTAACTGCCCAATTTTCCTCTTAAAGCTACAGAAACACATTAAAGTGGATCTAAGTGTAAAATTAACAGACGACCGGTATAAATATAAAAACTAAATGAAGTGTAATAATCCAGGACTACAATGACTCCGAAGAAGTACTAAATCATCGAAAATAATAACCCCAAGACAACTCCCTGTTACCTTTATAAAAAGTGCATTTGTAGTAATAGTAGGTTTAGCACAAGTTTCCCATCATGAGTGACGTAATTTCGAAATGACATGGTCTTGTCTAACCCCGCTAATGTCATTTAATTTAAAGCATATGTTTATATACTCCGACCAACTGCTAATAATCGGCCTTCTTTCCTAGGGAATGATACTTATTCGACGATCGGACCAACTAAGCGACTATTATGACCCTCCAAAATGATATAAAATTATTCCACCACAGAAACAAAACCGCAAAAAATATGTCTCCGATACCATCGTCGATTGTTACCTGAATTACCTGAGATCTGATTATATCTTTGAATGGGTCTTTTTGTTAGCTCTTAGGTTTTATTAAATAATGATACTTGACGGCCTTTTTTTCACCGGCCCAGGATGAATAGTCTATTACATCTGAAATAGCAGGTGCAGTTAGATAATTTAAGTATTTAAGTTATATATATATATATATATATATATATATATATATATATATATATATATATATATATATATATATATATATATATATATATATATATATATATATATATATATATATATATATATATATATATATATATATATATATATATGGTGTCGCCCAACTTGGGGCATTTAAAGGATTTTCATATTACCATTTATCTTAGTCGCAACCCAACGTGGGTTTAAATAAATTTTCATAATTCAATATAGCTGAATTGAAACCCAACGTGGGACCTAGTTTAAAATTTAAAAAATAGAAAAATAAAAAAGAAAATCATTTAAATGCCCCAAGTTGGGCGACAATTTGTTATATAGCTATATGAATTATAGAAATCCTTGAAATGCCCTACGTTTGGATGATAATTGTTTGAGTTTGGTACTATGAAATCTCTTTTATATGCCCCAATTAATGTTGCATAAATTATGATATATGGTAATATGAAATTTTATATATATTTATCCCACGTTGGGATGATAATTTGTGATGATTTGATTATGGTGTAATGAATGCTCTTT
Organism: Tetropium fuscum; assembly: GCA_964058915.1. Classification (NCBI taxonomy): domain Eukaryota; kingdom Metazoa; phylum Arthropoda; class Insecta; order Coleoptera; family Cerambycidae; genus Tetropium; species Tetropium fuscum. The sequence goes on along the minus strand of CAXKVY010018464.1, from coordinate 244,012 downwards.
ACTTTGATTAATTGTTATAATTTGAATTTATGAGATATTGTAAAAGTAATAGTATGTTGAAGAAATATTTGATCTGCTTACACGATACGTACACTATTTCTTCCCTATTGAATCCTTCTCTATTTTATGGGCGCCAGTTCTATGAACACTAATTTCTATTTTACTATTTTACACTTGAGACATGAGCACTCTTTAATCCTAGAGGGAGTCCAATTAGGGTCTATGATAAATTTCATTGCAAGGTTATTTTTAAAATGAAGTTACTTTTTCTAAATAGTAAATTTTAAGGTATTGCAATATTTTATTAAGTTAATAAAATTTTAGTCTTAAATTGTTTCCTGAAATTTTTTAAAAGAACAAGAAAGAAGATGTTGGTTGGATATGACTACGATTATTGTCACATATGGATAATAAAATAAACAAATCTTGACATGTCGTTTGTCAAGATTTGTTTATTTTAACCTACGTAACTATACCTATTACATGGGACAAAGTCCTCTGTCACAATGTTTCTTAAAACTAGCAAAGTTTGAAATCGTTTATTATCTTTAAAATTATGTTAATCCTTTTTGTCACCACGCACAAAAACTTTTCACTGATATCACTTTTCTTGATATCACTGGCAGATACACGAACTAACAAATGATGCTGGGCTCTGGCGGTGGTGTCATCTATCGGGATGTCGCCGTTCTGCCTCTGGAATGCTGCGTTCTCCGTTGGAACTATGTTCTGGTATTTATTCACCCTCAAGCCTGTAACTTACTGTTCCTGTATTTGGAATCTTCTTATCACTTTAATTTATTGTGAAAATTATTTACTTCTCTTTTTATATTATTCGCAAATCTCTTCTACGGCTGGGACGCTACCAAGCCTTCCACATCTTACTCGTTAAATACGATGAAAACACTTAATTTTGCAGTTATTTCTGCTTCTATAGTTTTTACACATTTGCACTTCCTGGTTACCTTACTTCTTTCTTATTATGATGTTATGATCTGGCCAATCAGATTGCTTCATAATACATAATTTACTTAATTTTACTTAAAACTACTTAAAACTCTTACAATTTGGTTTTTACTTTATATAATTTTGAATTCTAAACACTACTATACAATCAGATTTACTTTCTGCTGGGTAACTTCAATTTATATGTGAGGCGTTGCCTCGACATTTTCAATCTGGTTCGTAGCTAGAAATCTCGATCCCTATTTTTATATTGATGCTATCGCATTAATCTTTTAATCTAGACATAGTTTATTAGTGCTCGATACTCTATAATTATTAATGTGACTTATCTATTGTGATTATGCTTGAATCAGATTTTTTCGCCTATTAATTATTTAATTATAATGATATTATCTTGACCAATCAGGCGCGTAGCTGGTTGGCGTTCCGCAATAGTCTATACTTTGGTCACAGGCGCATGTGTGCTTGCGCTTATACTATAGTCTGTGCGATAGTTATTGTTTACCGATTTTTTATTTGATGTATTTACTGAATTTGATTACTGATGTAAGTTCTGTATTTTCGTTTATCTCAATATATATATATATATATATATATATATATATATATATATATATATATATATATATATATATATATATATATATATATATATATATATATATATATATATATATATATATATTTATTTATTCTTCACAATTACTTTTGTCACAGGATCAACTACTGACCAGATAATAGATGCTTGTACATAGTCAAAGTTGCCACAAGGATGACTAGTTATATTCAAAAGGATAATGTTGGATTGTTACATTACAGGATAATAAAAACACGTGTACATCCAACATAAAAGCCAACCAACCAACTTCTGGCGGCCCAGTTACTTCAATCAACTGCATCGCAATCTAGTGAATAGCAATTAACAGTATCTACCGTTTGCTAATTCTGCAATACAAATATGTATTTGCGTGGTACCTTTGGCGGAAGAAAAATCACAAGACACAGTAAAATGTTTCGCTAACATACATAGATACATACATACACACATAGCTAGTTACATAAGAGCTAGTAATGACGCCACTTATCTAACCATGCTTTGTCATACGAACTAAACGTATTCATAATCATAATAAGCCTTGCTCATTCTCAGCACATATTCACATTCCGATATTGCTATTACGATTTCTTCCATGACCTTGTAAAGCCGGCTGACTCAGCATGTCGCATGTCGCTATGTTTTTTAAGAGGTGGCTCCTATATACACGCGCCCACAAATATTTTAAATACTAAAACCTTTTCAAACCAGGAGGAAGAAGGTGCTAAAATATCCATAAATGATAAAAATGTATTATGTTATATGTATTTTACTAGGTCATATACTTCTGTAATAAAGTTAACGAGATTTGTTTATAAAACATAATTATTTTAAGGAAATATTTTCTTAGCTACATGCTATTATAACAATCAAAGCAGTTATAAGGCAAGTTTAAAAGAATCCTGCAGCGAAACTTTCAGTTTCTGATGGTGTTATATTGAAATACTTCAAATTAAAAAAAAATTGCTATGCCTATATTTCACTTGTCATAAAGCATGGCGTCCCGAAAGTTGATATTTATGATAATGATAAACAGTTTCCTTCTGAATAATTTTAACAAATCATATGAAATTTCATGGCAATATATGCAAACGACTGGTTGGTAGGAACTTATGGCTAAAAGACTTCTTCAAACTATGAGTAATAAATTGCTAAAATATGTATGTGACAAAATATATATATATAATAATTCAGGTCATACTTTATAATACTGTATTATTATTTTATTCTTTATTATTGGGGATTATAACCACATCTATACTTCTTTGAACCTAAACAATAAATATATGTACCTAAATATATAAATAAATATATTAATATTTGTCAAAGGTTAATTTTACTGATATCTTGACTTACTAAAAACAACCGTGTACCATTTACTAAAAATAAAAATAAAAGAAGCATGCATTTGACAAATTTTTGCCAAATATCCCTAGCTCCAGACGACCTCAGAGCTCAGAGCTCGGTGTTGTGGGTGTGATCCAGATAACGCGCCCTAATTAGTCGAGGGTGGCCTTATCTTGCAACGCTAAGTGCTTATAAGTGTTCCTTTCTTTTGGCCAGTCACACCAGAGAGCATTAACAATTGATGGGCGATCTCATGGTCTGCGAGATAGGCGCCCGGAGTCCACAGGTGCCACGCCATCCCTGCCAAATTACAAGGTGTGTGTCTGAATGCAGACTATGCCGGAGGCATCCGAGTTCATTCAGAAATCCTCGTATTGTTTACCTGGACTCTGCTAGTAAGGCGTAATTTATGGGGTACACACAAATTTGTAGAATTAGTGAAACAATTATTGTTTTTTGTGGGACATTTTAGATGGCTGTCAGTCCCAGTGTTACGATACCGACACGCTAGTATTTGTGTGAGAAAAATTTTGTTTTATTGGATATACTAATTTGTTCCAGCGCCTGCGATGGGAAGTAGATGGTCTCAGATTACAAACTGGGTTTTGGGGGTTTAGGACCATGACGTAAGCGTATTTTGAGAATTGTCTACGAGAAATAGAAAATAGATTCACATCATACGGTCAAAATTTACTTACTTGCCACCACAAATAGCCTGAAAAAAATATTAAATCTGATAATGATATATATACCTGATATAGGAGTACATCTTCAGATGCGTCGGCTCATGGAAATTCAATGACACCAATTTCACACAAAAGAATTTGACTTCTATAACTGTTTATGTTTAAAGTACACATAAATAGGCACGTTTCAAGTCTAACACGGCGTGTGGCAAGTAATCATATAACAAATGGGTAATCCTAGAAAACATACACGTCGACGGACCCTGATAAAAACGAAAATATGATTTTATAATTCAATGACAAGGTTTTATACATTCTTTTCGGTTACTAATATGTAAATTGAATTAGAATCTGTCTTGTAAAGATAAGCGTTTTCAAATTAGTTATTGCAAGGTGTGTCGCCGCTGTACGGCTTGAGTCACAATCATGGTATAAGAAAAGTTATTTTCGCCTGATGTTGTGAATGATCATTTTACACTAATCATTTTTTGAAGTATTTTTTTTGATAAATGTATACCTACATTTCCGTAGCCGGCAGCGCAATATCTGGAAGCCAATAATTTTAATTGTCCTCGAGGAAAACTGTCTCTTATTTAATTATTTTTAACTGAAAAGTTCATACCATATTTTTTCATTAGTTGTAAATGCTTTAATTGCGTATCATTAGCATGGCAACGAAAAACACTGTCATTAAGATTGATCATTTTACACTATTTTTTGGGCCAATTGTTGCTAATGTATATTTTCCGTAGCTGCGAGAGCAATATTTTGGAGCCAATAATTTTAATTGTTTCCCAAGAACAGTGTCTTATGTTAGTAGTTTATGCGATAATGACGAAAAATATAGTTCGAAAAACAGTTTTTCGTCTGTGTGTCACACAATATTTTTTATTCTAATGTGCTCATGGTTATTAAAACGATAACCATAACCAAAAACGATAAAAGATAGGAAAAATTAAAATATGTTCTTAAGATTTACTTGCTACCCTGCAGACGATACAATTTTCGAGTTTTCCTGTAACAGCAGACGTCTGTGAACTAAGGCCATATATAATAAATAACAACTGCACAACTGGTGTCATATCAGTATAGCTTGCTTGAAATTAGTATCGAATTCATTCAATTTATACACTGCGCAACTTATTTAACGCACAACCAAAAAGTTAACTCAAATTTGACGTTATGTATTTTCAACAATTTTTGTTCGTTTTGGTCGATTTTTTTTTCAAATTGTAGGTTTTTCTCTTAGGAATATCACTGTCTTAGTTGTTTTGGTAAAACGAATGATTTTGATATTATACCAGGTGCTATAAAAATGTTATGTTTTTTTCCGAAATTTCAAAACGTACTGTGGGATATACAAGGTATTGCAAGTTATTGCAATTACAGCCAATTTAAAGCCTCATATTTTTTCTACATTTTCTTTTTTTATTCATTTGTTTATCTCTGCTACTTCATGAAATACACCGTTTTGAAACACCATATGCTTTTATTCACATGAAATGCATTTATCGGACAACTCAAACAGCTAGCAAGCTATGGAAATCGAAGATTACACGTCATAAACTGACAACTGTGTCATTAGTTTTTTGTTGACAGTCCAGCAATAATTAGTGAATAATGGAACGCCAAACCAGAAATTTAACTCGTGATAAATGTGTTGAGGCAGCTACATTACATGGTGAAGGGTGGAGTTACAACCGCATAGCTGGAAGGTTGGGAGTGTCTCACACAACTATAGCGAGAGCAATTCAAAGGTACGCGGAAACAGGAGAACATTCCAGACGGGCCGGTCAAGGTAGATCTCGTGTTACCTCTGCTATCCAGGATCGCTTTTTAAGAGTAAATGCTGTAAGACAACGATTTATAACTGCAACACATTTAAGAGCACAACTTCAAGATGCAGGTGGTCCACTCATATGCGTTCAAACTGTACGCCGACGACTGAGGGAGGCAAATTTAAGACGCAGGATTGCTGCTCGAGGACCCGCATTAACAGTAGATCATCGAAGAGCCAGATTGAATTTTGCCAATGAGCATGTTAATTGGATGGAAGCAGATTGGGAACGTATTCTTTGGACTGATGAGTCAAGGTTCAGTTTGTATAATTGTGACAGACGTAATCGCGTCTACCGAAGACCCGATGAGCGATACAGTCAATGCAATTTTTTGCACACAACTTTATATGGAGGTGGATCCGTCATGGTGTGGGGCGGAATATCTTTGACTGGGCGAACGGACTTGGTAACTGTGAATGGAAATCTCAATTCTGACAGATACATCACAGACATTCTCGAAGCACATGTTTTGCCTTATGCCCCCTATATAGGACCCAATTTTTTACTTACGCAAGACAATGCGCGTCCCCACACGAGTCTTATCGTGAGAAATTATCTTGAAGAAGTAGGAATTCACATAGACTGGCCAGCCCGTAGCCCCGACCTTAACCCCATTGAACATGTTTGGGATTTTATCGGTCGGCGGTTACGAAGTGAGGGACGACAACCCCAAAATTTACAAGAATTAGAAGACGCCTAGTCGAATTATGGAATGGCGTAGATCAGAACCTAATCAGAACTTTGGTTTTAAGTATGAACCAAAGATGTCGGAAGGTCATATCGGGTGGAAACACCAGATACTAATTCTCTATTTACTTTTGTTTTGTTTCCTGTTATTCGTTGTTTTATCGATTAAAGCAATCCATTTTTCTAGGTATGTTTTTTGAGTTTTTGTCCTTTTAAGACCGTTTTCTCTTCTAAAACACCTTGCATCTCTCAATAAATTATAAGATATCGAGGAAAACAGAACGCAAAATGAGGCATTGAACCAGTATAATGAGTAATAAATAATGAGCACTTGACAAAAAAGAAAGTTAATAAATTTAATAAAAATCACGTCAACTCAAAAATTGGATATTTAATGAAGTAACAGAGATAAACAAATGAATAAAAAAAAAATGTAGAAAAAACATGAGGCTTTAAATTGGCTATAATTGCAATAACTTGCAATACCTTTTATAGCCCACAGGACGTTTTGAAATTTCGGAAAAAAACATAACATTTTTATAGCACCTGGTATAACATCAAAATCATTCGTTTTACCAAAACAACTAAGACAGTGATATTCCTAAGAGAGAAACCTACAATTTGAAAAAAAAATCGACCAAAACGAACAAAAATTGTCGAAAATACATAACGGCAAATTTGAGTTAACTTTTTGGTTGTGCGTTAAATAAGTTGCGCAGTGTATATTATAATATCGAATCGGGACATCCGTAAGCCAGGCCGCACTGTGGGACAGAAGCCCCTTAAAATTATGAATTATTCAAAAATATGAAACTGCAAATATCTTCCCATTTTTTTATCATTGTTAAGTAGGCCATAAAGCATCCCAAAACAGTCGAATCACATTGATGCGTTGCATGGAGACGCATAAACGCGTAGGTACAAAAGTTAGACGTATTTGTTATTGTTAACAGTAATTAATTCATCTTATCAAAAAGTTGCATTTTATAACCGGTCAAAACTTGTTGTTCGCGAATTACAAAATATTTTGTGATGAATAACGTTCAAGCAGGTAAGTTAATGATTCTTTTAAGTCATTAGTTTTCTGTAATTTATTTGGTGATGCTAGAATATTTGGAATTATTACATATTGGTGCAAATGTTTGCAATAAAATACATATTTAGTTAATTTGACCAAAAATATTTGAATGTTCTACATATAGATACATATTTTTTGATACCTAGTTTTTTTCTTTGATCTTATGGCTTTTCAATAAAAAAAATTATTTGTGCAACTTTTTGCAACTTGTTGATTTATTGACATTTGCCTAATATTTTACCTACAATATGGGACAAATTAAAATTCCACACTTGTTATCGCTAATAAATTTTGATGTGATGTGATTTATTTTTGGCAGATGGGTAGGTTTGTATATTCCTGCAAAGTTGTCAAATTTTCAACAACAATTTTATACAGTGGCGTAGTTAGGAACCTCTTTCTAAAATGGTGCATAGAAAGTCAATAATAATAAATAATTATCAATGTTGTATCTTCTCTTTCTTACTAAAAAAAAGTCAAAACCTTTTTTTATAGACGTATACGATCTCATCGAATTCAAAAAATAGATATTTTCGAAAGGGTTTAAGTTATTCTGGAAAATTTGAAAGAACCAAACATTTACGGACATTGGAAACCTGTTTTAAGCGTTTTATAAAAAAATACATAAAATCTAACTTAAATAGTGATGATAATACTGAAGAATTTAGTTTAATGTCAGACAAATTATGAATTATTTCTGAAAATAAATTGATACCTTCAGACGTCAAACGAAAAACCATCTTTATCGTCTTTGTCATTAAATGAAAACTCTTTTAAGGAAAATATACCAAACTTGGCCGATTTTACTCCAAGAAGACTTACACCTTTTAATTTTTTTCCTGATTCAAGGACTTGTGTCACGGAAATATAGAAATGTGATCCGCTTCGTTGCCTATATTTTCCAAAACGTCCCTCCAATTTCTCAAATGATTTAATTTAATATGGCTCTAACAAGTACTGAACAAGATTAATTGATGTTTTTGTAGTATGCTTTAAAAAAATGTATCCGCAGTTAATTGACCAGTGTGGCAGTTTCTTAAACCTTCAAATTATAAGTTTCAAGTATTGCTGGTGGCGATGTGTACACTATAAAGATTTTTTATGTGGCGCCACCAAAAAATTGAGTAGGGTAAAGTGGGGTGAATGAGGAGGCCATTGAATAGATGTATTAGTCGCAATGAACTGCCGTCCAAAATGTCGCTGCAAATAGTTTATTACCACATGTGTATTGTGGACTTGAGTGTTAGGGAGATTTTGAATACTCTATTGTCTGTAACTTGTCCAATCTGCCAAAAGACAAATGAACAAAAAATAAAACACATATCAATGAATTTGAGTAACTAATTTACACAAAAATGGAATAAAGTTTTTCGTACAAAATCAAAATTTATTAATAAGACTAGATTGTGGCTGGACCGTTACATAACTTTACCGTGCTGTCTCGGTAAAGTTGGGAGTCCTAAAGACAATTTTAATAATTTAAGTTATTCTGGAAAATTTGAAAGAACCAAACATTTACGGAAATTGGAAACCTGTTTTAAGCGTTTTATAAAAAAAAATACATAAAATCTAACTTAACACTTTTTTCACATTTTAAGAGTTGGTAAATTGTATGAAAAAAATTGTAGTAATATATATTAAACAATCTTCACAACCATTAATAAATTTAATAACAGAATATGTGCACAATACCCGGAAATATAAAATAGTGATGATAATACTGAAAAATTTAGTTTAATGTCAGACAAATTATGAATTATTTCTGAAAATAAATCGATACCTTCAGACGTTAAACGAGGAACCATCTTTATCGTCTTTGTCATTAAATGAAAACTCTTTTAAGGAAAATATACCAAACTTGGCCGATTTTACTCTAAGAAGACTTACACCTTTTAATTTTTTTCCTGATTCAAGGACTTGTGTCACGGAAATATAGAAATGTGATCCGCTTCGTTGCCTATATTTTCCAAAACGTCCCTCCAATTTCTCAAAGGATTTTATTTAATATGGTTCAAACAAGTACTGAACAAGATTAATTGATGTTTCTGTAGTATGCTTTAAAAAAATGTATCAGCAGTTAATTGACCAGTGTGGCAGTTTCTTAAACCTTCAAATTATAAGTTTCAAGTATTGCTGGTGGCGATGTGTACACTATAAAGATTTTTTATGTGGCGCCAACAAAAAATTGAGTAGGGTAAGGTCGGGTGAAGGAGGAGGCCATCGAATCGATTTATTAGTCGCAATGAACTGTCGTCCAAAATGTCGCTGCAAATAATTTATTACCACATGTGTTATGTAGACTTAAAATAGATACATCTATTTTCCGTCAGCGGTATGCCTTCCAAAAATTCTTCAATTGAATTCTCTAAAAATTCTAAATATCGCTTCTAAATTAAAAAATCTTATAAATTAAAATTTTTTTTCAGGGACCCTTAATGGGTGAGCGATATTTAGAAGTTGTGAATAATAAAACCGTGGGTAAATATTGCGTTGTCATACATCGTTACATTAAATTAATAACGTAAATGCCACAAAAAATTACTACCACATTTACATATGATAGTGATAGATATAAGGATTTTTTTCTTTATGAACTACGTTCAATAATTACGGTTGGATTTTTCTTAAAAATTATGGCTTGGGAAGCTAGGAATAATCGATACAGTTATGTGTTAGAAATATATGCATTCACTTGGAACTGCTAATTTACTGTATACTTGAATTAATGAATAAGCCTTCATTGCGGAATGGAGTGGGTACCCTCTAATTGATTCCAACTGTTTTAGTAATGTGAGTTTAGAAAATGATTAAAGATAATTAATCCCTACTATAAACAATGTAATAATGTATAATTAAGGTTGAGTATCTGGAATATTCGTTGGTAATTACCGTATATAGTTATGTTAAAAGCGATTTAAATTACTATTTCTGATTTTAATCGGGGAATTATACATTTATATGTGAATTATTATATTAATAATGAGCCAGTATATTCAAAGGCTATGTTTTTATAGCGATGTTTTATTGTTTGCCTAATCATCTTAAAAAGCGTGAGCCAAGGTCATTTTAAAATGCCATAATTACGACATATTTATACTTTGTTGCTTTCGTTTATTATATAAATATTTGCACGGTTACGGCCAATTAGGAATTAGCGATCAATGTTGTATCCACTCACACAAATAGAAATTTTTAATGAGTTTCAATAAATCGGCAACACAAAAAATTTAAGCGGAATATTCAGAAATACCTACCGGAAGTACATAGTCAGTTGGGGATATATGAGACTGTTTAATTTCTATTCATTTCCGTCTTTCATTTAGCATCTTTCACTAAAAGTGAAATATCTAAACACAAAATGAATAAAAAGTGACGAATTATCATTAGTGAACTAATATTAGTGAACTAATTAATTTGGTGTTGGATTTGGTGTTCACAGTAGATAAAGAACGTTGAAGCGATTTTCTCGAAAGATTAGGTATATATATATATATAGAGTCTGTATGCAGTAAACTCCCCTACTAACTCTGTACGAAAGAAATCTCACTTTGTATATGATATACATATATAAATCTGATATACAGAGTGAGATTTCCTTTGCGTATTCCTCATAAGTGCATTTTGATGAGATCTGAAGATCAATGACGCCATCAAATGGGTATACTACTGTCCATCCACTTTTCAATAAATTCTACACCCAGATATTCACGTACGTCGATACTAATGCCTATCACAGAGTATAATGTTTCTGACATTATAAATTCTGTTTGCAGGAAAAGATGAGGTCTGAATGAGGTGCCATGTTGCTTAATTAAAAAAGTAAAACCATACTTAATCACTATTTTAACATGTGTCATAAATGTATCCTTTCAAAATGGCATCTTTCCAATGCAACTCAAAGCAGCGCTGAAAATAAAAGTGCTAAAAAACAACTTCCACTCTATGGAAAATTATAAACGAATGACTATTATCTGTGTTTTACAAAATGTTTCAAAGGGAATTTGAAATAAGATTAAACTCATTCCTCAATAAACACAACTTGTTAACACTGTGGATAAATGGATTCTGCGAACAATCTACGCAAGACCCTGTTGTCTCATTCTATAACAAATCTTACAGAATTTTTGCGATAAACTAAAATCAGCTGGAATTTTTTTTATATATAACGTTTGGCACTATAAATTACAATGTTATCAACTAAACTTCAAAAATAATAGATTGGCTAAAGTCTTATCTATTAGAGAGATCACAGAGAGTCAAAATTATACAGGATGGGGAGGATGGGGTAAAATATTTTTCTGACAGTATAAATGTATTAACTGTAGTACCACAAAGCAGTATACTAGGTCCGTTGTTGTTTATAAATTACATAAACTATTTAGTAGCCAATGTAAATAAATATTGTATAACTGTTTTTGCAGATGATTTATTGGCATTAGACCTTAGATTCCAGACTCACCAGAAGAAATGGCGAATGCGCAGGTCACAACCCTAATTTACAGATATTATTTAATATAATTAAAAAAATATCTTCTATCGGATCAAATTGTCAATCTCAAAACCATTCTCGAATCAACTTATTCATCATAAAAATCAGTCTAGCCGTTTCGGTGGACTTCAATGACAACACGCGGACAGAAGAAATACATATATAAAGAAAATACCTGTTATGCATCTGGACGTATATACGGATACGAATCATTTAGTAGTTGTTTTAAGTTCTTTCGTCTTTATTGAAGCTCTTCAGAATGATGTACGATTTATTTAATTGGTAGTTTATACTTGAATTTACTATCAATACCTTCAATTATCACAGTGACACTTTTATGGGACATATACTAGTCTACCTAGCCTACTATTTATAATTGTTCTCCGTGAACATATTGATATATAAAAAAAAACCTACTTCAATAAAATCTATTCTAAAAAATGCACTAATAGCAAAAAATAATTACGTTATTCTACTACCATTTCTACTTAGAATATAATTAATTTATTATACAATTATTGTTATATAGAGTTGTATAGACCTTTTAGAGACACCCTGTGTATGTTGTTTTTGTAATAAACTAATATGTTTTATTGCAGATAAAAATTAATCGGATATTCTTTTGAATCAATATACTTATAAGTATAAGTAGGTATATTATAGACTAAGTATATTTTATATAGTTGTCAGCCATCTTATTGTACACGTCACAAATTTTTAAGCTACCTTATGAGGGCAATTAATTGATTTTTATGATACTATGATGGTAAGTTATGCTGCATGGCTATAATTGTTTACTAGTAGTTTTGATTTTTTGAAAATTAATTTTTACAACCTGTTGTTACAATAAGTAGATATACTAAAATTAATGAAATTTAGGCGTTGCGTCATCACTGGTAGTGATGTGGTTCAAGTTATTTCGACGTACGAGTTACTACGGTTTGATATACACAGTGCCAATGCAATGCAGACAGTAGCATTGCACTGTCTGTGATTAATTCCGTTAGTGATGACGCAACGCCTAACATGAATTAGTTTTAGTTTATAGAAGCTGATATATAAAAAGGTTGATACATAAAAAATAATAATAAATGTAAAATTTAAAAAATGTGCTCCAGGCAGGATTTGACCCAAAGCCCCTCGACTGTGAATTCAGAATATTACCACTGCGCTACTAGGAGATTGAGTTGTTTTACTTCTAAAATTCTGGTGAGTTGCTACAGGGCCATTATAATTATAAACAAAAGTCTTTTAAAGTTTGAGGAAACCGAAAATTTCAATTTTAAGCCCAAGCGCAATAATAATAATAAAAATGGTGTCCAACTCCAAAGATATGGTAAAAGCTGTTGTTATATCGCTCATTCGGCATTCGGCTAAGTTTCCAGAGTTGTAATTACTTTAGCCTAGCAGTTAAAATTGATATGGCGCTTTAATAACAAAGCAATCTAGATCTAGAGTCATTAAGCAGTGTGTGTTTAATGCATTGTCATTTAAACTTGGGAATTACAACAAAAACAAAAGCGAATATTAATTATATTTCAATTTGGATATCAAACCATAAATTTATAAAACCCATTTGAAACCCGGACGAATGTAAAATCAACGAGGTTAATTATTATTAAATGAACAAATCATAAGTGGCCTTCGCCGTGCCTTTTCATGTCCATGTTTTATGATACTGGTTATTAGTCGAAACTTGTCTTTTTGTCAATCCGAATTTAGTTATAAATCGTGCCCACTATATCAATAATTATAATCCCATTAGTATTAATGGCTTAAATTTATTTTGTTTTAGATGAATGCCAGACCAATTGGGACACTCAGACTTTAGTTTTGTTTCATTTAGTTATAGTAATTTAACAAATTACACGGCCTGATGAAACGGTAGTTCCAAATTATAAATGTATTTGGCTACTATAAATTTACTTAAAATTACTTTTAGGGATTAAACTGGGAAGGCTAATGCGTATAATTTACATTTTTTCTGAGAGTACCAACTTCGCTGTTACAATTATATATCCGCCTGTTTAATCTTACCCATGCCGTCTGTAATAGTGACGTCTGGAAAATGTGGACATGCACTCGGAATAAATAATTGTATTTTGTAGGTATTACTGTAACTAGTTGACATTTAACATTGCATAATCACAACAATTTTATAATTATCTACGTTTGAACAGAAGTTATATGTATCGAAATGGCTAACTAATGTGCTAACTCATGGAACTAATGTGCATGTCCTAGCTATTATATATCACTATAGTCTATTTGTAAATGTAGGAGAGTGATAAAAAGGCATTAAAAATGCAAATTTCAATCAAGACCATAAGTTGATATTTTTCGGCCGAACCCGATGTTAGCGGCCAAAACAAAAATTGCCAAACATTATACAGTGCGTTAGAAAAGTAACGGATGAATTCAATATTTCTTAAGACTGACGTTTCTGTCTAAAATCCTCGAACACGTCGATTTTAGTTTTTAATAACGCTTATTTTGATGTAATATACTATAGTATAGCGCTCTAGATGTTCCGGATGTGACGTCATCGATATTTTTTTTAAATGACAATATATTTTTCCGGTAGATTCTTGTAAACCATTGAACAACTCTAAACCATTGAATGTTTCCGACCACACATTATTTAAAATAATCGGATACACTGCTCTTATGTGGTGCCGTATTCGTTCCTTCACTTCTTTAAGATTCCTCGGTTGTGGGAAGTAACCTTTGTTTTTCAAGGAACCCCAAAGGAAGAAATCCAATGGGGTTAAATCAGGCGATCGAGCAGGCCATTCCATAGGCCCTCTTCGACCAATCCACCGTCCGAGGAACGCCGTGTAAATATTGACGGACATTTACTACATAATGAGGAGGTGCTCCATCTTGTTGATACCAGATTTCATTGGCTGGAACGTCTGAATCGTCAATATTTGGGAACAATACGGCAAGTGCGGGGGTTAAGTCGTTGCGGAGAAAATCTAAATAAGTGCCCCCGGTTAAATTTCCCTCAAAAAAATGTGGCCCCAAAATCCTACTTCCTACAATACCTGTCCATACATTTGTTTTTTTGTGGATATTGACCGTGAACTCCAATTGCAGTTTTGCCTGTTCAAAACGCCATTTAAGGAAAACATCGCTTCGTCCGAATATAAAATCGAATTTGTTAAAGAAGTGGGATTTATGCGTATTATCTCTAACATTTCCTGGCAGAATTGAACACGTCTATCTGGATCATCCTTGTTTAACTTATGTATCAATTTAACTTTATCCCTATAAAGTTAAATTAATACATAAGTTCATCATACTTGTTGATCTTCAGGATTTCGTGAAATGAAAAATTTGAAATTCTATATTCACCTGCAATTCCTCGCGTCGTCGAATGCCGAAACTATTTTCATCATTAACAACTCTGGTACGTCCACTTCTCGGAAGATCTCCGACAGTACCATGCTCTTTATACTTCTCTTCAATCCTGCTTACTGTTGACTGACTGACGTTCTTACCTTCATATTTCGAATTGAACATATCACAAACCTCTTTATGTGTTCGGTTTAAATCACCGTAGCCTATCATAATTAATATTTCTATTCTTTCTCTTTTTGATAACATCTTTGCTTATAATGATTAACCACACTTTTGACAGTGACAACATTATTTACTGTCACCTTAGTGTTTTGTTTCAAGCCAGCCATAGCACACTTCTTCCAGTTGTTATTTTTAATGCAGCAGTATGATATTTTTGTGTATTCGTAGTTGTCATGCTGAAATTTTTATTAATTCGTTTAACCCTCTGTTTCTCAAAATAAATATAAAGTGTGATTGATATATTGCCGAACTCATAAAGCGCCACCTATTGTACATTACATCAAAATAAGCGGCATTAAAAATAAAAATTGATGTGTCTGAGGATTTTAGATAAAAACGTCAGTCTTATTGGAAATATTGAATTTATCCGTTACTTTTCTAACGCCCGGTATACTTCCAAAAAAATTATCACCATTCTTATCCGCACATTAGATAATATTTTATACTTTGATGTATTTATTTATCTATTTGTTATATTGTAGGTATTATGTCTACTGATTTTTTTTGTTGAATTTGTAAAACATGTAAATGGTAAATTGTTTGTATATTAGGACTTTCCTACTTAAATGAAGGTTAGTTAATTAATTAGGAGGATCATATACAGAGCCGTAAGTAGATCTAAAAATTAATCATCTATCTGCATCTCCAGTGTCTGTAATTTCATATATTTTATCTTCTTTGGTTTTGGTGTAAAATGGAGGTAGATTAGGCGTTGCTGGTTGGTGTAAATATAGAATAATAAGTAATTTTTATAACCCACTTCAAAAGTGTCACTATATTTCAGTAGATGGCAATAATATCTATGATATAAACGTTATCTAAATGTCCACGTTTTCTGTTAATCGCGATGGATGACAGGAATGTGTATTCCTGTAAATTCCTGTATACCTGCAATTTTTTATATTCGAAAGGAAAATTTATATATTAGCAATATTTATAAATTATATTTATTATATTTATAATGACACAAATTATATTTATTATATTTAAGATGACGTCGCGCGGTCGGATTGTAAGTTACGAGGCAACCTATCTAATTCAATCGATCTTGATAATTACCCACCATTTGTACAAAAATAATCCTGAGAGGGGGTAAATATAGGGGTTTTACTTTCAAAATATATTATTAACTTGGGGATATACATCGCAATGTCTGGAAAACTACATAAGATATTTTTTGTTTACTTTTTTTTACAGAATTGTACAAAAAACTTGAGCGCCTTTAATGGTTTCCATCAAATTAAATCAATATTAAACTTTTTTTTTTTTATTGGTGGTAAAGATAACAATTATAAAACTCTGCATGCAAAATTTCGTGATGCCGTCAATACAAACATATTGAAAATTTCTATAAATACACAAACTTTTTCAAACCTGCGTCTACATTTTGATGGATATATATATATATATATATATATATATATATATATATATATATATATATATATATATATATATATATATATATATATATATATATATATATATATATATATATATATATATATATATATATATATATATATATATATATATATATATATATTAGCTTTGAAATTCTTTGCTACTCATATTTATTTTGTGAAAAGTAATCTTGGGTTTGTAGCATTTCATTACATAGAAATAAGCAACTAGACGAATAAGAAAGAAAACACACTTACCAGTACTATATCTGGACACACATACGGAAATGAATCACTATGCATATGAAAACGAACCACTTAGAAGTTGTACAAGTTCTTTCACCTTTCTTGAGGATCTTCAGAGCAGTATACGATTTATTACATTGATCATTCATACTTGAATTTAAATTACCAATACACCAACACTTGCAGTGACGTTTTATGACATTAGTTTTTGACGGAACTCATTCTTAGAATACACAAACCTAGTCTACTATTTATATTTGTTCTATTTGAACATATTATATACAAAAGCATTAGGCATACAGTTATCCAGAAGATGTTAAACTTTAAAATGCATAAAATCTTGTTGAACCTATTGAAAAACAACTACTTTTTCCAACTATATGCGGGAAAATATTGAATTATATATACAATAGAGTTCTGAAGCATTCAAAGAGGGAGTGATACAGAAATTGCTTGCTTAGTCTAAGACTAAGATACAGAAATTGCTTGCTTAGTCTAAGACTAAGCAAGCAATTTCTGTATCACTCCCTCTTTGAATGCTTCAGAACTCTATTGTATATATAATTCAATATTTTCCCGCATATAGTTGGAAAAAGTAGTTGTTTTTCAATAGGTTCAACAAGATTTTATGCATTTTAAAGTTTAACATCTTCTGGATAACTGTATGCCTAATGCTTTTATATATAATATGTTCAAATAGAACAAATATAAATAGTAGACTAGGTTTGTGTATTCTAAGAATGAGTTCCGTCAAAAACTAATGTCATAAAACGTCACTGCAAGTGTTGGTGTATTGGTAATTTAAATTCAAGTATGAATGATCAATGAAATAAATCGTATACTGCTCTGAAGATCCTCAAGAAAGGTGAAAGAACTTGTACAACTTCTAAGTGGTTCGTTTTCATATGCATAGTGATTCATTTCCGTATGTGTGTCCAGATATAGTACTGGTAAGTGTGTTTTCTTTCTTATTCGTCTAGTTGCTTATTTCTATGTAATGAAATGCTACAAACCCAAGATTACTTTTCACAAAATAAATATGAATAGCAAAGAATTTCAAAGCTAATAAATATATCCAGGGTGAAAATTGGATTTTTTTCGAGAATTTTTGAAGAAACAATTAATAAATACAACCAACAAATGATTTTAGTTTGACTAAGCAAGCAATTTCTGTATCACTCCCTCTTTGAATGCTTCAGAACTCTATTGTATATATAATTCAATATTTTCCCGCATATAGTTGGAAAAAGTAGTTGTTTTTCAATAGGTTCAACAAGATTTTATGCATTTTAAAGTTTAACATCTTCTGGATAACTGTATGCCTAATGCTTTTATATATAATATGTTCAAATAGAACAAATATAAATAGTAGACTAGGTTTGTGTATTCTAAGAATGAGTTCCGTCAAAAACTAATGTCATAAAACGTCACTGCAAGTGTTGGTGTATTGGTAATTTAAATTCAAGTATGAATGATCAATGAAATAAATCGTATACTGCTCTGAAGATCCTCAAGAAAGGTGAAAGAACTTGTACAACTTCT
Source organism: Tetropium fuscum (assembly GCA_964058915.1). Lineage (NCBI taxonomy): Eukaryota > Metazoa > Arthropoda > Insecta > Coleoptera > Cerambycidae > Tetropium > Tetropium fuscum. The sequence continues at coordinate 225,550 of CAXKVY010018464.1, read as the reverse complement.
AAGTGGTTCGTTTTCATATGTATAGTGATTCATTTCCGTATGTGTGTCCAGATATAGTACTGGTAAGTGTGTTTTCTTTCTTATTCGTCTAGTTGCTTATTTCTATGTAATGAAATGCTACAAACCCAAGATTACTTTTCACAAAATATATATATATATATATATATATATATATATATATATATATATATATATATATATATATATATATATATATATATCCATCAAAATGTAGACGCAGGTTTGAAAAAGTTTTTAAAACATTAATATTATGCAAAACGTTCATAAGACCGTAGGTAATGAATTTAATGCGACCGCGTAACCTCATGCGAATTTCACGCGCTATTCGTATTGTAGTATTACGGTCAATAACATTTAAGGCTACTAGGCAAGTGATAAAATACTGCTCATTCTTTATAATTTAAACACCTGTTTTATATTAGTCATAGTATGTCGGTACATATATTGGATAGAAGTTTATTAAAACTGTATGCTATACCTACACAAAAGCTATTATTTTCGTTATACTGGGAATTTGTTATAATGATAAAATTTAAATATAATTGGCAGACATAAAATTAAAAGTTCTTTAATTCCAATAAACAGTTTTTGTTTGTTTTTTGTTTATATTGGTTGATTCTATTTTAAATCAGAACTTTCACACTTTTTACGTCTAATTTGTCGGAAGAGCCGCAGTTTTTTGGATGTGGATCCAAAATTTTAGGTGAATAGTGAAAATAGTTTCCGAAATATGGTGATATATATCTCAGAAAACATAAATTATTAATTTGCCATTTTTCTTGGAACAACCCTTCTAGAAAACACCGGCCACAATAGGTAAATAGAAATTTAGGACAGGTCGTAGCTTTTTACCTTAAACTGAACTCGAAATTCATTTCTAAAGGGCGTTTAGGCTAGTAGAACTCTATTAATATGAAGTTTCCATCAACGAAGCATTTTGCAGTCTCTGCATATAGATCTGTGTAGTGTTTTAATATTAATACATTACGGTTGGCCACTAGAATTTACTTTTATCAGTTTTATTAATATGACTTAATAGTATCAACAATTATGAACAATTATTTTTTTATTTCAGTATTGATAAAGTAAACATGAATTATTAAGTTTACCTTTCAAGAGAAAATACAAAAACGGACATGCCATTTAAGAAGTGTTATGACTTTAGCTTTTTTAATGGCGCTCTTAATGAAAATATAATTAGATGTAAGTTTGCATACTTACATCTAATTATATTCATATATAATTATACTAGGTATATGGTCTGTCGTAAATGTTAAGCATTAATACAACAAATGCAGAAAATGTATAAATAAACAAAAATAACCATCATCAAAAGTAATCTAATCATTTTAGTATTACGTAACATTTAAGGGTACCAGTTACGTAGTATTAATATGATTCAAGAATTTTATTATTGTAGTTAATTTGCGGAACAATGAGCATGCAGATATTTATCGCTGATAATTTTCCCAACATTTAAAAGAAAAGAGGCAATAAGTTGTGCTATAAATTATAACGATCAGTATAAATGCTTCTTAAGCAGCGGATGCTCCAGTAACTATATTACGTAACGTAAATATAATGGAACTAAAACGATAAAGAATATGTTTCCTAGTGTTTATGGAAGTAATTAAAACTTGCGTAATAAAGAATAGCAGCGGAGTTTATAATATTAACTAATTATTTTCATATTACATAAAAGTATGCACGTTGGTGTCTAATTACCGGCTGTTATAATCTACGCGAGTGCATAGTTAACATAGCGTCGTGCAGGATGAAAGCTATCATCAGAAAAAGTTTCACGCCATTCAGCGCCATTAAATTATAAAATATTATTATATCCCAGTAATTGTTGTTCATCACACGTATATGCAGTACACGGAAACGTATGTAATTTGTCTAATAATTTCCTAATATAGGAATTTTTAATAGGGAATATTGAATATATGTAAACCTTTTTTTTTTCAACACTGTTTCAGAAAATTATTTTAAACGTATCTGCTACGACGCTAAACGTACAGAAATTGTAATAAAAATACATTGTGGGCATATCTTCAAAATGTGCAAATAATTGCCTGCAGATAATCATGTATGAGCGACAAAATTAGTAGTCCAGTTAATAGAAACATGAAAAAGAAAGGATTATATTTTTGTTCGATATATGATAACAAATTTATATGTTAATCAAATTTTTCTTTACACCCATCATTTAACTGTCTTAAGCATTTTCATCTTTATCGTTTAATTTTACTTATACAGTTCGTACAATATGTATGTATAGTTGAACGACGGGCAACCATGACCTACACAATGTTTTTCATTGGCGTAGACATTTTTTTTCTTAGGGGGTGAAAGTAGAAGGTTTTTATATCCATATTTTCAACACCACAGCTGATATTGAATGCAAGTTTCCACACCACTCATGAAGTATTGCTTTCAGCGCGTTATCATTTTTTAGTGGGTGGTTTGCCAGTAGCCATATTTCCCACAAGTAACAAAAATAAATATATACAAAATAGCTAAGTAGTCGAGAAAAATAAACTTTAAAACGGAAAAATAAAATAAATATACTTGCGATTGAAATACAATATTATTTATTGTGTATGTAGGTACCTACCTAATCTACCAAATCGTTAACACTCAACAAAGACAAAGATTATTAACAGACAAGCTTTGACAAAGATCAGAGCTTGTTTGTTAATAGGTACCTACATAACTAAACCGAGACTAAATTCAACACATTTTTAAAAATCATTACAAATGCAATACATACCTACCTACCAGCTTCTCATCGCAAAGCGATTTCCAATACACACACTTTTTACAGCCAATCAAAATTAGAAACTGACCTTGAGGTATTTTACAGTCATTGAAAATTTTCCTTTCTTTTGTGGCTAGGTAAGGTACACGATTATAATTTTATAAACAGTCTATAGAACTTAATTTTGCCCACTGATGTAAATTATTAATTTGTGATCTAGGGTGGTAGGTACCTACATAAAAATAAAGTCCTACTTATGTAATAAACCAGAGAGCGTTTTCAGTTTTGTAAATCCCAATAAAAAACCTAACTTATATCGTTGCATTTAGCATTTATAACCTAGCGGCTTCAAGCACTGGAATATTTTTTGGATAAAATTATTTGAGAAATGTCTTAAGTGGAGGATGTAATAGGTACCTACCTACCTCAGTACACGTCAGTATCTACTTCGAGCAGCCCATAAATCAACTTTTTTTTTGTTAAAGTCGGCTCTGCGCTCTGCTCTAACACCCACTATCCATTTTTGCCCTCAAATAATATTTTCCTTAAATTTTTTTAACATGCCTATCCTATCTCGTAAGTAAAGCAAGGTCTGGTGGAAATCTACGTTTTTCAGGTTTCATACGAACCGAACAAACATGTTTGCTAACCGCCATACTCTTTTATTTCAACTCTCGTAGCGATGTATACCTATATAGGTAGGTATATAAATAATTTATTAGCAATTCCCGCGAACACGCCACTGTAAGATATGCGAACCTGATCCTATTCGATCCGAGAATCGGATCCCGATCCGAGAGATACGATTCCAATAAGTTAAAAAGAGATATACTGCTCGAATATTCGTTATTGGAAAGGTCGTGGATCGGCGTTGCCGCTTTTAACTATTAAAATAGAATACGTAATTGTCATATTTAAAGTAGACGAAAATAAATGTAAAAACGTAACATCTTGGCCTATAATATATTATTGTGTGCACAATTATTATTTAATAACATTCATAAATAATATATACAACTTTAATATAGTATTGTGGAATTTGATATTTTAATTGAATACTGAGAAAATTGAGAATTACATATGGCAACTGCGCGGTATCTTATATGGGGTCAGTTAACTATAGATACATATTGAATGAACTGTAGACGGGGAAAATGAGTAAAAAAAGCTATCACTTTTTATGACACGCAGGTAGAGACCTCGGGTTTTATTGCATTCGATTCCAAAAATAATTTAGAAAAAAGTTCAAAAAAAAAATGCATCAAAAACTGCATCAAATTTGCAGCCACATTTTACTTCATAAAAAAACTTTTTTAAAAGTTTGCAAAGTTGTTCATTTTTATTACTCGGGGATCTTCGGGTTCGCTGATCACGAATCCGACATCAAAAAACATCCTGGGGGTACCTGGGGGTCTGTACACCCTCTATCAACCTCGTCTTCAGGAATTCTCCCTCAAGTGATGGCAAAACTTCGTTCAAATATCTTACCCGGGGGTCTTTGGGTTCGCTGATTACGAGTCCGATGTCAAAAAACATCCTGAGTGTACCTAGGGGTCGTACACCCCCTATCAACCTCGTCTTCAGGAATTCCTCGTCAAGCGATAACACAAATTAGGTCAAATAACCTACCCAGGGGTTTTTGGGTTCACTGATCACGAATCCGGCATCAAAAATCTTCCTGGGTATACCTGGGGGTCTGCACACCCCCACGTTAAACCTCAAGTTAAATAAATAATCAGCAAAATTTTCATATAATTTTATGTTTAAAACATCAATTTTGGATCTGTACATTTTTGTAATATTTTTTAAAATCTTCATATATTTACAGTAAGACCAAATTTTGTATTTTAACTTTTAAGATTACATACAATATTTCAAGTCTGTTAATTATATGTCATGTCTATAACACAAGATAAATTAAAATAAAAAAAAATTATTCATTGATAAGGGAAATCTATAAATATATAACAACGCTGTGGCCTTTTCTTTAACAATTTAAAAGAAATTAAATCTATAAAATAAATTTAATTTTAGTTTTACCCCGGTTAAAATAAACTAGCTTACCTTACTACTTAAGTAAATTTCCGAACTGTCCCAAATACTTGTCAAAAAAAATATCGTATCGAACAAGCAAAGACGAAAAACTTACAGAATTACATGAAATACATTTTCAGACATACATACAGACATGTCAAAGCTTAACCATGTTGTGAACTTTATGTCCAATGTACTTAAAAATAGGGGACGAAAATGTTTCACAAGGAATTGAATTTATTTCTGATCAATTTAAATTGCGAGCAATATCAAAAGAACGTTATAGATATTCCACTACCACTATGGTTTTTTGCTCAATTTTATATACAATTAGTCCTCATGCATATAGATATTTACGAAATGATGAACCTAACATTTTGCCCCATCCCGAAACAATCAAAGGAGTCTGTAATGGTTTTCTAACTGATCCTCATATTGATGAGAAGAAAACTTTTTTAACATATGCACAAAAAATCTTTAAATATTTAAAAGACCAAGACAAATACCTATGCTAGTTTACTAATGGATGAAATTCACCTTGATCCATATTTAGATTATAAAGGTGGTAATGTTGTAGGAGCTGCAATAAATAATAACGATTCGTTAGCGACATCTGCGTATACATTTATGATTACTAGCATTTGTTCAAATTTTAAAGAAGTTGTTCATATTGCTCCTGTGTCTAAAATTAATCAGGAATTACTTGTCAGTTTTCTTAAAACAATTAACCATCTAGACTCGAATAATTAGACACATCTAATCTTGACTGTATTTCGAAACAGTTAACAGTTAACCATTTAAATTATTCTTTACCTTTGTTTTTCATAGACTCCGATAGATTACCTAAATAACTACCTACCTAAATAACTACATAAAGCCCGTAATAACATAAGTATCTCGTAGGCTTCCGGATGGTGACGTCACGAGGCAGCACTTTGTCCTTGTATTAGAGGTGTTGTTGATTCATGGCCTCTACCCTCAGGGTAAAACAAGTGACTGATCCCATGGGCTCCCGTACTGAATATGGTCCTTATATCTCTACTGATACGACAAAAAAGAGAAGTCTTTTAACCTTTTGTGCATAATTCTTATAGCACCTTAAAATGTCAATCTTTAGGTGTTTTGCCCCATAATTTGTCACTTATGGATGGAGTAAGTAATTATTTATTATCTGATCTGCATAAGTATGTAGGTATGTAATGTGTACATTTATGCGTAAGTATGTACTAATATTGCTACAAATTATAACAGTTTCTATTCGCGTGGACGTGGACGCCACTGCACTTGTAGGTGTTTGCCAGGTTCGTGTCGGTGAATGGGAACCCCCCGAGGGCTCTATAAGGGCCTCTAATTGTGGTTAGTGTAAGTGCGGTTATCCGTAATGATCTGACCGGAAGCTCTACTGCCGGAAGCGGTGAGAAAAACGCCATTTTGTACGCTACTTGACTCCGGTTTCGTGACGCGCTAAGCTACCAAACTATTATTCTAAATAAACTACACGCTAACTCACTAACTGGCTTTTAAAACTTTTAATTTGTACGTTGGTTTATGCGTGTGATGCGAAATTGTGCTCAAGTACTTCGCGGAAATACATTTATTGCCGTATTGACATCATGCGACCACGTAAACTGGTCTACTTAGGACATACGAGTATATAAACGTTTCTGTGGAACATGGAACGGAGATAACCGTTTTCGTTTTAAAAGATTTCCATTTATATATTTACCCTTCGCGGACAGTGAGTACCTAATGGGTGTGAGTACGGAGTATCACATGGCTCATAATTCTAACTTCTAAGATATATAATGATCGGATTTCACAATTTATATGCATAAGTACGGCCGCTATTATATGTATTCTATAACAGTTTCCAAGGAACAACTTTGTGATAAAAATAATCGAGTCTCAATTGCATCCATGCGTAACAAAATTTAAGCCATTTAGAAGAACAACTTCTTCCTTTTTGGGTCTTCGATCCATTATCGTAAACTTTTCTGCTTAATAAAGCCCGAAACTCTTCGATAGGAAAACCTAATTACTTAGATATTATTGGGACATATGTAAATGGGACATTATTTTCCTTCATAGTGACAAGAGGCATAGTGACAAGAAGCTACAGCAGATCAGACCAAAATATGATTTCATCATTACTATCACGATCGTTTATAAATCGTAACAATATAGGCAAATGTTTTTGATATCAAGAAGTGCTTCTCCTCTAACATGTCCTACATATGGCTGCTATGCACCCTCCCTGAGAAATGGAGTACTACACCAGAATTTTGTCTTCAACGTTAGCTTTTCTTTTATATTTCACATTGCCCGAACCTGAATGGAAATCCTCGGTATATAATCCATCATTACCCTGTATCTCAGAGTTAGATAACGTAAAATACCTTTCATCGTCAAAAACTATGACTGTTTGTGTAAGTGCTTGTGTAAAAGTGTAAGTGCTCGACAACACCATGGTATTCATAGCACCAACGCACCTGTGCAAATTCATGTGTGATCTCTATAGCGCCTTCTTAATCTTCGTACTCTACATCAACTTTTTCTTTTACACTTTCTTTGAGTCTACTTGCTCTGACAGCAGTCAGCACCCGAGGCCTTTCGCTTTTTGATGGGTTCTAACAATGTATTCCTTCTTCACATTTCTTTATGGTGAGGCAAATTGTTGCACGGGAGATATTAGCTCCTTGAAACATATTATCGCATTCGGTCAACTAATTTATGGAAGCTCCCTTCCGATTTCGATTTTGTATGTCATTATAGAACAGTTTTTCTATATAGTAACTGTCCATATTTATGTTGACATAACCTACGTGGCTGAACTTCCCGCAATGGTAGGTTGGAAGCTTTTCTAAGTGATAAACTTTTGTTACATAACGTTACACTCAAAAACCAGCTCATTGCAATATGAATGAAATTATGCAGATATTCCAAAACTTACCAATCAACAAAGCTAGTTTATTATCACATAGTTTGTCCCTCCAAGGTATTTGCACCATCTCATATGGTATTGCAAAAAATGTCTTCTATAATTTTCTAGGTGAGATTTTTCTGCTACAAAATGTTGAGCCTTGGAGTTAGAAACACTTTGTAAGACGCGGGCATTTGGAATAGATCGTTCACAACTGTTCTGATGATTTGGTCCTATTATGACAAGGTATCATCAATCTTTAACGTCCATAAGCTGTAGCTCACTAATTAGCCGTTAAGGAAACTAATTTTCGATTGCGTTGCAGCTTACTGAAAATACGAAAAGCGTTGTATCCAATATTTGGGTAACAAACCCAAAAACTTCCTTTGAATTTAAGGCTATAAATTTGTTACCGGTTATAAACAGAACCATTCAAACAATTGTGTCAGCAACTCGGACATCATTACGAGTCAAACCGGATACCTTTTCACGGACTTTCAGAACTTTCAGAACCTTTCCTGCGAGCCGGCTCTACAGTATGTATGCGCATAATGGAGAGTAGACGTAAACGAAAACAAAGTGGTATTAAGCATTTTTATACACTTACAGCGTGCGTTAGAAACTATCGATCGCGAGATATTAGTGAAAGAACTTCTATTATATGGGATTAGATTGGAGACTATTTAAGTAACCTGTATCATAGAACTAGGATAGTAGTCAAATCAATAGAGGAAAAATAGATCGTTTAAGTACGTCATGTAGTTCTGAATTTTTGCATTGAGTTAGGGGTGAGTGTCCTGAACAATCTGTAATGCAGTCCCACTAGAAGGGGGTAATGCGGGGGGTAGGGTACTATATACGTTCGAAGGTACTCTTTCCCAATGTCTTCAAAAAAAAATCGTATGAAAAATTAATCTACATAAAATTCCCCACAAAAATCCAAAGTCCTATCCATTTATGGTTCAAAAGATAATAGGGAAATAAAATAAATATTTGGGAAATTTCCATTTAATCAAGTTTATTCATCAGGAAGAGTTTCTACTGTTTAATAAAAAGGAATTTACTGCTAAAATGGTGTTATGGTATAAATACTTGTAATCTCGGAACAAATGATCTAAACGGAACCAAACTTAATAATAAAAACATTCAGCAATATTTTCATCGCGTTGTTTCACAAAATAAGTGTAGGTTACCTACAACTAAAAAGTATTACAAAGTAATACGAGTAATTACACGAGTAATATGTAACTTTCATTACTACAATAAATTATCTTCTTCTACATAATCATACTCCGGTTCTTCATCCTTTAATGCACCATTGGAACATTGGAGAACGTTCCATGGCAAATACCATAGATATACGAGAATTCTATGCCAGCTTTTGTGCACCCATATCTCCCTCCACAAACAGCAGAACAATGACAGAATATGGCATTCAAAACAATTTAAGGAGCTGCTGGTACCTTAGTTCTCACTGGTACGAGCAATACATTCTCTTCTCGAGCATTACCCCAACGTTTTATATGTAATGAGTGGTTGCCAAGCCACTGTTATACTTGTAAGTACACTATTAACGAGTGTTGCTCTGCTGCGCGTTTGGTAGGTGGAAGTGAAGAGAGGTTAGCTTTTACCTTGGTCGATGCCTTGAGGAGTGAAAAATATCGTAGTTTATCCATCACGTTCATTAGCAGGTGCTTGCTACATCACGAGGAGCATCTGCTTCCCAGCTTGAGTGATTGCTTTTAGTGTTGATGTAGGGTCGTAAAAGATATCAGTAATTACTTTCAGTTAATATTGTTTATTTTTTTGAGGCATTTGAGGATTGCCGCTTTACTTTTGTTGTAAATAGCGGATCTTGTATAGCATCCGGTGAAACTATGAAGAGGATCGGCTCATGAAAAGGAAGTTCTTGGAATTTTCTTGTAGAAAATAAATTGTCTACAGTTTTTTCGTGTCCGGGCTTCATGAAATACACATTTCTGCCTGGTGGTGTAAGAGCAATCAGTAGGACGAGCAGGTCGACATCTTCTCTGATGATTACAGCAGACGTATTAGAACAAGACTTGCTTAAATCACGATAGTACTATCGGCTGGGCTTGTAGCAGTTCGCTTCTATACTCCTTGCAGACAATGTCTATACTAGAAAACGAATCAGCTTGGTTTTATTTTTTTATTGATAAGAAAAAGATCCTGATGAAGAATGGAGGTCATGTTTTCGTCAAACTTTATGTCCACTTGTTCATAGTTCTCATGTTCTTGCCTTGTTCATAGTTCATACATGATACCCTCAGATTCAACCCTAAATCATAGTTGGAAACTAATTGCAATAATTCCTCCCCCATTTCTGTAGAATCTATTGATTCTACGATAATACTGAATAGGGCCATTTTTGTGGAGAATTTTATGCAGATATATTTTTTTCGGTAAGACAGATAATTGCAAAAACCTCGAAAAGCTACGTTCAAAAAAACCCTCTCCTACCATTCGCATCACCCCCATCATTGGGACTTTATTGCAAGTTGTTCATGGTATTTCCCCTCATATGGATAAATTCAAAACTGCGCATGGTTTAAACGATCTATTTGTGTATTTTTGAGCTTTGTTACTGGGCTAGGGTGTAAATAAAGGGTCAAATGAAACAGAAAGCATATTGGGTGCCCACAGGACAGTATCTTGGCACCTCTATTGTTTTTTAAAATGACTTAAATGACGTAACGTAAATGGAAAGGCTTAAGAAACTTATTCGTGAATTTATTTTCCGAAGATGCTGTCATTCGTGTCCGAAATATTTTCTTGGTAATATCTAACATTAAATAATGAGCTGGAAATACTTTATAATTGATTATGTCAAAATAAACTAAAAACCCGCATAAAGAAAACAAAATATATGGCGTTTAGTTCTAGAGCAAACATTCTTCAATACCAGACGTAGATTAAATTATTTTTGAAGGTGATGGCAACTTTTTAGGCTCTCCCTTATGTAGTAAAGGAAGTTGCTAATCTGATGATTTTTAAAAGACTGAGAGAAACCTGTATCATATTATAAATTCTTGCTATCTCTTTAATTCACTTAAAAATACCATTTATTTCTGCCTTCATCAGACTAATTAGTTATAAAAAATGTCAAACGGCGCTATAATTATCCTGTAGTAATTTTATAATATTGTGCAGTATTGTGTTTTCCAATTCCAATGCAAATACATATTTTAAAAATGCTCGTTAAAACCTTGATAGCTCAACAAATTGTTGTCGCGGTTGAGGTGAAGATGTACCATTAAAATTTGAAAAACCTACTCATTAGTTTTAATTCGTCCAGTCGAATCAGAACGTGGACCACCTACTTATTAATTTAACTCGCCAATTAACTTCATTATATAGATATTAATTGCGGGACGGCCGGTTGTGTTATAAAACACTTAATTGAGTATCACCGTCGCGTGTGAATCCTTTAATTAAATGATACGTTTTACGCTCTGATTGTATTAATTTTAGTTTCTACATATTATCGATTGTAACTCGAACACTTTCACTGCCTGGCTGATTATTTATGGTAACAAGCACCCGCATTGTTAACACCATAGGCGTATACATAATCCGCAAAAATGTGGTAACAAATTGTTAAGAATGAAGGAATTAAGTACTTCATCTGTTCGCTTAATAGTGCAAGTCCATTTCAAGTAAATAGGAACAATTAACAACTTGGGATTTTTTAAAATATACTTTTATCGTGAAATCTATTTTTTTGAGATTTTTGGCCCTTCGAAAAGTTTTCGAAATACTACGCTTTCCCAGCATTAGTAGTAATAATAGTAATAATGCAATAAAACAAGAAAAAGAAAAACGCAAAAATGAAGAAAAAATTACAAATATAAATTTAAAATTTCAAAATAAATTTCCTGCAAAACAAACAACAGATGTTAAAGAAATTAACACGCACAAATTAAAAGTCGCCAAACTATATTACCAGTGCTAACTAGCTGCTGCTAATAAACATTTAACAAGTTTTTTAAGTTTAAATACATAGTTTGCATTTGGCTTTACTAATTGGTAATCTATTTCCAGAACACCTCTCGTAAACGTGATACAGCATTTTTGTAATATGGAAAAAATCTCCAGTGGTTACGTTCAAAAAGATTCATGTCATCAGTAAAGAATATATGATTAAACTTTAAGGAAAGTGAAAGGTCATTGATAGATAATACAAAAAGTAGTCAACCTGAGCTGGATCCTTGGAGCACTATCTATGTAGCTATCAAAGCGTTAGATCTGAAACCGTTATATGAAACATAATATAACCTCGGTTCATGAAGATACGATTTATTAAGTTGAAGCAACTTTATACAGTAATATGTTGTGATTTGCCAAAGACCTGAAAAGTATATGCATCCGCATCAACTTGGCCATTTGTCCACATGATTCGCTAAATACTGTGGAAATTCAGAAATTACTGTTTGTGAATCGATCTGGTATAAAACCATGTTGATTGGGATAACTAGAACGATAAGAGCTTTACTCCATTAAAGATGTTACCATGTAGATATATTTCGAAGACATTAGATAATATGGCGACATTTCTTTTCATAACTGGAATCGCCAGTTTTTAAAATAGGTCAAACTTTTGAGAGCCGAGAGAGATACGGAAAATTGATTTGAAAGGATAAAAATATGAAGTGGTTCTACTAGAACTTTGGAAAAATCCTTAATTAAGAAACTAGGTCACTAACACAGATCATTTTATTCTTCAGTTTACAGTAAGGATTGAAGTAAGGATCATCTTGCATAATTCTGTATATATATCTGTATGAATACAAGACTGCCAACGATCGGTAGGGATATCTGGATCACGAATGTATTCAGAGGAGAAAACACTGATGAAGTATCTCTCGAAACCATTAACTATCCGGATCTTCGTAGTCATCATCGTCCAAGGAAAAAATATTTGCTATACGTGGGCATGGCTTTTTACTTTGAGCAAACCCCAAAAGATTGGATCAGTTTTGAATTAAATTGAATGTTAAAGATACTTATTGTTGTAAGTTAATGACAAATGACTTCTAATTAACGTTCTCAAACGTTTCATTCGTCAAGATTAATTGTGCTGTGTCTCTTTAAATTTTTTCTAGTAGTAGGTTTTCAATTTCATGTTATTTATTATTTCAGCTGTATACCAAGTTGGACGATTGAGCTATTTGTAGATAGGGATAAACTAACGAAAAAAATTTGGGTGTGTGCTTGACCACACGATAGAAGTGCAAACTTCTAATTTTCGAATTTTGTGGCCCCCATGAACAATGATTGAGGGCGGTTTGACTTCTTTTGGCTCGATTTCTCCTTCCTCGGGCTCCATATCTTTGCTAGTTTGGTAGGTGGGGCTCTCAGATATTTGGTTATCGTTGACTTTGCCTGCCGTGTTCAGGCTTTGGAAGTTGTTTTGCGTTTTTATTTCCGCATCGGAGTTTCAAGGGACGCAAGGGTGTATGTGGGACGTACCTTGCTTAGTGATACGTCTCTTCTTTGCAAGTTTGCACACATCTTCAATTTTGGTTCTGTTTTCAGGGCCTGTGTCCATTTTTGTAGATCCCGTATCAGGAACTGCCATGTACATCAAAATTTTTTGAATTTGCTTTTTTTAACGGTTTTGGGCGTATACTCGATGCCGCACTAGCGAAGGAGGTTGTATACACTGTTTCTACCACAGTACGGGTCTTTGAGACCCGTAAGAGGGTAATCTATCTATTTCTGCCATCAGTTTCTTTGAGAAACCCCTAGGAGGGATAATATTCAAAAAAATCAAGTATTCAGTGTATGACATATTAAAAATAATAATTTTTTTCTCAAAAACGACAAACTGTGTCACTCTGAATTTTTTAGGTTCTATTAAAAAGAGGGTAACCTATCTATTTCTGTCATCAGTTTTTTGAGAAACCCGTAGGAGAGACAATATTCAAAAAAATCAAGTATGCAGGGTATGACATATTAAAAATAATATTTTTTTCTCAAAATCGACAAACTGTGTCACTCTGAATTTTTAAGGTAGTATTAAAAAGAGGGTAATCTATCTATTTCTGTCATCAATTTTTTGAGAAACCCGTAGGAGAGACAATATTCATAAAAATCAAGTATACAGAGTAAGGATGTCGGCTGACATCAATTTGACATTTTACCCGACTTTACCTACAGGAGCGTTACGTAGCCGAGCGTGACGCATACCGGCCCAGTCTCATTCAATACTAACAAAAATAAAAGTGCAGACCACGCCTAAAGAAGTTTTCACTTCAGAAGTTTTCAATAAAGATTAACGGGGAACGTAAAAATATTATATGTTGTTAGTTTCCTAAATGAAACGAAATTCAGAAATGCATGAATCTAATACTCGTCCACTCGAGTTAGCAATGTTATTATGTTACTAAAGATTATTAAATTGGAGAAAGTTATTAATTAATCTGATCTTAAAATCATAAAATTAATAATGGCAGCGCTAATGGGCTTTTCTCCATGCTTTTTGCTCATAAAGATTTGAAAGCAATTTGTATACTTACAACAAATCTAAATCTGACAATTAATGGTCCTTACTACTGAGATTGAGACCAAAGTGTCTGTGGGAATATGTGTGATATTCCCACATATAAAGTAATAAAATCTTGTGTTTATAACCCCTTATTTAAATCTAAGCGCACGTTCATGGTCGTTATTATGTCTTTAACTGCCAGATACGTAACAAACGCTCATACTCTTACCTTCCTGATTCTCATTAATATAATAAGTTGCTATTAAAAAAGCAACATAGATATTATTCACGGAAATTATAACTATTGTGCTCTCATCGGATCAGTTTTTAAACATAATTGGGCTTGGTTAATCTCAAATCACGACTCGGAAACTTAGTTATTGTGTTTTTACTTTTCACTAATAAGTTGTTTCAGGAAAAAATTACAGGGATGTATCTGGGTTGAGGATTTAAGTATGGGATAGAAGACTTCCTCGTGCTTGCCTAGAGAATGATGTAAACTATTATTAAATTATCTTATTACGCTCAATATACTAGCAACATATAATTAAACTGTATTAATAAGACCAAAAATACCTTACTGGCTTTTCAAAATTTTATTTTTTTAAAATTATTTTAATTGAAATATTTAGAGAATATTATATGTTAGTTCTGATAACTGATTCTCTGTTTTAGCTGACTTACATTTAAATATTGGATACGTATAATTGAAATAGTTTAAACTGCATATGAATAGTAAAAGTGTAAACTGTATCGAATAGGCTATTAAACTGTTTCGTCTACGTGGACCCATAAATATGAAATCGGTGATTCTTGCAATGGCGTAAACGTATCTGAACTTCAACACGGATTTGCCAATATTATCAACTTTATCAACTATATGAAACATAACTGCAATAACTCAGCATCTATCTAATGTGCTATATTCTAAAGGATAAATGGATATTAGTTCAGTCAACGAATTCACTCAAAAAGGGGTGTAGAGTGCGTGAGCAGAACCTAAGCGATTCCTTCATCAACTTTTTCAGAGTGCTTTGGGGGTGAACATACTAAAAATTCCAAGTTGCCCCAGAGGCCATATGTTGACAAAATTATTCAAAAGTCAACGCTCACCTTCTGGCAACTAATACGAACACTAGGCAGGAATTGAGGTCTCACTCCTAGGATGCTCTCCTGGCTATACGCGACGGAGCCTCGATAAAATAATGAAGCTCCAATATGGTGCCTTGGCCTGGTGGGCAAGCGTTGGTCACGTAACGAGATCCAAGAAACTGACAAAGATCCAAAGCATAGGAATTACAACCTTAAAGGCCTTATTATCTCCAAAGACGAGGTCCGCTCTTGTCTAAGAGTGCGGAGATGCCCTGGTAGAGCTAGCCAGAGGAAAAGAGGAGAAATTGGTATGAGTATGAGATGGGATCCCAGGGAACGAGGCCGATAAATTAACCCGACTTGGATCTCACAGACCCAGCTAGGGACCCGACTATAGGCATTACACAAAGGCAGGTCAACATGGCTCCTAATGATTGGGCTCATGAGACACTAAATAAACGTTTGAGAAGAAGCACTAAACACTAAAGGAAACACTAAAGAAACAATGGGTACTGTAGACAAGCTCGTAACTTTATAGAGGAGTTAAGGCTGTTATGCGTAGCCGGAAGGCTTTAGAGGACATTTATCACTGATGTGCGTAAAGGGAGATCCCACCTGCCCAAAATGTGGGGAAAGTGATTAAACGCCTTCCCATTTCTTGGCGGAATATGCGGCTTTTATGCAAACTAAGACATGATGTCTGGGGAGACAGGGAGCTGCAACGAGAACAGGTTGCTCCCTCAAATAGACTGCTCACTCGAATCTGACCCACATCAGAAAGCCGAGAAGGTTCGACGAGGTAAGAGGTGATGAAACTAGACAGAGGAAGATAGGGGAGGCTAGAAAACCAATTTGTTTTCTACTTGACAGGGCAATCATTTACTACTACTACTACTACTACTACTACTACTACTACTACTACTACTACTACTACTACTACTACTACTACTACTACTACTACCACTATTATTTATAACTACTACTATAACTACTACTTGATACTTGTTCGTATGCGCAAGATGGGAGACGTACAGACATAACACTT
Organism: Tetropium fuscum; assembly: GCA_964058915.1. Classification (NCBI taxonomy): domain Eukaryota; kingdom Metazoa; phylum Arthropoda; class Insecta; order Coleoptera; family Cerambycidae; genus Tetropium; species Tetropium fuscum. The sequence continues at coordinate 209,169 of CAXKVY010018464.1, read as the reverse complement.
ACCCTACTCTAGAACATGAACTTAATACGGAAAACATTGTTAATTATATGACAGAAAGGAAAGTATGGAAAATAATTCAAATGACGAAGACGAAAATAATGAAAAATATGGAAAGCGAGAGAAACCAAAGACAGAAAAGGAATAGGTGATAAGGGACAAGGCTTCTAAGCCAGGTATACCTGCCACGGTAGTTCCGTTTTAAAAGCAGACGTTTTAGTCAGTGAGAGTCGGATTCTCCCCATACAAAGCAGACCGTATGGGCGTCCATGAGAATTTCCCCTCGTCCCCCCCCCCCAAAAAAAACTACTACTTGATCCTATTATTGATCAAGATATTCTGTTATCAGAACTTTTATATTTAATTTTTATTTTTATATTTAATTTTAATTTATATAGGCCTAGCATATCACAACAATATTCTTATATTATTTAAAAGTATCAACAGTATGTAACTTATAATGGATAAAACTCATATCTATACACGGCTGTATCGGGAGTACCACAAGGTTCTAATCTGGGACCAATACTGTTCATATTATTCACAAATGATCCAGCTGACTTTGTCGATTGTGACAAATTGTTATATGCCGATGATCTTAAAATATCTCATCATGAAGAAGAGGCTTTAGTATCTTCAAGTAACATTCTAACATTGCAAAACTATTCTAGTGAGTTATGTTACTGGTTCAACATTAAAAATCTAGTTTCTATTTCGACCGTGACATACAATCTGCGTGGTGCTCCTAAAATACAAAATATACGATCAAACCCGTTTAATTTGTTATGCCTTATGTTGTTCATCAGACTAATTGCGAATAAGATGGAAACCGTCATGGAATTACAAGGTACGACTCGACCAGAACAGGTGAGGCATTATAAGAATGCTCTAGTATATATCATGCGGCGTGCTGACTGATTATTCAAATCAGATAAGAGTACACCTCGTTAAAGCTTATTGTAAACGAGTGAAATAACACAATAAGAGGATGGTTAAAGTCGGTAAATTAACGGAAGTTTTTATTCCGAAACACAGTAAAATCTTACAAACTATATACTTATTCGATATATCCTGTCGCTAACGACCTAAAATAACCAGCGCCATTATTTAATATTGGCATTAATTTTCAAGCTTTTACGATGCCTGCTTATTGTAGTTGGTAGTTGCCATTAGTTTTAATGGTTGTTCCTTGTTGAAATTAGCATTATTGTACAAAGCTGGCAGATATTTTTCTGCTCTTAAGTGTATGTTATGGATCCGTCCAGGATAATTAAATCCTATTTAAACGAGCAATTATGATACTAAGATACTAACAGAAATGACATCTATAAAATTAGAGATACTGTATGGATTTCGCAAAATCACAGTAGCAATATATTCCCATTACATATCTTCTACTACACCATTACATATCTTCTGTATTAGTGTAGGACTAAACTTGTTTGATTGAAGCCATGAATTTCTCTGGTTGTTCACTTGTTAGATGAAGCAGATAGTAAACCGGATATTGACAGGATATCGTTTCTGGACGTAGTAAAAAATAACAATATAAATATAAGCAATTAATTTTGTAGGTACCTTTATTAGATATGACTAGCTTTTAGCAGTCTTTCTGATATTAAGTCGTGGGAGGGGAAGCGTGGGGCGCCCGCGGTTCTGGACACTGCTACTTTAGTTAATTTTATTATTAATTCGAAGAGCGAAATAATTATTTATTAGTGTTTATATTGGATTATTATATTATATTGAATTATATTATATTGGATGTATACTTATTATTAATATATTATATGTAAAATATTTTTTTACAAACAAACATCACATTGGACAAGGGATTCATCACAAGACAAACAATTTTTTAACACATATACATACATAGTTATATAGTTATATAGTTACACATATACATATAAATACATAGTTTTATATTACTGAAATAAGTATAAGTAATATATCGCAGGAAGGTATCGATCAGTTGACAATATGATATGAATGTATAGAATGAGAGCTGGCAGTACTACAATGGTACCTACTGCTGAAATTTTGAGAATTGGTTGGGGGGGGGGATCATCAAGAAGTGCCATCTGCAAGGACTTTGCTGAAAACTCCTGCAAAGGACACGGCAGACAACTCAAAAATTAAATAATTTTTTTTCAGAAAATGATCACACCTCCGGCCAAAAATTCGCAAATTACCTGTTTGAAGGTCACAGATAAAGTATGTAAATCGACAGAAGGCTAGGTCGCTGCCAAAAGGGCATTTCACAATATTTCAGGGGGATTCTGCAGCGGTATTTTCGTCTGAAGATTTACATATGTACTTAAAATTGTCTCTAAGAAAATATGTAAAAACGTCAGGCGGAGGTAACGAAAATAAATTTTCGAAAAAAAAAGTATTCCTACGCCTCGGGGGGGCCGGAACTTTGTGAACGTTGTAGGGGGACTTCGCAGCGGCATTTTCGTCTGACGATTTTAATTTGTACTTAGAGTGGTCTCTGTTTCAATATGTTAAAAGGCCGGATAATGGTAAGAAAAAATATTTCTTGAAAAAAAATGAGAACTTTGAGGGCGTCTGACCCTTTGGCAGCTACCCAGGCGTCTGACGCTTTACATATGTGACCTTCAAACAGGTAATGTGCAAATTTTCAGCCGGAGGTATAATCATTTGTTGAGCAAAATTTTTTTAATTTTGGAGTCGTCTGACGTGTCCTTTGCAGGGATTTTCAAAGTCCTTGCAGATGGCACTTCCTGATGGTCCCCCCAACCATTTTTTAAAATTCCAGCCCAAGGTACTATCGTAGTACGTAGCCGCCAGATCTCCGTCGAAATAGTTCATCGGGTGCCGCAAGGATTCGTTCTGGACCCTTATTATTTATTTCATTTGTGAATGATTTATCAAATAATAGCCTTTTAAATCGTGATGCTGATACATATTTGATTTTAATAAAATATTTCAATTATTGCTCAAGAAATTTATTGCTTAGTTCAATAAGTCTACATTATTCCTAATACTAAATATTTGGAAAACAGTGTTCATGAATTTAACTATTAGATTTAAGATATATAATTAATTATAGCTAACTCTCCTACAGTCACCACTACAATATAAACGCTACTCGCTCCGGTCTTACAGTCCGATTACGTATAATGCATACCTTTTGGTTAGCAAAAATACTACAGAGTATTCTCAACAGATTTTTCAACAAATTACAAAAGAAATTAAATAATTATTTTTATTTTGTTAAAATCCACGTGACTTGACGTTTCGTGAATTACATCATACAACAGAAATAAGAAGTATTTAACTCTCTAGACCGTACTGTGGGGGTATTAATTATTATTGGATTTCACTTTAAAACAACAGGAATCTTCCTTTGCCCAAAAACATTTTTCTTCCAAATCTTACTTTATTTGAAAATCTCGTCGTTAAGATAGCGTGTTAACGAAGAATGCGGAATACGGATGAATGGACGGACGAATATTTCGAAACCTGTAAAATTAGATGATCAAAACAACGCGGTAGGCGGTAATTTTTGGTCTCCGACGAAAACTTGCGATTTTAATTGTCACCTGATAAAATGCGAAATGCTGATCAATTGAAATTATTTTTCGGAAAATAATGCCAGCTTCAATTGACGTGAAGTTTTTAATTTTTTACTTTTTACCCAGTAAAGTATGAATGCTCTGTTGCAATGCACTGTAAATTGGCCTCATACAGCGTCAACCCATATGGTTTGAGCGCCGAATTATCTGAAATAATGCGAGGCATTATCCGCGAGCTAGTAGCTGGAATTTATGCAGCAGGGGAAATTGAGCATGATTCATGGAGCTACTTGGCAAACAAGGTTTATGTTATTTAGAGTAATGCAAAAGCAGAACATAACAAGAAAATGTCCCGCTCACCGGTGTGTAAAATGTCTGTATTTAAGTCGTCCCGACTATCCATTGTCTAAGATGCCTGAGAACTTCTCCTTTGCACCGAATTAACATCTAAATACTAGAGCGTGCTGGTTATGGCTACGATCGTTTGTTTTGCCCTTAGACCATACATACACTCAGAGAAGTTGCTCCTAACAAAGAGATTTTGTATCTGATACTGCTCGATAATCTGATAATCTGATAATGGCGCACCTGATTTTAAATAAAGCTCCTCTAATAGTGGGCGCAAATAACCAAAAACCGGCACGAATCGTCTATTCGTGAAAAATATATTGCCGTTTGGCATACTTACTGGTATTACCATAAGGAATGTCTTTCGAGGGAGGGGAATTTTCAGATACCATTTGGATCCAAGGTGGCTGCTATTTTCAATAAATCAATTGAGGCAATTTTATTGCGAATTTATTGCCTACAAAAAAAGTCTTTTTCAAAATTTTTGTTTAGGTGATTATCCACAAAAACTGCTTATATAGGTACTTTGTGAAATTTTGTAACATGTCACTATTTAAAAAATATGATTTTTCCCTTGTCCACCGTTGTTTTATTTATTTACAAAAATAATAAATAAAGTGTACTTATTAGCAATAGCCTACGATCTTACTAAAATATCCTGACACAACGATGGCGTACTCCAATTGGATAATTCAACAAGATAGGCGCCTGTAAGTTTCACTGTAGCGGACATGCGCTAAGACTTTATAATGGTTAGAAGTTCGTGCTCCATTCTTTGATTTTCTCTTATTTACATATACATTTTTGTTACTGTTGACATTGTTACAAGTTAGAATATAATAGGTGAATTTGGTGAGATATATTAAATTAGAGCTTTTCAAATATTGGGTACCTCATTTTTGCACGTCATTTTTGTCAGGCCAAGGAAAGTCGACTGCTTGGAAGACCTGCAAATTTTCCCTGAGGTAACTGAAGCTTTTCCATTTGTTTCTAATCCCCAACCCAAATATTTCTTCCTAACAAAGATTTGTTGTCTTCATGTACTGTTCCGACATTCGGCCGACATCCGATCATCCGAACATCCGCTTTGAAGTTAACGGTACTCGAAAGTCACACTTCACGTCAAAAGGAAGAAATACTGGAAACATTCCACCTTTAGCATTAGAACAACATACACGAAGAGCCACGTACGAAAGTGGCCATGTCTGAGGACAATCCTTAGAAATTCCTACTTTACCAGAATTGAATCTTGGGGTTGCTATGAAAAAGATTATTTATATTCACCATACTAGTGAACCTTACCTGAGTGAGGTGTCTGCAGCCTTGAAGCAATTGATACGGCTGCAAAAATAATTGTAAACAAAATATGTGCAGTTCTAAGAGAACAGTGTGATTAAACTTGACAACTTTGCATAAGACTATTTGTTTCTGAAGTCAATGGATACGTCAAAAAATTCGACCGTCCTTAATCAGGCTGAAGAAGAAACAATTGCAAAGACTCTTGGTGTGGTTGCGAAGTGGGGATTTCCTCTGAATCGCGTAGATGTACGAGACGTTATTAAAAAACACCTTGACAAGCAAGGCAAAGAAGTATCTATCTTCAAGAACAACACCCCAGATCCAGATTTTCTTGACTCGTTCATAACTAGAAACAATATTTCCAGCAGAACTGCATCCGACATAAAACGGTCCAGGTCTTCGGTAAATCGTGAGGATATTTTGAATTTTTTTCATAACGCTGACATACCCCTCAAGATATCAAACCATAAACCTTTATAACTAAGACGAAACAAAATATTACCGATGATCCTGGAGCCAAAAAAGTTATAGTTCCTGAGAATACTAAAAGGGTGGAGAGGGTACAAGAACACTCTAGGGCGTCCATTAGCATTATGGTTTGTGGAAACGCAAATGGAGATCTACTGCCTCCAATGGTTGTATATAAAGCACTGAATATATATGAAACTTGGACTCAAGGTGATCCAAGGTAGTTCAAAATATTCCAGTAGTGCCAGTGGGTGGTTTGACATTAACCTTTTTGAAACATGGTTTTTTAGCATTTTATTACCGCACGTCGAAGCCACTCGCGAGGTGGAAGACACAGTAAGTACTACTAGGAGGCAACCTAGCTAGCCACTTTTCTCCAAAATAATTGAGGAATACACAACCAGTAAAAAAGCAAATGCAATACATCTTATGCAACCACTAGATGCTGCTGTGTTCGCTCCTATGAAAAAGAAGTGGAGATAAATTTTAGACAAGTGGCGAAGGGAGAGCAGTACGGGTGCATCCCCAAGGAGGAATTCCCTGTATTTCTGGGCAGATTATGATCAAGAATTAGTGACAGTGTCAGTCAAAATTTAGTGTCAGGCTTTAGGGTAACAGGTTTGCATCCTCCCAACACTACTGAGGTGTTGAAGCGAATTCCCGATGGGCTAGACGATGCTAGCGAGGTTGTTGAAAGAAATATCGATGCTAGTTTGAGAGAGTTATTGCAGAAATATAGAAGAAGTGGTGAAAAGCATAAACGAAAACGAGGAAAGAAAATAGAACCTGACTGAACGTCGAATAGACTGAACTGAACCTCGAATAGACTGAACTGAACGTCGAAGAAGAGGCACCGAGTGAAGAGGCAGAGTCAGAAACTGCTACGATGTCTGAGGTGTGTGTCTGTACCGTGTATTTTAATAGGGAAAATCGATAGGTGTTCAAGTAGCCCCTTGGGGCTACAAACCAAAAACATTTTTTTAATTTAATAGCTAATTTGTTTTTAATTTCTAGACCAGTTATGTCTAGCTATTAGTTTGGTCGGTTAGATGTATATATTTCCGAACTAATTGTGCAATAAGTTGACCGTTTATTTCCAAAAATGTACGAAAAACGTCTTCAACGCCCCGTTTTACGGTACTAAGCGACTCAATTCAAATACTTAATAAATACTCCGTTGTTATATATCACTATAGAAAATTTACCGTATTTATTAAGTGTATTCAGTTTTTGTATATCACTATAGGAAATCTGCAGTATTTATTGAGTGCTTGAAATATGAACTTCTCTCAGTGTATACTAGCACTCATTTATATCACCCTTGCCAAACGCCGCAAAATTATTTCCTGTGTACTCCTTGGGCTCCAAACTGAGTGCTCCTAAGTTCCCAGACCACAGCAGCTTATGAATTATTGTGGACTTAATTAGTTTAATAAGTGCCGTCAGTAGCGAACTAGCTATTATATAGTGCCTCGGTGAATTATGTAAATTTTATATTGTCTCAAATAAATGTAATAATGCTTTTGCAGTTGCCTTCACAATTAGTAATTAATGAGGATTCCTATAATAGGTATGTCTACTGCTTTCAATAAAATGAAATAAGTTTTCATATTTATTTATTTAAAATAGTTATAGCTAATTAGATCATTATTACTTAAGTGAAATAATAATAGTATTAATATTAATAACGATATCGTATTCAATGTGTGGGAATATGTGGTCTATGGACCGTCTCTCGACGCCCTCAAATACTATTGTAGCCGATAACAGCGGAACAAGTTCGTAGAGTCTTCGTAAGCTCGAGAAATTTCGCTTCTCTAGACCACGGTGTAGATATAAATAGGTGATGCGAGAAGCCGACTGAAAGTGTCTCGGTTCCGCTAACGCGGCGCGTAGAGAGAGATAAACAACCCAGGCCATATAATCTTGCAACGGGACCCGTGCCGAATGGTGGTCTTGGGGTAGTAACTCTTTTTATTATTAGGTACCATAGCAAACAAATTTGGTACAATATTTTCTCTAAAACACCATCATTTTCCACAGCTACAAATTTTTATAATACGATTTGAACGAACGTTTGACAGTTATAATTTGTAATTAAGCATGTTAGGTATAAATTTTCCATATGCACTGCATAGCAACCGTGAAAATTCGGTCGGCCGGAGGCCCGAGTCAAGAGTCAAGAGTCAAGGGTTAGCATAAAGGAGACACGTGGCCTGTACGTTCGAGCAGCGCGTGCAATCACCTATTTATCTTACACCGTGTTCTAGACCCAGTCCATATTATCATTTATCGGTGGAAAGAGCTATCATCTACCGAACACCATTTGGACGCAGTTCTTGACATGTGGTAGTCTTAAAGAGAAGATGAATGAGGAGCACCCAATGCTGGAATTTATTGAGAGGCGAATCGCGCTACTCAGGTGGTCTCGCGAATCGCGCTTTCAGGCTACAAGGTGTTTACAAACGCGGATACAACTACCAGATTCAATATTAAGATGCATCGAGAAACTCGAGGTAACACTCGAGTCCAAAAGAAGGCAGTAGGGTCATAGGGGTCTAGCGAGATTCAGTTAAGTTCCCTTTTGTTTTCTCACTACTGCTAGTCACGCATCTGAAGAAAGGGGCCTATATCAGTTGGGAGCCTATAGCATGAGTACACGCGTACTATTGAAATAGAGTTCGAGTTGGACTAATGTGCACTGGCTCATCTCAATAAACGACGAAGCGTGGCCTCAAGAGAGGACTCGGCAGCTTTTAGATGATTCTGAATTCCGTAGAAACCCATACTTGAGTGCAACAGCACTACACCCAGGCAGTCATAATGGCATATGGTAGATCTAGATATAGATAGGAAAAGTTGGAGAGTGGGTGTATGTTCTTTAGGAATTAGGGCATAGTCTTTTGAGAATGAAGTACGATATTGATGGGGTTCACTATAGGTCACTATGGGGTTCAGTAGGCTCACTATAGGGTTTGGATTTTTATGGTTCTTATTGAGTCTGTAGCCAGTCTACGAGTCTTGTTTTGAGTTTCTTCTAGTCTGCTACACCTCATCGGTCTGATAAGTGAGTACATCAGCGAGGCGTAAGTTCGATTATTAGCCCTAGGTCCATATGATCACGGTACTCTGAGCCAACTCCATTCAACTTGGGATTTTATTTTCTGGAAAACAGACGACATGGATTTTTTTTTGGTTTGTCTGTAGCCCCTAGCTTTGATAGAAGTCTGTCGTGTTGTCAGTTAATAACAGCTGCAATTTAGTGTAGTGGAATGGTTCCTGCGAAATCCGTAATGGGTCTCCATGAATCTGTTGTTCAGTTCAGTGACCTCCAGTACTATGAAGAGAATAAGGGAGACTACGATTTTAGCCAGGGCGGAGAGGAGGCTGATGGGGCGGTAGCGGGAGGGCAGTTTGGAGATTTATATGGTATTTCTATGGGGATAAATTTCCATTTTTCTACTTTTGGGGTTAATAGGAGAGTCTTAGAGTGTAGTTAAGAGTTTGGTAAGGAACAGGATACGGTACAGTGGTAAAATAGGACAGCGTGTAGTGGGTGGGGTGTAGTGGGAACTAAAGTACCACTTGCAAATGGGGAAGTTAAAAAAGGGATAGTCCAAAACAAAAAGCCAGATGTTGGAAACACCAGGAGGATGTTCAAAATAAATATATGTAGTTACCTACTAAAAAAAAATATGTACTAAACATTTTACACTTTGCAACCGCATGATTAAAAACAATTTAAAAAATAAACGAATTACAAGAAAAATACCATAATTATTTTGTTATCTCCTTTCTACCATAACAGCGCCCCTAATGAGTGAGCCTAATCGAACTGTTCTAACTGGGTCAAGTTGAAGATAAAGCAGACGTGAATAATCTGGAAGTGGTAGTTAGGGGTAGTTGAGCGCTGTTATAAAACATGTGAAACAATTAAGTAACCGTCCATGTGGGTCAAATGCACGACAGTTGCGAGTTTATCGCGTCCGCTAACGTAGATGGTATCTATCTTTTCCCAGCACGATATTATTCTACGCCAGCAATTTGCTTTGCTTCGCAGATCACGGGTGTAACTGGCTAGCTATGATACCAGCAAGTGCGATCAGTTTCACTATTGGCATACAAATTTCTATAGAAATTGATAGTTTACAGGAATTCGAGATTAATTAATTGTTATTGTATACAAATACAGCATGTCCATTATATACTCCTTTCGTCAGTTACAGCTTCATTCCCGCTCAGACAAAACAAAAATATGATCCGCGGAGACACATCCTAAAATTCACCCTGTATTTTCTTTAAAGCCCCTTTATGCCTTGTCTCTAACCCTAAATTATTTTTCTCTCCAAACGAGGCGTTGCCAAGTTATGATTTTTAATATTTTTTTAGTCATTATCCACATTATCTATTATTGGTTTATCAAAATAAATAGGTAATGTCTAAGCAGTCCGCTTACCTCAGTATAACATCAGCGGGGATATAGCTTCTCTGTCTAACTCTGTCTAAAATAGCTTGACTCTCGTCTAACGCATTATAATGCTATCTGTAATCGTCACAAATCACTAGAAAAAATCAGGACAATTGGACAGTATTATGTATCAGCGTATTTGCAATGGTTCCCGCTAGTGAGTGAGATAATTTGCAATGCTCATGAGAAGGGAAGAATAATTTAAATAAATGCTCAAATATCTCCATTTTAGTCATACTTTTAGTGTGTCAATATGTCGCATTTCCAACGGCACTAGATGAAGAACAATAACTAAAACTATTTCACTCACTAGCCGGGTCATCTAGGATCACTTCTACTTAACTTTCAGATTAATATTTATTAATAATTCTCCACTGTGTGTGGTGAAGTAAGAAAGTAAAATACAATATATACATCACGACCTACATTTTGGTTTAAAAAAACCACATTCGGCTAAAAAACGGTCGAATAAAAACATCACACGTTCAAGAGCTGCCTTGCAGAACACAAGCACTGCCGGCTTCTACCGACCCGCATATTTTTCGCCACTTCACATTTCTACAAAATCCCCCTCTTTAACTCAAGCAGGAAAGACGCGAAAATCAATAAATTGGCCTTATTTCATGTATATCTCTCAGTCCGAAGTTGACACTAAGGAGTTTGCGATTTTTTTGTCGTGAATCCGCAACTTGGTAGGTATATTTTATGCGTTAATTATTTGAAATTAATACTAAAAGTTTTATTATATGAGACAAAAGTCTAATATATTAAAACTGAACCCAGCTCCTATTCTACTTTTGATAACATAACTTAACGTCGCTCGCTTAACCAGACATTAAAATTAACCAACTAATTAGATTAGGTAACGCTGAAACAATCCACACGCGGGGTAAACATTCAATTGTGATTGATGCGGAAGCTGGGTAACATTACGCAACAAAACAATAACAATGATTCAAGATTTTCCCTTTTTAAAACGTCGCTCGGTGTCGAACTTAATTGCTACGATATTTATTATAATTAAGGCGACTCGTACTCGGAACAATGGAGAGCAATTAACAAAGCAAAGCGGCCTACAGGCCTTATTCCGAGCTTTTACGGAATCATAAATATTAATAAGATGAGTCGAGGTGTTTGTTAGCCCATGCGCTCATAATTCGTGGGCGCTCTTATAACGGACTTTCACTCTAAAAAACAAAAATAATAACACTATTATAAGATGCATAGTCCGCATTCACGCTCTAGACAATGCTAAACTATTGCTATCTGATCTTAATCAGCCTATTTTTATTATGTAATATATTTAAATTACTGTTCCTCGTAATTAATATAATTGCTACCTACTGGCTTATTGTGTTATTCTATCAAATTAAATTTCACGATAATATTATGATTCCTCTGGATCGCTTTCTTCTAATAACGATCAGTTTTAGAGCAAAACGAGATAATTTTACATCAATTCAAATGGAAATTGAAATAGATACCTATTGAATAACAAATATTTTACTTCCGATATTGCCCGTATTAAAAAATATTATATTATTAAATTTATTAAATTAATTTACATGTTCGTATTTAACTTATAAATTACAAAACACCTTGATGGAGCTACCTAATTGCAACCAGAATTATTTTTAACAGACTTCAAAAAATAAGGAGGTTCTCAATTCGACTGTATGTTTTTTTTGTATGTTTGATACTTCAGAACTCGGTCATTTATAAATAAATTTTGAAAATTCTTTTTGGTAGGAATGGGAGTATATTCAATGGGAGTTGGTCCCATTTTAGTTTTACCTTGAATTCCGAACCTCGAATTCCGAAGATATACCGGGGAACCCACCATATATATCAGAAAAATGGCGAATGCACCGGTCACAACCTTAATTTATAGATATTTAAATCCATCGGATTAAATTGTGATGCTGAAAACCATTCTTGATCGACTTAATTATCATAAAAATCAATCTATCTATTTATGTGGAGTTCAATGAGAACACACGGATAGAGGAAATATAAAAAGAAGATACTTACCCGTTATATATTTGGACGTATATACGGAAACGAATCATGTCTTCTTAACCCTTCTGAATTTAAGGATTTGAGGCCTATTAGTATTCTGCCTGCTCTTCCTAAAATTTTAGAAAAACATATAGAAGAACAAACTAGAATATATTTGGATGACAATGGGTTACTGCCTGCAGTGCAATCTGGTTTTAGGTCAAATCATAGTTGCACCACTGCTTTATTAAATATAACCGATGATATAATCACTGATGTTGATGATGATCTGGTAACGGTTGTTGTTTTGCTAGATTTTAGCAAAGCGTTTGACACTATCGATTATGAAATTCTTGTTGCCCTTTTAATCTACTTGGGTCTTAGTGAAAATGCTCGAACTTTCTTAAAAAATTATTTAATAAACAGAAGACAAGTGGTAAAAATAAATGATATATTTTCCAATCCAATTAACTTAACTTGTGGGGTGCCACAAGGATCCATTCTTGGTCTTTTATTCTGGAATCTGGAATATGTCCGGAGTGCGGATCGAGATCCGCTGCACTTAGGCCCCATTGGGCCCCTTGTGCTTCCTCCGTGAGGGAAATGTCTTCCTAGGTCATCGACCAGCCCAATGTTGTACAAAAGGTGATGATGTTGCCCAGGGGCATTTCCTTCAAATTGGCCATAGAAGGCCAACGTTCCCCCAATATGGATTCTCTGGTCGATGACACGGCGGGACATTCGCAAAGTACGTGCTCGATCGTTTCATCTTCTTGTTCACATCCTCTGCAGATGGGTGTGTCACTTTGTCTCATGTTATAGAGGTGTTTCCTTACCCGGCAGTGTCCGGTTATGATTCCTGTAACAAATCGCAGTTTACCCCTGGACATTGCCAGATAGTTCCTCGCCGTCTCTTCGCTGGGATATCTCAAGAGATTTCTGGCCAGCTGACAGCTACTTGTTTCACCCCATAACGTCTTAAATTTTATGTGGGTGTTTTCCTTTATTAATTGAAGTTTCGCTGCAACTGGTAGCGTACTTGAAGGACCAGGCCCAAGAATACTTGGTCTTTTATTATTTACAATCTTTACATCTACCCTGGAATCTCAAATCAAGTTTTGTAAATAACATTTTTATGCTGATGACACCCAAATATATTTACAATTTAATAAACAGGATTTGCAGCAATCTATTATCAATCTTAATACAGATTTAGAAAATATATCAAAATTCTCCATCGATCATAATTTGATAATTAATCCACTAAAGAGAGTTGCTATTTTATTCTGTAAAATAACTGATAGAAATTAGATTCAATTGTTCAATTCTACTGCAATTCACTGGCTCCCTAGCTGTTTAACTATTGTGACATTATTTACAACCCTTGCCTAGATACATCAGATAGAAGGAGAATACAGGTGCCTCAAAATTCATTCTTGCGTTTTATATTTGGAATATCTTGTTTTCAACACATATCAGATAAACTGATTGAATTAAAATGGTTAAATATGGAAAATCGTCGGGTACTGCATGCAGCGTGCTTCTATCATAAATTATTAACTTGCAAATCCCCGTCTTATTTGTATAATAATATATTTGTAAAATAACCTATTGGACAGACGTACATCATATAAACATTAGAAATAGGGTTCTACTGCAGATACCACGACATAGATCTGCCCAATTCAGAAGATATTTTAGCTATAATATTACACAAATAGTAAACTCATTACCCAAAAATTTCCGTCAATTGCCATTAAATATGTTTAGGTGTCAGTTTAAAAATTATTTATTACACGAGCACGATGTATTAAATGTGCTCATTTATTATTTATGTCATATATGTATATATGTATATATGTATATATGTATATATGTATATATGTATATATGTATATATGTATATATGTATATATGTATATATGTATATATGTATATATGTATATATGTATATATGTATATATGTATATATGTATATATGTATATATGTATATATGTATATATGTATATATTTATATATATATATATATATATATATATATATATATATATATATATATATATATATATATATATATATATATATATATATATATATATATATATATATATATATATATATATATATATATATATATATATATATATATATATATATATATATATATATATATATATATATATATATATGTATATAGGTATATACGTATACACGTATAAACGTATATACGTATATATGTATATATGTATATATGTATATATGTATATATGTATATATGTATATATGTATATATATATATGTATATATGTATATATGTATATATGTATATATGTATATATGTATATATGTATATATGTATATATGTATATATTTATATATGTATATATGAATATATGTATATGTATGTATATATATATATATATATATATATATATATATATATATATATATATATATATATATATATATATATATATATATATATATATATATATATATATATATATATATATATGTGTGTGTGTATATATAGCACTATATTATGTTATGTGCTGTTTATAATTTGCCGAATCTACCACACCAAAATTTTGTTTTTATTTAATGAATGCCAAAATAAAAATAATTATATTATATTACATTACATTATATTATATTATATTTAATTCAAGGAAGTTGTGGAAGATCAGATCTTTACTTCGGTGAAGAAGATGAACAATTTCCTTGTGGTTTACCATTCAAATTTTATATAATTTCGTTTGTATATGTATTGTATTTACTGTTTTTTGGTAAATAAAATTTTGTTTATGTTTATGTTTATTTCGAAGTTGTACAAGTTCTTTCGCATTTATGAGGCTCTTCAGAATAATGCACGATTTATTTAATTGGTAGTTTATACTTGAATTTACCATTAACACTTACCATTCTCACAGTGATACTTTTATGTGCCATTAGTTTTGACGAGACCTCGACCTCACCATCATAGAAATCGACTACCTAGTCTACTATTTATATTTGTTCTCCCTGTACATATTGATATATATTTAAAAAAAACAAAAACAGACCTCAAGACTATACCTACATGTAAAAACTTAAACTAGAAAATAGAAAGAAAAATATTTTCAACAAAAAAACAAAACCGACTTCAAAAAAATCTATTCTAAAAAACTGTACTAAAAAATAAAAAATAATTATGTTATTCATTCTTACTTAGAATATTCTTACTTAGAATACAATCATTTTATTAGGCCAATAATATACAATTATTGTTCTTTTTGGAGTCGGTGTCAGCCAAGGTTTCCAAACATATGACGAAGTAGCGTAGGTATACATCTCTAATTGTATTCGACTAGAAGTTTTAATTTAGGTTTATTTGTAATTGTGGTGTCGCTTTAAGCAGTTGTATTCAATATTGTAAGTGAACACGTTAGTTAACCTTGGCTTGCATCGATTCCCAAAATAACAATAATTTTATATGATTGGCATAATAAATTTATTGTATTCTAGGTAAGAATGACTAACGTAATTATTTTAACTTTTCAATTCAGGTTTTTGGAATAGATTTTTTGAAGTCGGTTTTGTTTCTTTTTTGTTATAAAAATTGTATATTGACAACCACTAAATAATATACTTGTTGTTAATGCGACATATCTAGGATATAATATTTTTATTTACTATTCTTTATAAAGTGTAATTTATATTAAATTACAAATTGCACTATAGTATAATTTGAAGTTTGATTTATACTTGTGGTGTGAAATTTTCTTACCGAATACCACACGAACGTAAATTATTCCTGAAAATTTTTTTTCAGGCACGAAAAAATTCAAATTTCTCTCCGCTTTGTTCCACTCTCCTTACTATTATACTCAGAAATACTTATTTTTGCAGATGACCTTTGCTGTCAAGGATCTAGGTGTCATATAGAATATGATAAATATTTCTCTTTTTCTTTGTCACACTCCAAACCTAACTCGGCCTGTTCGCCGTGCATTCAGATTTGAAATAAATAAACTAGTATTATCCTAAATCAAGATATTAAAATACCAATACTTAAAAAGCAGTTACGCTGATGTTTCTGTTTTGGGCCTAGCGTTATGGGGTCTTTCAGCAAATGAATTCATTTCGCGCAGTCGAGTCGTAAATAATTTTTAAAATTGGTACCTGGAAATTGTTTTACAATATCGTATGAGGACAACAACATCGCAGAAATAGCACAGTATATACTATATATCTAACTGTTTTCTTTGTAATTAGAAACCTGACATTCCCTACCGATTTCAATCAGCACCCCACACAATAATTATCAAAAAAAAGTGTAGGGGGACGTGGTACGTACGGCGACAACCTGAGCCTAATCTGATTGTTACCATTACCACCAGAGTAGGAAAGGAAACAGATGGTGTCACAGTAACAATTATGTCGAAATTAAGCCCTCTTTTATGGAAGTCAGGCATGAGCGCCCACCACCAAATTCACAAATGCACGGAATTAAACCCCCCGCTAGCCAGGGGCGGAACACTTCGTTTAACTGAATATTTGCAGCAATAATGAACGTGGAAATGCAATATTTAAATTGGACTAGTTGCCAACACTTCATTAAACATGGTCAATGCGTTCACTGATAACGTTGAGTAAAGAAATTATATCCCACTCGACGCTGATAGGTTTTCCCTTAGTAACATTAGATACGTAATACAATAAAAATATGTCAATATTATCTCCAGTAAAGTAAAGTATCTCCAATATAAACCAGTTAATGAAAAGAATGATCGAAAAATCAAGATGTTCGTTAAGAATATCAATTTCAACAGGACTGTATAAATTTTTTATTCAAGTACTTACTAGTGTAATCCGCAGATAAAAGTTGAAAAATATGAATAGAAGGTTCCTTAATTTTTTATATGTAAATCAACGTGATGCATATCCACAGAAAGGAGTTAAGTCCTTCAGTCAAATGATTTTGTTATCCTAATATAATTTCCCTCATCTTCAATTTCGTAGAATTGTTTATAGTTTAGTAAATGTGATATGGGATAAATTTGTATATTCATCTTCCTGTTTAACAAGGAAGTGTCTAACGCTGAGGCTTTATTATCAGGTAGTTGTGCAGTCATTTCAATTGTTCGCTTGTAAAAGTCCCTCATGATAAACCCTATCAAATACTTGGCTAATATCTAAAAATTCGCAGCAGTATCTTTTTTGTTCAAAGTCATTATTGGTTTTATTTACGATTTTATGGACTCTAGAGTAGCGTATTGGCTTCTAAAGCCAAATTGATGGTTATGTAGGTATAACGTCAGGGCCGGTTAAGACCATTGGCGTCCTTGGGACTATACTTAATCTTTCGCCCCTCTATTAGAAATATTCACCAAATAAAAATATTAAGTCATGAATTATTATTATTATATTAATAATATTGACGTTTTTTTTATAATAGTATAATATATAATGTATAATGTATAATGTTTAACAAAATATAATATTAAGTAGGTAAGAAAGTAAGTAAATCGGTTATTTCAACAGAGGATAGTACAAAGTACAAAAATGAGTCAAAAAAAGAAAAGAATATTAAAACAACTCACATTCTCAATAAACTTACACATCCATTTATTCTCCATTCATACTGAAAATATTCTAGCCTAGTTTTTCTAAGCCTAGTTTGTATTGGTAAGAATATAAAGAAAGGAATATTAAAACAACTCACATTCTCAATAAACTTACACATCCATTTATTCTCCATTCATACTGACAATATTCTAGCCTAGTTTTTCTAAGCCTAGTTTGTATCAGATTGGTAAAGAGTATACTAAAAGAATACTTAGATATTAGAATATTAAAAAATGTCATCATAATTTGGTTTAAGCTATAGAATATGAAAAAAAAAAGAAATATTAGTAACATTTCTTTCTCACCTTCAATGTTAACCTTTTTAATGATAACCAATGAACACCTTTATCCTCTTCATTGGTTGAGATTTTATTTTTTTGGGGTTGCGAAAAATTAATTTGTGGTAGGTATATAAATATATTCTAAGAATGGTACCTCTATATCTATATTTGGGAACGTTGTGACTATTTGCTTGCTTCTAACATCTTTAAGATTTAATTTAAAATTCCTTTGATGTAGGTTTCCTTCTTCATCGAGTTATTCCTACTTACTGCCAAATTTGTCAGCAGTACGTCAAGTATATTAAAAACCACTTTGGCGTGAGGACTACCATGGTGTTTGACGGCTATGACAGCACGATAAACAAGCATGCAGAGCATGCCAAGAGAACTGGTAAGGTAACCAGAGTACCACAAGGAATATTTGTATCTGACGAGATACAACAAGAAGCTTTTCATCGCTCTCCTTGCAACCGCAGGAATAAAAGTTATACAAGCAGGAGTTGATGCTGATACGGTGACTGTATCAACAGTAGCCGAAACATCCAAGACATTAGGAATCACTGCTGTAAGTGAAGACACGGATCTGATCGTCGTTAAATATTAACTGAAATTTTCTAATCCCTTTTTTTCTACCATGCTGTCACTGGTTGTGACAACACTTGCGCTTCCTATCAGAAGGGGAAAACTAGATATTTGAAGAAGCTTTAAAAAAACGTATATATGCGAGATAAAGTTGCAGTATTTACAAGTCAGATGCATCGCTTGAAGAAATTGCTGCAGAAGGGGATGCCTTTCTTCCTTCATTGTATGAAGGTCCTTGAAGTCTTGAAGTTGAAGTTTGAAGTCTTCCACCAATATTATCCGCAGCCCATCAACACCCATTCAGAGCCTATCACCAGGTCCATCCGATTTCTATATAGTGTCTCTTTTTGACAAATCGAATTTATCGAAGGTGCTCTGTTATTTAATCCAATTACGTATTATTATTTCAGGTCAAGGCCTAGAAAGGAAACCGTTTACCCGCAACACTGTGGAGCCGGGAGTTTAAAAATTAACCCTTAGTTCCAATCCCTTGCAAGGCTGATCCTGCGCTTGACTACAAAATGGCCTTAGCTACACCTCAATCTGTGCCATAGTTATTGCGCTGATCACGGGTGTGCTAAACGACCAGAGGACATCGATGAAGACGACCCCAAAGATATTATTTAATACAGAGGTATTTGATTGCGAAATATACATGTGTACCTATGTGACAATTACCTACAAAATGGATAAAATGTCTCCATTGTTGCCCTTTTTTCCAAATCTCAAGGAGAAGCCCCAAAACCAATGCCGTCAATCATCATACCGTTGCCGCGGAAGTGGGACATGTAAAAGAATGGACATGCAAAAGTACGATTTCATTCTGCGTCACGGCTATATTCGCTGGTACGGGAAATTATGTCATTTTTGCCATATCTCCGTAACCGTTCACTTTACCATAATTATGTATATGATTGTTTTTGTTCGAAACTTAATGTAGAACATTTTCGTATAGTATGACACTTGCACCAGGCTTCGTAGTTTTCGAGATATTTGCGGAAAATTGTGAAAATTTACTATTTCCCCCTCTCACCGAAACCCGACGCTCGTGGTTGTGTAACTTCTTACAACTTACTAAGAGGAGGGTATGGAAACATTTGTCCTCGGCAATTTTTTAAATACTTCAGTTCGGCCGATTTGTCTTAGTTTTATTATATCAATAGTCAAAACCCGAAACATTCGAGAAGACGGCGGTTTTTTCCCGCTGGCAGCTTTTCCCCCAGTCGCAATTTTTTGGGAACTTTCGGATATCAATAAGGACATTGTTCTGAATATTTCCAGAAATTATCAGCTTGTTAAAAATTTTGTCCTGGTCAAAACCAAAGGGCATAATTGCAGCTAAACCTCTTTAAAACTCCTCCAATAATTTATCTCCGATAGGCACTGTTGTTCCTCAAAATAATTGTACATATATTGTAGTTTGATAACTACATACTCATAATCATATAATATGGATGTCTACCATGGAATATTATTAATTATTCTTTATCAACTTTACTCATTTTATAGGATTTGTATTGATCCTCTTTTTCGCCCCTATTATATTTTCGCCCCTATTCGGTTTTCGCCCCTGGACATTGCCAATTATGCCCTGTGGTTAATCCGGCCCTATATAGCGTGATCAGTTTGTAGGATCAAGTTTCAAGAAGCAATGTTTAAGTATAAAGCAATGTTCTGATGCTTCAACGCTTCTCCGCCACTGTTTACAACAAAATCACACCTCAGTTATCCTCCGAGCGCTCTCCTGCAAACCGGGAATTTATCCGTAATGTGGGGTGAATGTTGATAAAAGTGTAGATAATCAGATAAAACTGAATTGCTCTCGCCTAGTTTTTTACGAACAGCAACCACTGGGAAAATAGCCATTTAGGATATCCTGCTCAGATAACGCAAAATATTCGTGTCCAAACACCATAAAAATTAAACAAAGCTTTTAATTTTAATTAGCCTCGCTACGAGCATGACGCTATCTTAACCGTCTGCGTCGTACGCAATTATTTAACATCATAGGATTAGTCAATTAAATTTATAAAATTTAATTAATATCTCTAGGCATTATACCTACCTATGACTGTTTGGTTGTTCACGGATTAAGTTATTGTCTTGGTTCGTGGTCTACATTCCTGCTTCGAATATTGTGTAAGAGTGTTTCATATTGATATAATTTTACTAAAGGCTAACTCTACCGATTGCCAAATTGCTTTCCAGAAATATGAAATAAAATTTTTAAAATATGAATCTTTAAATATGTAGATGTAAATAAATAATGGCAGTCACTGATTGATAAGGTCGTAACAAGACTAATGTTGCGTTGTAGAAGATTAATTTGGAGACATTGTCATTGCTAGTGTCATGAGCTCGATTATGAGTGAAGAAGGTGTATCTGATATTGATAAAAGGGCAGCCGAGGCAGGTATCTGCTGCATTAGCCCAGGAAAGACTGGTCGATATGACAAACTGTATAACAACTGTAACATTAATTTAAATATTTGGTAAATCTATAAACCTCCGGGATTTCCGTCAATGTTTAATCCTGAAAGTACAAAAAGTGACACTTCAGTCCCTGTCAGAAGGGAGTGAAGTTATTACTTCAGTCTGGGAAGTACGAAAATAATGTAATCACAGAACGGCTGCCGATGCTGCCACTACAAATAAGTCTTGCCAATATCTTCTAAAATTCCCTAAACCGTCATCCACGCATGGGTGAGTTATTCTTACTGCAGGTAGTGGCTTATGAGACTGGGTGTTCTACTTTATTTATGAGGTCTGTGAGATATACCTAATCGGTTTTAGTATTGTAACTTTAGTTACAAGTTAGTTTACCTTGGTATGATGATGAACTAAAACAAAAAACAAAAGAACGTGACTCAACATACACAAAGACTTTAAAAAATGTGTGGATGTACAAACATAATTATTTTGGAATATATACAAATCTAGGCATCATATAGATGTGCTATTCCTAAGAAATATGAGTTTTATAATCAATGCATAGATGCTAACAGGAGTGACTCAAAATCCATGCGAAAAACTTTAAAAACACTGATGAAAGATCAACCAATCAACTTTAAAAATCAACCAATTAACTTTAACGCTATAAATGTCCATAGTGTAAATTCTTTACTTTTAGCCAACACTGAAATTGAAGCAGCAAATAGAATAAATGAGTTTTTTGTCAATAGCATTGTTGAAATTTTTAACTCTATAATATGTGATGATCAATGATCGATGAAGGACTGCCCATTTACTTCAACTTTTGGCAGTTTTGAATTTGTTTCTCTGAATGGACTGAGGTCAATTATTATGTCACTAAAAAATAAAGGAGATTGTCAGGCGATTCTGAGTTGAAGATTTTTGAAAGAAACATTTTGGATTCTAGGGTATGTATAACGTTTCTTGAAAATTCAGATACAGCAGACTCATCACACTTAGAAGAGGATCTCGTAAAACTCACAACTACCGAGGAACTGATAGTAAAAAAATCAGAAATGCATACCAAGAGTTCCGGCTTCAAATCAATACCAACACTCTACCCTGGATTAAGGTAAATAGTAGGTACAGGCATTTTCATTGCATTTCCTTCACCAAGTTGAGGTTGTGCGTGAGTTCAGTGCAGTAGCAAATTTACTTTCTAAGGAAAGGGCAGGCTGCAGATCACTGCTTTGCGACTGATGCTTTAAAGTCAGTATATTTTCTAAATTTATCACTTTCTAGTTGTCTCCTGAGATTGGCCTCATTCCATGGCCTCAATCCTTACATCTTCTGTTGGCAATTTCTTAATTAATTAAATATTCTTTACAATCATTTCTCACTTACCGCATAAAAAAAAATGACTGTATATGAAGTTCTCTAAAGCCACTTGCCACAAGTAAACAAAACTCTGATAGTTTCTTACTAACAGCAAATGAAGTAAAGGGAATCTGGTGTATTTCATTATGCTTTCTATGCCCATTAATCTTCGTGACCAACTGCGGGGTACAGCTGTACCCCGCAGACGGGGTACAGACATACCCCTAGAGTGACGTCTTTTTATTGAAACTTAAAGGAACACTTTTTTATCCGTGTTTCTGTTATTCTACCTCCGAATCATTATCTCTACCTTTACCAAAATTGCTACCTACCTTTGCAGCATCTCTATTTATTTTTATTTACGACATATTTTTTTGACACAGTTTCATTTGTACTCAGTTGGTCTTTTAGGTTTGCATAGATATTTGCACCAAAAGAGACCGAGTGGGTACGCGTTGTTTACCAAACTTTTGTGACCTACGGTGAAACGTAATTTCCACTAATGTTTCAAGAATAAGCTGCTTGGAGGGTAATGGGCCATTCTCCCGTGGAACGAGTGGCATCTCATCAGGATAACAACATTTTGTTTTGCTTCGTTTAGATCATATCTGCCGGGGGCCCGGGATGAATCCGGCCCTCCACCAGCTTCTATCCGGCCCGCGAGAGATTCAGAAAATTCAAATAACGATATCAATTCATATCGATAAATAATATTATTAAGCGTACGCAGTGCAACGCCACAGATCGAGTCAGAAATAGTCGTTAGAAAGAGACAAAGAGATAAACATTCAGGAAGCCGCTCATGCACTTGAAGCACTCTCATACGATCTAGAGTATTTTAGTTGCTTATTGGGGAATATATAAACCGCTCAGCGCGCGTTTCATCTCATTACTTCTTAACAACTGCAAATTCTGTAAACATGTCTGAAAGAAAGCAGAAAGTGGACACAGAATGTCGTCAATTCCAAGACAAATAGACTGATGAATACTTTTTTATCTTGCACAGCGGTAAACCTATGTCTTTGTTGTGCAATGAAATAATTTATGTTTTAAAAGAATACAATATCAAGCGGCATTACTGCAGCAAGCATTTCGCTCAATATAATGCTCACGGGCCAGTTAAGAAAAGATAAAATTAAATGTCCCATTAACGCTACTTTTATAATATAATTAGTTCCAAAATAGCGAAAACATCGAAGTAATTTTTCTGAGGGTCAGTTTGTTAAAGAGTGCCTAGTAGATGTTGCAAAACTTTTATGCCCAGAAAAGAAGAGTTTGAGAAAGTGAGCTTATCGCGAGGTACTCTTGTCCGACGTATCGATATGATGGCTAGTGATATCAAAAAAACATTGACCGATAGATTGGCTGATTTTCAAGCATTTTCGATTGCTTTGGATGAGAGTACAGATTTATCTGACACAGCCCAGTTAGCTAATTTTATACGAGGTGTTGATGAGGAATTTGCAGTGACAGAGGAATTACTGGCTGTACGGCCGCTACATGGGTCCACTACTGGAAAAGATATTTAGCAGAGGTACAAAGTACTTTTGAGCAATATACTTAGTTTGCAATGGTGTAAATTACTTCGAGTGTGCACAGATGGTGCGCCTTCAATGGTGGGTTCACGAAAAGGTTTTATCGGAATTCTGAAGGAAAGAGCAACCGCTATGAATGTGCAAGAAGGTGATTTAATAATTCTGCATTGCATTATTCACCAACAAAACTTGTGCTCTAAGTCCATTCGACTGAAAAATGTTATGAATGTGGTAATAAATACCGTTAATTTCATTAGATCCCGCGGTCTTAACCATCGCCAGTTTAAAGCGTTTTGATGAACTCTCACAGAAGACGATGATGTGACATGTTATTGCGAGGCAGGGTGGCTAAGCAAAGGTAAAATTCTAAAAAGGTTTTATGACCTTGGAAAAGAAATAGCTGATTTTATGGAAATGAAAGAGAAAAGCATTGCTGCAAATTTGTGATCCAGCTTGGCTTTGTGGTTTGGCACTCCTGGTAGACATCACAGGACACTTAAACGACCTGAACTTGAAGCTTCAAAAACAAGGACAATTGGTAAATCAGTTGTTCAGTAATCTTAAAGCATTTCAAAACAAAATTCGCTTCTGCGAAACACAAATGAGAAGTAAAAACTCTTTTCATTTTTTAACATTATTCAGTCACGAAAGCATTGAATACAGCGCTATGCTGATGAACTGGAACTACTACCCGCGCAATTCACTAATCGATTTTCCAATTTTAAGAATATGGATAGCACTTTTAATAATTTTGCAAATCCTTGTAAGTGTAATGTGAAAGATGCTCCGCTTCACCTACGCATGGAGTTGATCGAGCTTCAAGAAGACTCATATTATTTGAAGTCTAAATTTGATGATGTGGAACTAAACGAATTTTACAAAAAATATCTTTCCGAAGAAATCTTAAAGCATTTCAAAACAAAATTCGCTTCTGCGAAACACAAATGAGAAGTAAAAACTCTTTTCATTTTTTAACATTATTCAGTCACGAAAGCATTGAATACAGCGCTATGCTGATGAACTGGAACTACTACCCGCGCAATTCACTAATCGATTTTCCAATTTTAAGAATATGGATAGCACTTTTAATAATTTTGCAAATCCTTGTAAGTGTAATGTGAAAGATGCTCCGCTTCACCTACGCATGGAGTTGATCGAGCTTCAAGAAGACTCATATTATTTGAAGTCTAAATTTGATGATGTGGAACTAAACGAATTTTACAAAAAATATCTTTCCGAAGAAAAATAACCACACCTGAGAGTTTTCGCACCTAAAATAATTGGCACGTTCGGAAGCACGTATAAATGTGAGCAGCTTTTTCCAATCATGAAAATTAATAAAAATAAGCATCGTACTCGGCTTACAGATGTTAATTTAGAAAACACTTTGCGCTTATGTACTACTGGTATTGATTCCAATATTGATCATCTTGTTTCTCAGCTTCAAACTCAAGTATCTCATTAATTTTCATTTGATTTTTCTATCTTTTTTTATTAATGTGCTTTTTATATGTTTGATTATGCTATTATAATTAATAAATAAAAAAATTGTGAATTTCTGTGGCTTTTTTATTCACTACTACCTACTTATTTCTTGCCTAATGCCCGCGACCTGATAAGTCCCAAAATTACGGCTTCAGCTAAGCAAAGGTTGCCCATACCTAGTTAGATCGGGTGATCACACTATCTAAACTATTTAAACACTATTTTTTTTTTGGAAATTGGTTTGGATTCCGAAAACTCGTTCGATTAGCTACAGAATTTTTTTTACCATTTGGTTCTTTAATCATAAATAATCAAATTAATCTCAAATATAAACACTATCACGGATTAGACCGGTTGACTGACCAGCCTTTGTAAAAAAAACAAAACCTACCTGTTGATGGTCGTTTTTCGTCATTGAATTGTACATTTCATTAGTTGAACTTTTCACCTTACTATCTTCAACTACCGTTTTCTCTTAGCCTATTTTACTTCTTCTGGATCCTCTATATATACCACGAGAATTAAGCCCGAAACCTGATGGCGGATATAATTTTGGAGGGTGGTATTTTTTTGTGGGATTTGGTCATAAATAATATATAATGAAATTACATACTTGCTCCGATTCAAAGAGGTGTGCTAATTTCAGGAAAAATTGGGTAGTGAAAAAAATCCTCGACTTTCATCACTTTTCTGCGATTTTAT
Organism: Tetropium fuscum; assembly: GCA_964058915.1. NCBI lineage: Eukaryota > Metazoa > Arthropoda > Insecta > Coleoptera > Cerambycidae > Tetropium > Tetropium fuscum. The sequence continues at coordinate 183,067 of CAXKVY010018464.1, read as the reverse complement.
TGCTATATAGCAACGAAAATATAACATGTGCGAGGTTTAAACCGATGATATCTCGTACAGAATTTTATGGCGAACAAAATAAACTTTATTAACAAACTAAAATACTATACTATACAGCAGTATCAATACATAGTGCTCCTAGCCCTACTGTTTCGCCAAATATCCTGCTACCCTGCCATCGTATACTTTAATGAAATAGCTAACACTTGGCTGATACTCCACATGCATCCACTTTTATAATTATTTCACAATCACATTCACTGGATCCTTGAATAAACCCAGCCCCACGTTGGGCGCCAATTCAATTGATTCTATGGTCTCGGGGTGTGAGGTGGTTTTTGAGTAAATCATACAGATCATTTGTGAAAATAACAACTTTAATATATATATTATTATAAACACAAACGTAGACCGTAAGCGTTTTCGTTTGTGACACTTTTCTTGATGGTCTCACTTTCCATATGTCTTCTTGCCCGCTTGTTTCTCGTTTTTGTTACAACTCCCATTATAAATTATGGCTACACTATATATAACTATGGTTATACCTACTACAATTTTTATAAAGATAAAAGAACCACATAAATATTCTAAAAGTTTTCCTTTTCTAGGCTCACCACTATGGAGACACATTTTAATTTATTACTCTAGAAACCTTTAAATCCACTTCTCCTCCACATCGATTCGTCGATTAAGCTACAGATTATCAAAAAGCCGTGTAGTGATGGCCAAGCTTACTGAAATATTTTAGTAGATGCCTCTATTACAATGCAGGAGAGCACATTTAAATATAATTACCATTTTAATATCATCTGGAACATACAAGTAATCACTGTGAGTGATTTTAATGACCCCATAACCCAACAGCTATAAAACGTTCATCCAAAATAGCATGCATAAAATCGATACAAGAAAACTATTAACAGTATAATCTACAGCTAATAGTATACAGCCAAACTGTCACATAAAGCTGCACTTGTGTGCAGCTTTATTATGTAACCAATGAAAAGACCTTAAAGCATAGAACTGTTTGCCTAAATACTCAATCTAATAAAATCTCTTTGAAAGTCCTGCCCATAAAATAAATACAAGAAGATAACGTACGTACGCCTTGCTCGGCACGAGCACGGCGATTGGGTAGCCAATTATCTGACTCACCCTTACATTGGCCCGCACCGGTTGGAGGGGAGTTTCGGGGAGGTGGGGACGACAACATGGCTGATTTACTGCCGGTTAGTAAACTGAATCACACTTGCAGGTTAGTTTACTAGAACACCTCTTGGCGAGAGTTGTCTGATAGGTACTCGAACACCTGTTAGCGGCTTCTTAAAAAATACTGCTCCGTCTAGCGCCCCGATCTAGTGCCCAGTCGGTTTTCCGCTCCGCTTCCAAAAGTTGTTTGGTGATTTTGACTAATTCTGTGAAAGTAAGAGTGGAAAGTGACCGATGTTATAATTGCACGAACGTAAACTCAGTGGCTGATTGCATATAGTGACGGAACTGTGAGTTTGCTTTGCAGCAAAGACTGAAGACAACCAATTTTTTTGGCCAAAGTGTTGGGTGTGGGAGATAAAGTGTCTAGTACGGTGACTGGCATGACCGTGCAAGACGAAGCCAGGGCCATGCCGCAAACTGCAGCTACCAGATCTCGGTTTATGATCACGGACATCCTCAGTGGGCCCGCTGATGGTGCAGCGATTATTCGAGGGAGATCGCCCAGTCCTGGACCAAGGGATTTGTCCCTGCACTCCAACCCCATTCATGACAGTGATACGGACAGTTCCGGTCATCCGGATAACTCCAGCATCTGCTCAAGCGGTAAGTCGGATGATTTTGATGGCTTTGGCATAATATTTTGATAAGAACCATGAAATGAGATAAACGAGTGTCAGAGAAAGATAAATTAATTTTTACATCGACTAAAGTTATTTATTTTTTTGGGGAAAATCAAGTGTCCACTAAATTCCTCTGCTGCGAATTTCGTTTGCAGGAAAATTTGTTATCTAAGACGAAAAATGCATCAAGTACAAAAAATATTACTGATACACAAATTGATTTCCATTATCGCCAAAAAGTTTTGGTTAGTTAGTTTGTTAAAAGTTTGTTAAAGAACTTTCGTTCATTAAAAATTACAAATATGCCACAGTATATTTCAAATACTGAAATACACAGAAATGTATATTTCAAATACTGTCAAATATTTTCCGAATAAAATATTTTTAGATCACGTCGGTTGTGAGTATTTGGTATTTTGGGGAAAATCAAGTGCCCTTCTAACTTTATCACTTTACATAAATAGAAAATAGTTCGGCGTATTGCTGTAAGATTTATGCACAAGAGGTTAAAAGCAAAAAAATTTCTCTTTCCTGCGACCATATTCAGAACGGGAGCCCATCGGATCAATCACTTTTTTTTTACTCTGAGGGTAAAATTTCCACCCCCTCTTGGGGGATGGACATATTTTCACTCAAAATAACAACGGAAATAGATGCAGGGACAAAATCTTCTATCAAAAAAGTTGAAATGATCAAAAATTAAGCTGAATACCTTAAAGAAAACAAAGAGATGATATTTTTTATGAATGTGCTAGGTCCAAAATAAATGGAGTTATGACTCGTTGAAGACTCTTTTTTGCAACAAGTTGGTGGAGGTATTCAACGTTAAATAACGGAAAACTGATGCATTTTCGGGAAAAACGTATTAAACTTTTTTGTAGTCCTTGAAAATACCTTTGAAATGAGCAGTGCTGCTTAAATATTGCGTTATAATAAAGCGAGATACGATGCAAAAACGGTGGGCCGCTCAAATTTGTGAGCAAAAAATGAGCGCTAAAACCGAAGCCATTCCCACCAGAATGGATATTGACCGTTATCCCTTTACAAATTACTTTATTTTAGTATTACTCATATACTTAATCCAGAAGTTTGGCAGGTTTAGAATGCGTATTTTTCGAAAAAGATGTGATGAAAATGAAAAACGTATTTTTCAAATTTCTTAAAAAATATTTTATTTTCCAAATAACTCTAAAACAAAAAAAGAAACGTGAAAAATTATATAGTACAAGAAAGTAGGTTTTCCTAAACAAAAATTTTGGATTTATTTCTATTTATGTAGGATAAAAATGAACAAAGATATAACTATTAGAAGTTTGCATTATAGTGCGCGGACAACCCCTTCCGAGCCTTTTAACCCGTTACCTTTTGAATATGAAAGGTGAGCATATTGAAGTTCTTGAAATTTTCTGTAAAATAGTTGTTGAACGGATATTTTAGCTGCAATATTAATGGAGTTGTGGAAAAAAACAATCGCATTTTTTCGGACCAAAAAAATTATTGCATTCCACATAATTTTGGAGTTTGGACATGAAAGAAGCATTATTCTACATAATTAAGTAAGATGTGAATACATAAAATGCTTAAAACTGCATTTTTCAATTTTTCAGTTTTGACCCTTTAAAAACAAACAGCATACAAGTCTGGCATATGTCACTTTTGATGTCAATGGTAAGATGAGCTTAATTCCAAATTTTCATGAAAATCGACGGTTTTGCTACGACATTGGTTTTTCCGATGTGATTTTTTTAAGTTTATGTACTGTACTATCATGGCTTATGTACTATAATGGGCCTCAGAGTCTTGAGACCGCTATAATCAGGTTTCTCGCCTACAAAAACATATAGCTACACCCAGAAATGACAGTAGATCACAAACTGTATTTTACGCGACTGTACATAAGTTAAAAGTGACTGATCCGATAAGCTCCCATTCTGAATATGGTCCTTAGGTCCCTATTGACACGACGGAAAAGAGATATCGCATTTAACCGTTTGTGCATAATTCTTATGAATTTAGGTTCTAATGCACCGGACTAAAAAGGATAAACCAAATGTCCGCCATTTGGTTTTTCAATAATATTTCTTATAACCAAAAATACATTAAAAAAAATCACATGATGTCCATTGTCACTGAAAAATGTGGGGGGGGGGGAAGGGGACATTAATTAAATTTGTTAAAGAACTTTTCTCATCAAAAATCACATATAATCTTATCGGTCGACAACACTTCGGGTATAATTAATAAAAACTAAGGTATTAATTAATTATTTTCCAATGGCACATATTTTTTTCTACGTTCATGCAACAACAACAAAACTTTATTGAACTATATTTAGTGCAAAAACTGGTTCTTTATTGCACTAGTGCAACAAAATTTATTTTTTATTGCACACATCAACACTGTTGTAGAATGACCTACAGTCTCGCCTACAGTGTTTCGACATAAATATCATGACATGTCACCTAATGTCATGACATTAATGCCACCTAAGTTACACGTTGTTTGGTTTTTGCATGAACGTGGAAAAAATATTGTACCTATGCAACTCGTACAAAAAGTGTTTATTGCATTTGTTGCATGAATAACTAATAAGTAGGTAAATATCTAGTAAAAATATATTCATATACCTATTCGTGGGAGAAAAATTAATTTAAGTTTGTTGTATGTAACTTATATAGTAGTGCTTTCTGAGATACCATATGAGATAAATTAGTGTTAGACAGATAAATTAATTTTTATCTCGATTCTAAGGTGAAGATGTCGTATTTTACCGCGAACCGAAATTTGGTTTGCGGATAAAAATGGCTGTGTAAAGAAAAAGCAACAGCTATTGAAACTGTTACATAAATTGAGGTCCATTACCCATCACTGAAATAATAAACAAATAAGAAATAAAGCAGATACGCTTTACTTATGAGAAGTTGTTCATTTGATATCGAAAATCGTTAATTGCTTTTCTGAACATAAATTGTATTCCAAATATCGTATTAATGAAATTTATTCTATGGAATATATACAATTGTTAGTAGCTGTGAATCACCATTATAAAAGTAGAATAATCATTTTATTATTCTGATTGATTCACATTTTGTTAGCATAGGTACTATGGAAGAGTATTAACAAACATCGGGAAAGTTAACATATATTTTCAGAGGGGAGCTAAATATAATCCTCATAAAATGAAGACTTCTTTTAATTAAATGAATTTAAACTATTTTAATTTATATTTTTATTTTAATTATTTTATATTTTTATGGACAAAGGCTTATTCTAAGTTAGGCTTCTAATAATTGAATCTTAGGTTAGGTCTAAAGTGTTAGGTCTGCAAAAATAACAAAAAAAAACATTGAATCTACTCTGCCAAGGAGATGGTTATAACTTCTTTTACAATGAACTATTCAATTACATATTTAACTATAGATTACTTTTATTCCCATAGTTCATTATTTTCTTGCTTGCTCTTGCTAATTTTCTTGCCCTAACTAATTTGTTTTTTATTGTTTTAATATTTTTAATAATGATATATTAACCTGAATTCGTGATATTGGTATTTATTAATTATTTATGATTGAGGTAACATAACACTTTTCAACCATTTTCTGAAAATTTGCCTCGTCCTCTGGGGAGATCGATTTTATTGGTCCTCTCCAGATTCATTTTCTGGCTGTGCCACTGATATTATGTAAGAAGTAATCTTGAGTTTGTAGCAATACAATAATTACAAAGGCTACAAGATCATGCATATTTCAACATGCCCAAACCCTTCATATTAAGAAAGTTTAAGAGTTGAAAAAGTCTAAATCTTTAGATTTAGAGTCATAATAATAGTGGTGTCATCTACAGCACTAGGCATGATCCTTGTCAAGAATTTAATGCTCAACCTATTTATAAAATAGTAATACTTAAAAATAATCCTAAAGAAATTAAAGATATATTGTAAATTAATATAAAAAGTATAAACGTTATTCGTTAGGTTGTTTTATTTATTGAAACAACGACTTTTATTGAAAGATATTATCTTTATAAAATATAGCATGATATATTTACTACGTATGGGGATAAGGATATTAAGTCTAATAAAGTAGGTAATGCCGATAAGCTACAATAGTAATTCAATTCATACAAATTGCAAATGCACGTAACCTTACTTCTAGAAACTATTAATTTGATGTACCGTTTTACCTGATGTAGGTAATTTAGTATAATTTTATGAATGAACTTTCATGTGAAAGACAGCTAACCTCAAAGAAGCGATACCAAGGAAATCGTAAATGAAAACAGCAAGTCAAACAGAAATGATTTATATAATTGTATGTAGTTATATGTTATTTGTGTTCCACTTAGGTTTAGTTAAGTGGAAGTATTAAATAGCATATATGCAATTTTATAAATAGGTATCTATAGCTGTTATTTAAAAGTTGTGGTTGTTTAAGATGAAAATATTTTTAGTACCTCTCTCGAATATGACCTAATCATTCTCCAAAAATGCATTTGTACTTTAATTAACACTGGTAAACGATTCTTTAGGCAACACGTAAGTTATTAATTTGTATAACCAAAAAACATAAAAACTGAAATTGACGTAGATCATAGAGTAAGGGGAAGCACAAAGGGCCAAGAAGCATGTGGGAAGCAAAATTATACATTCTGGACTAAATGGAGAAATTGGGCCGCACATAATTTTTATAATTTAAAACTACCTTTATTCTAAGCATTTTGTTTTTTTTTATTCACCTCCATAGGTTTTTTTTAAGATGTTAAACGCGCATGATGAAATTTTTTATATAAGGAGACATAGTTTTCAAAATATAATAGGTAAACTATAAAGAACTCATTATAGTAACAAATAAACACATTTTAATATCACAGACATAAACATTTTAAAAAAGGATACCCAAAGAAAACAAATTAATTATGCGTTTGATTAAACGCAACATATTATTTGGTAGATATTACCCCCATGAGCTTGAATAACGGTATATATCCGACATGGAATACCTTCATCATGGTACGGCTACCATGGCATCAGTGTTTGAGTGCGAAATATGTGTACGTAACAAAATAATTTAGTCCCTACAAATTCCAATAATTATGAAAAAGAAGAAAAACTTTTAGATGTAACTGAAATTGCCACAAGTAAAGAGGATTCCATAAATTTTTAGAGTGTCGTCGAATTATTGCTCACCAAAAATTAAAATTTGCCACCAGCACTTCAATCATCAATATGCTTTCTCATCGATTGAAGTAAGTGAAGACGATACAGCATCAAAGTTCAGTATACACGGCCTACAGCATTAAGTAGAAGCAACATCGGTATAACAAGGGGGAGCAACAATCCCATTTCACTGTCCATCAAGTGGAGAACCTGCCAAGAAAAGACCCAAGAGGAACATAATCTATGGCAAAATGTAGAAAGTATTGAATAAAATCCAGTTAAACATGAGTCTACGCACTAAATATGTCACTCGTATATTATCTGTCTTTTTTGCTTTTATTTTGCGCAATATACATTTGGACGTTCCATTTTTTTGTAGATTTTCCTTAGCCAGCAGCGCATCGTGCATCTAATTTAGGAAAACAGTATTTTCGGCATATTCGCGTTATTGCTGCAATTTCGGGTTGCATAACACGCATCAAAATCTAGCTTCTGTTACATTCCGTATGCGCGTTTGGCACCGATTTACATTCCATACACACATATCGCACTCGAACTCGAACTTAAAATTCGAATTTGACCTATGACAGAGTGCCAAATATATATACAGAATGTATAGATGCAAACGATACATAATACCTGCATAATCCGCTCTGAAAAATACATCAATGAACATTTTATTGCTGTATCTTTCAGCAGTTATAGATCCTCCATCAACAAAATCTATCTAGAAACAAATCTCTAGAGGCTCAGTGCCCGATTCTAGTGAAATTCATGTCTACACCATAACTGAGCCGCCTTGAAAGCTAATTCTAGGACTCAAGGTACGAGTATATTTAGTACAACGTTCTCCTTTTCGTCGCACACTCGTTCCCTGGGGGTCGTTGGGAGATCTGAAGCAAAATCTTGACTCGCCGGTATATAACTCCTCCTCCTCCTCCTCCTCCTCCTCCAGTCATCCTCGGTTCAATTTTGGTGATCCTGGCAAATTGCATACGGTTTAGGCCATGCCTCCTGATTAGCTCTGGTTCTATAGCGGACCTTCTTGATGCTAGACCTGCTTCATATTATAACCTTCTCCTAATACGTACGTTCATTTGCATTTGCATTTCAAATAATGTAAATGATACTTCGTAACGATGAAGCGATCATCTGTATTGGAAGAACTTCCAATACAGACGATCGCTTCGATCGAAGGAGAACTCCTTCGGGGACCTATATTCACCTATTTTAAATCAGCACGTTAAACTGTTTCTGGGCCTAAAGGAGATAATTAAAACCAGCGGGTTGGATATGGTAAATAATTTCATATAGCCAACTCTTTGCCAACTCCAACTGAGGAGAAGGGCCTTTTATGTTTTTGAATAACGGAAATCGCTTGTAAATAATATTCCAGGTAGTCGTACAATGGATACTTCAACATATCTCTATAAAATCGGTGCTGAGTCGCTGAACATATTATAATGTCAGAAACAACGGCCATAATATTAATAAACTACAGTTAAATAGAAGCATGTTCGCAGACCGTATACCTCTTAGTAATAAATATAAAAGTCGTGTTGTTGCATTTGAATATGGTAATTGTTTAATGGAAAGTGATACTGGTGGAGATTAGACCATCAGCGAATGCAAAGGTACACAAGCAGGAAAAATTGATAATATCAGCGACAAAATAAAATAAAGTTTTAAGATAATATAAAAATAACTATGTGTGCCCGTTTGACGGTTTAAATAATTTTCTAGTCGAGCAAATTAGATATTAATAATGCGGCTGCATTATTCAGTGATTTGGAATAATAAATTTAACATTATAATGCATGCACATACAACACGATAATAGTGCGTATCTGATGTTTCATGAAACATGGCCGTGCTGTCATAACACATAATTAAGTATAACTTTCGTTTTCATAAATAAACGAATTTCTGAAATTGGTTAAACACAAACTGAACGTTTCCTCTATTTATATAATGTTTGCGTGCGCTCAACAAAGCAGAGGAAGTGCAGATTCTGCATTTTTAACATATAAATTGTATAATACAATACACATTTCATGCTCGATGCCGTGTGCTTCCACGTTTCATATATATTCTAATTATATTTAAAAATAACACAAAACTGCGCCGTTAACTATTTAGAACAAAAGTCAAACGGAACCACTGGATTTTAAATAATTAGACCTGGTCATTGCACCAGCCCGCCGGGACCTATGGATGGTCATCACAATATGAATATGAATATGATTTTTTTCGACATTTTTAACAAATAATTTTGCTGCAGTCATGATTATCAAGTTGGCAATCAAGTTGTAAAGTGGGATGCCCTCAACTGTGCCAAACTCGAAACCAATTGAAACTAAAAACAATTTAAAAAGACATTATAGCACCAAATATTTGCTGAAATTAAGAAAGTTTAACAAGGAAGCTAAGAAGTGACAGAATCTAAAAGTTTAAAAATAATTTCGCCAATCAAAAAGACATTTTTAGATGCTGAAGAAATCGTTAAAAGGAGTTATATTATTAGTAAGAGAGTATCGGAAGCTGTAGCAGATGGTGAATTTGTGAAAAAGTGCTGAATAGATCTTAATCTTGTGTAGGTACAGAAAAAAGTAAACAGTTCGCAGAAGTTAGTTCATTCAGATAAACAAGCACAATACGAATATATGCAAGGGCACAAAACATAACAGTCGCTGTTGGAAAAGTTGTGGAAAAGTGTTACATTTTCCACAGCATTGTACTAAAGCACTGATATTAAACCAAATATCCTCCCTGATTTACAAAAAAAAATAATAGGAGGCATTCGACGTAAGGAGGCAGTCCTTCCGTAGACATAAAACTTTTATGTGGCATGAAGGCAATGAAACTTTTAAGTACATATGGAATAAAATAAAAAAGACACTGAAATTGCATATAAAATATCCATACAATCACTTTAAAGAAATCTTTTTATTTTTTCACATCTTCATGTCGGTTTTCGGGAATCGCACATGCTTGCTTCAGCCGCTATATTGAATTTAAGTGTAAATTTTTATTTATTAAATAATTCGTTTATCTTCAGTTTCACACGAAAAATGATAATGACAAAAATTGTTTGGAATTATATTTCTACAATTTTGGCTAAACGTTCGTAATAGACATAATTAGATTTTCGAAGGGCGTTCAAAAGTGTACCTATTTAAAGAAAAAATAAATATTCTATTTTTTTCATTGTAGAAGTCTTACAGTTCGAAAAACTATTCATTTACACCTCTTCTTCCCTTTACCGTAAGTTTGCGTAACGAAAAATCAATCCTACAAAAAAAAATTTGGCATCAAATGTGTAGCAAATTTAATTCCTAACAAATTTGTTCCTGATAGTTTACACGTTAAACCGTTTATACGTTAAAGCTAAAGATAGTTTATACGTGACTTAAATTTCACTTCCTCTTTCGATATCTCTTTGGATCGATTTCGGACCGATATTTTTATACGAAGACCTATCTGGATCCTTGGGAAAAAGAACCAAAATCGTAGAAAATTTAATTCCAAATAACTTTGGTTAACCATTTCCGTGTGAAATTGAAAATAAATGAATTACTCAATAAATGAAAATTCACCATTAAATTCAAGATGTAGACTGCCAGTGGCCAAGGAAAATCTTTTTTTTCGCGTCAGCACCTTTCTTCGTCTAATTTTGCTTTAGTTGAAAAATTTGTCCAGACAAATTTTTCAGTCGTGTTACTGCAATGGCAGATGTAACTAGTGATGACTTTCAAATGAATCAAAGTTTATGATAATGATAATGTGTTTTTATGCTTTTAGACTACATGTTCATGCCTTTGACATCATAAATTACCTATTTCAATTTAACATTTCTGTAGGTTCAACCGAAACTTCCAATATAGTTCGTAGTTTTTTCTGATTTCTAATTACAAAATTTCACAGTCATAAAAAGTTGTTCCAGGCGTTCCCCAGGGTAGCGTCCTTGCGCCACTATTATTCACTACATTCACATCAATATTTCATAAATGTCTACAAAACTGCAATTATCAATTCTATGAAAACGATACTCAACTGTATTGTAGTTTTTTCGTAAATAGATACAACATTATAATAATTTAGTAAATGTTGATTTAAATAATTTATTATAGGTCAGTTGTAAAGTAAATCTGCTGATATTTTATTTTGGAAAGATAACATTCACAAGTCTAAAAAATCGATTGGGTGTGGAAATTGGAAATGAAACTATTAACTTTCATAATAATGCAAGAAGCTTAGGCGTCATGATTGGTAATAATTTAAGATTCAATAAACAACACATAAGATCAGCAAAGCATATGCCACATTAAAAATTATATATACACACAGGCACTAACTAAGAATAGAAGTTAAGAAAACACTATATAATTCATTAATTCTGTCCCATTTTAATTACTGTGACATTATGTATGATCCTTGTATTGACAACATTGATAAATACAAGTCCAAAATTCATGTTTGCCGCTTATTTTTGGCATAAGAGTATTTCATAAACTAACCTCACTATATCTCAACATCGGCATCGTAAGGAAACGTTCAAGTGAAAACTTCCGTGTAATATAGCCACTTGTGTAAATAAGCTTCTCTCGTACAAGTAAAAGTTTCAATAGATTCTACAAAAAATATCTATACTTCAAATTCATTGACCCTTTCTTCATGTTTCTTTCTTTTTATCCTTTCATTCATATTATTAGCGTTTGCTACTCTTATGTCTTCCCTTTTTTTCTAGTTTGTTTACATTTAAAGCCACATACAATAGTTTTTGTTACAAAACTGTACGACGATGGAAGAACAGTATTATTATTATTCGAGCGGTCACTGGGTTCTGTTCTCGTATGCCCTAAGCAGACGGAGTGTTCCGAGTATGAGATCCTTCTGCATGCTGTCCGCTAAGTGGAGAACCAGAAATATATTGAGACCAGAGAGAAGTGTGTCTCACACCCCCAGAATATCTATCACCAAAGCCACAAGCCTAACCAAATGACTCGGATTGGATGCATGTGGAGTTCGAAGTGAAAATCACGTTAGTCCATTTTTCCTCCTCTTTTAAGTCGATGTTCGTTTCGGCAGGAGCCGTAAACTCTATAACGGACATTGTCTTAGTTTGATGGAGTACTGTCAGGCTTATTGGTTCGTATTAGCCTGACGTTGGGGAATGAGTAGTTCCAATAGATTCGACACGTTCCTTCTCCACAACGGACTTAATATCCCCGGAGTATAAGGCAGTCTCATCTATCTCGTACGAAGGCCGAATATGGCAATACAGCACTCGAAAGCCGCATTGTGTCGATGGATATACGTCTAGACCGCATAACATGCTGATAATAAGTGCATGACGGTCTCTGGCGCCCTTCGACAGGCCTGACAGGTCATGTCAGGGAGCTGCATACCCATGACGCGGCTAAGGTATGCGAGTGTGTCATGTATATTGTCTTGGTGCTCATGTCTGATATTACTGCATATATAATTGATTTCAATCGTATAATTTAGTATTTCTATTGTAACTAGCACATCTCAAACCTGATTAGCTGAATATGCAAGCAAGTTGCACATGATCCGTTTCTAAAATTCATGACAGTCACGTGCTGGCGTTTACCGTAACGCCGAATCTATTATTCATATGCCCAAATGCATTTTTCGTTAGTACTTTCCCACATTTGATCATTGCGTCGATTTGATTGAACCTGAATAAATATTAGTTTATCACAAAACTAATATTCAGCAGTCAAAGGAAAAAGCAAATACAATAACCGGCGAGGTAAACAGCCACAAATCAAACGCTCATCATTTATTCACCGTTCGATTAAGGTAGTTCACGATGATTTGGATCAACACGACCAAAAGACTACTATTAGAAGGGTAAATATTTAATTCTGTTATAATGGGATGTCATATCACGCGAATCTATAACCTTAAACGCAAACATTGGATGAGGTTTTAATTTGTGTTGCTTGGAAGTTATTAACGGACGATTCCAATAATTGGAAATGGGATTGCGGTATTAGAACCTTCATTAAAACAGTAATCATGGGTTAATTAACTTATTCATGTGACGCAAAATCATGTATACCTAGATGTGGTATTGTTGGTGCTTTTTCTGAACTGGGGACTTCGCAGCTGAGATCCTTGGAAGGATCTCTGATAGTTAGAGATTAAATTATAGTTGTTGATTGATCAGTTTAATGTAATCGAGTATATCACTTAAATCGCTAACAAATAGAAGAAGCATCAGGTGGCTCAAATTGGCTCCTTGGGGGATTCCTCTTGATATAACTGTGATTTGTATTTATGTGATGTATATGGAGCTATGATGCAGAGTTAACTCCATTATATGAAATACATTGTGATATTGTTAAGATATTTCGCAACAACATGCTAATAATTAATAATACTTTCTCATTATATGCTTATTTCTATATGATGATATTATCGAAAGCTTTAGAAAAGTTCGTACAGGTCACATCGACCTGTCTGTGATTATCTAGTTACTTACGAGATATATTGGGAATAATGACAAACTGGTAATTCTTGGTAATAGAAATGGCAATATAATTATTAATTTCATATTGACAATAATGTCTCAATTGTCTAAGACAGGTATAGATAAACTTTTTCTGTAGGGGGATGTGTAAAAAAATAATATAGACTACGGGCCAAAAATAAAAAGAATTGATAATAATAGTATTTTTAAAAAAAGATAGAAAGTACAAGTAAGTGTACCTAACCTAAAATAACATTGCTATTACAGTAAAATAATAAAAGAATAAAACTAAAAATAATAATCATCGATAAATTAATTTCTTATAGTTCTATATTTCTAAGTTCAATATTTGGTTAAAGCGATGTTGTTCGTAATGAGGAATATTCCAAATTATTATCGTTTACCTTTGATCTATTTTTTTTTATTTCTTTAAATGTTCACAGGAATCTGCCGAATTTTACATATTATTTACATTAATTAAACTTAAATTATTTGTTTGGAAATAATTTTCGTGTAAAAGTCTTGCAGAGGACATCTCTTACTTCACGAAACTGACTTTTCAGGACATCATCTGTCTAGACTTCAATTAATATTATATGAAGTGACATTTCCACTTGTTCCAGTCCGCGACAAGAAGACACGAATATTTGATAGTGAGTAAGCTACATGTGAATGCAAATCCTCAAATATGGGTGTAAATTCTCTATTTAAAACAGTTCCTGTGCTAAGACATTATTGTAAAAAAATTGTGAGAAGCTAGGGTGGGAAAATTATATAATATGTATTTTCCATTAGAATATGATTCTGCCACAACAAAAGTTTGTTTTGAAAATATTTTACATATATGTAAATAGCTCACGGGTATCTTTGTTTCTATAAAATCGTATTTATCTTCTTCAAATAATCAGTGATATCAATCAAAAATGCAAAATGCATCATCAGATAACCATACACCATATCCCAAAAGTAGGACCAGCTCGGGTGTGCCCTTCATTTCCATGAAAATTTGCCCTTCTCTTAATTCATAAAGTCGCTCAAGGTAAATAATTGCCTTATCAAAAACGTTGCACCAGCTCGGATGTGCCCTTCATTTCCATGAAAGTTTGTACTTATCTTAATTCATAAAATCACTTCAGGTATATTATTGCCCTTATTGAGCCAGCGAACTTCTTCAGCGAAAATTATGTCTCAATATTCTGTATCAAAGTCTCGCAGGAATTTCTTCTGGTGATCTGGTGGTAAAATCTCTCGATTTCAAGAAATTTACACACGAAACAACGGAAAATAGGGGGTAGCTTCATCTGTATTACTACCGATTATATATTTGCCTAGTTCAGTTTAAAAGTACTAAAGATATTAATAATTTCTTCAAAAAGGTCTTCTCTCCGTTTAATGTCTTTCGCAGATCGAATTGATTTTTTAAAAATCAGTTAACATAGCTCACTGCATTTTTTTATTTCGTCATAAAATGTTTTAAAGTGCAGTAAATATTATGTATAAATTAGCATTTCCTGCAAAATTTTAAGCCATTACAACACTGCACTGATATTAACGTCTAGGAAGAGCCGATGACAAGCATCTACATTATCGTTATATCCTTTAAACTAGTGTCTTAATAGGCAGGCCGTAAATGTCTTTATTACAGTAATAACATTTTAAATGCTCTTCCGTACTTCGACATTGAGATCAGGTTACTTAACGAGAACGTGTCATGGGATTTGGAAAACGCTATAAGAACTGTTTACGCGGAAGTCGAACAATTTGGATCATTCCTATTTGACACGGTATTGTGCAATTAGGGTTTCTGAAATTATTAAAATTACTCCTGCTTTGTTTCAAAGCGTGGAAGAATGCTGAATCGTTACTGAAATTAAATCTGGAGGCGTAATTATGTGAAAGAGTCAGCGGAATTACTTTAATTGGAGCTGCAAGATATCTAAATAAGAGAAGGTAGTGTTACCGAATAGTAAATTAAGTATATTATGTACCGTGATTACCTATGACACATTTTGGAAATTTACTCAAAAAATATGACTGAGCAGTTATATTACATATATCATTTGAGAAGTTATACAAGTTCGTTCAATATACTGGAACTCTCAGAAATGAAGCGCGCGTTATCTATGTAAAGCTATTTACATTTCAATTTATCATTGATAGGAAGAAGCCCAAATAACACTTTAATATGACATTACTTTTTTATAAATAAAAAAATTATAAATTAATAAAATGCTACTACATTTATCGACTATATTTTTTCAGTTATTAGCTCCGTTAATTTTTGACACATTTTTAAAAACTAGCATTCCAAATATTTCCTCAGGCCCAGCCTTAACGAAAGAAAAGAAGAATAGTTAATTTGACAACATTCTGTTTTTATTTCATGTGAAGCACGTCAATAGTAAAGGTATACTTCCTCATTGTATCTAGAGGATAGTAATGTAAAATATAAAATAGTGGGTTTAAAATGTATACAACAAATAACACAATCATATTTATATTAAAAGTAAATACACAAGGGCTTTGGTGAACCGAAAATATTACGTTACAGTACAATATATATATATATATATATATATATATATATATATATATATATATATATATATATATATATATATATATATATATATATATATACACTCCCCGGCACAAAATTCCGTCACCCTAAAATTTTGCCCAATTTTGATGTTTTATAACTTTTTTATTTTTCATCTGATTTTCATAAATTTTTTACCAGTCTGTAGATCAGTTCATTGTGTGTCTTTTTAATTATTGTAATAAGTCATATTTTTCGTCCAGGCAATATCATACAGGGGTAAATCAAAGTGTTGTTTTTTGTCGTAAACTCAAAACACCCTGTGGAAAAATTGAGGTGAATAATTTTGTTTACAAACTGTTTTCTGCCATCTTAGACGTATTGTAAACATTTTGTTTTTTGATTCATCCCATTATCTCATTTCTTCTGCGAGCAGCAAAATTTTAAATGAAACGCTGTTAATTTTATCATTTTTAATTAAAAAACATCGACGTTGGCTAAATACGCGGTTATTGTGACAGAATATTTGACAGTACAGTTAATTTAGTGTGTTGTCATCATGGTAACTACAGCAGACGTAGGTAGAATTGTTGCCTTAATAGAGGATGGCCGCAATAAGAGTTATGTCTCCCGTACTCTGGGAATTGCGCGGTCTACAGTTTGTGATGTTTGGAATAGGTATCTACAGACGGGAAACTTTATTAGGCGGCAAGGCTCTGGCAGAAGGAGAATGACCACTCAAGCTGATGATCACTTTGTCATTATGAGTTCTTTAAGAGATCGAAGAGCTACTGCTGTGTATCTAAAAAATGACTTGCAAATGGTACGTCGAGTAAGTGTAAGTGAAAGAACGATACGTAGAAGATTGTTAGAAGCAGGATTGCATTCACGAAGGCCAGCACTATGTCCAAAATTGCTTCCTCGGCATCGACAACACCGACTGAGATTTGCAAGAGCGCATGCTGACTGGACTGTAAAACAGTGGGGAAACGTACTATTCACAGATGAATCCAGGGTTTGTTTAAGGTCGCCGGATGGTCGTGAACGGGTATACAGACGTAGAAATGAAAGATATGCAGACTGCACCATATCTGAGCGACTGCAATATTACGGTGGTTCAGTCATGGTTTGGGCGGGTATTTCTACCGATGCACGTACTGACCTTGTATTTGTTGAAAATGGAGCACTAACCGCCCACCGTTACATTGAGGAAATCCTCCAAGAAATTGTTGTTCCATTTGCTCCTTTCATTGGGAACCAATTTACATTAATGCATGATAATGCTAGACCTCACGTTGCACGGGTAGTGAGCGAATATCTGGATGAGGTTGGACTTCCAAGATTGGACTGGCCCGCATGTAGCCCGGATCTCAACCCAATCGAACATCTTTGGGATGTTCTTAAAAGAGCACTCCGTCGCCGTCCTGTGCAACCACTAACCTTGCAAGACTTACGGCTGGCGCTGACAGAAGAATATCAGGCTATTCCTCAAGACAGAATAAGTAATCTTATTAATTCGATGCCACGAAGAATGCAAGCTGTCATTGCTGCGAGAGGAAGACATACACGTTATTAAAATTTGTCTTTGTTAATTAATTTTGTGATATATCTAGTGGATGTTTTTGTTAATAAAAATAAGCTTGAAATCAGCGTTTCATTTAAAATTTTGCTGCTCGCAGAAGAAATGAGATAATGGGATGAATCAAAAAACAAAATGTTTACAATACGTCTAAGATGGCAGCAAACAGTTTGTAAATAAAATTATTCGCCTCAATTTTTCCACAGGTGTTTTGAGTTTACGACAAAAAACAACACTTTGATTTACCCCTGTATAATATTGCCTGGACGAAAAATATGACTTATTACAATAATTAAAAAGACACACAATGAACTGATCTACAGACTGGTAAAAAATTTATGAAAATCAGATGAAAAATAAAAAAGTTATAAAACATCAAAATTGGGCAAAATTTTAGGGTGACGGAATTTTGTGCCGGGGAGTGTATATATATATATATATATATATGTAAATGAAATGAAGTCATGAAAAGAACATCAATCATAGAATAAATTGTTAATATAAAGATGATTTTTCTTATATCGTAAGCATATAGGATACGTGTACATGTACATAACAGTAAAAGTATGTAGAATATTATTATATTACCAAACAATAACAATATGCAACATAAAATATAGAATAGTAGTTAATTGTATAGATTTGTAGACATGATTCCGAGTGATACTGGTACATATGAACTAATAAATCAATATTACTGATAATGAAAGGTAGTGAGACACTATAAAAGTGTGATGACATGGTAAAATATAGAAATTTTAAATATAATACACAATATAAATAGATAGAGACATATACCTAATAATTAGTAAACATAATCATATTTCATATTATAATACAGAATAATTACTATAATCCATTGATACCAAATGTCAAACCAAAAACGTACTAGATGACAACAGGAAATTAAACTGAAATTGAAAATTAAATAAGGAATAACTAATTCAAAGAACAGGTAAATTATTAAATGAGTGTAACAGGTATGTGAATATATGTAAATACATTTATATTTATAACGTAATTAGTAGCGACGTCGTAATAATAGTGTCGTAAATAAATAGTAACAATAAGAGTGAAGTAAATAATCAAGTGCCAAACTACCTGATACCTACATGCGAAAATCTTTACAATATACCAAGTACGCAGGCACAGAACAAAGACTCTTATTGAAAAAACAATGATTATTGAGTAGCAACGATAAAACCAGTAAGAAGTGAGCATAGTGAAATTTTATTGCGGAAATTTTTACCGAGCAGTTCCAGATTTGTTCCCGTAATTATGCAGTAGAGTTAATCCAGCTTCCAGCACCCCATAAAGCAGTTTCAGAAGATGGTAAATTGCTACAAAAACATAAACCTACGTAAACAAGGTACCATTCACTTTAATAAAGCTAGCTTATTAAAAGTATAGGAAACATTTAATATGTGATTATAATTACTTACCATATAAAAATTAATGCAAATATGAGCTCCATATATAACTAAATCAATAATTATGATTTTTATCGACCACAAAACCTTTTTCATCGGCCATTTGTAAACATCTATAGCAATTACTGTTCATTAGTTGTATAGAAAACCATTGAAACAGACACGTGTAATGAGGTTTGCCTATATCATTAATCCTTAGACACATGTTATAGCGTGTAGTCAGTTTTGCATACTTACAATTGTAATCAACTGTCAATTGTATAATACCTTTGTATTATGTATAAAAATTAAATTAAACACATAGCTATTTTAAATTAAATATTTCTTGTTCATTAATCTTTATAATAATAACATCTTTTTATATAAAGATAATACGTATTTTCAAGGTTGATATGTCGACTATATTTTTTTATTCTCATTATAAAACTACTGTTTTTCTCATGATATTTCAGGATTATTCCTATTTCTTGGTATATAAACTATTGTGCTTTTAACATTATTTCATAAAACTGCTTCTGCGTTTCTTAATATTCTAATAAATTTGTATATCTTACGCCTTGTTTGAATGTATGTACTGAGTATTGCAACACCAATGTTCTGAATCGACTCCAGACATTAGAAAATGCTAATGCTAAAAATTGCATGCTACATAGGAAATAAGGTAATGAGTTTAGCCAGGCTAAAAATTGAGTATAAGGTTTACGTACGAAATAAATAACTATCTGCAATATATATATACACACACACACACACTCACCCTCATACACACAGGGCGTAATAAAAATAGTGCGTTTTTTTTCCTAATCTTGTAACACCCTGTGGGATATACTAGTAACTCTAACATATAGCAATTGAAATAAATTGTATTACCTTTATTATTAAAAGAGATACCCCGCCTTTTATACATGTACGCATGATTATTAATATAAATTTAAAATAAAACAAGTTTTTTCAATAATGAATACAAACAAAACAACAAGTTTTGGGAAACCTAATAACGTGTAACACCGCCTTTGGATCAGATAACTGCCTGTATTCATCCTGGTAAACTACTTATTCTTATTAGCTGTTTGGAATGCTTTCCTGAGGAATGTTTTCCCATTCTAAAAGAACAAAAGCGTTTTCCAACTCTTGAAGATTCTGCGGTGCTTGTAAATGACGTCGTAATTCTTCTCATATAGAAATAAGGTCATATCATGAGCAAATAAAACACTTCTTTTTGGAGATATAAAATTTATAAGAACATTAATATAAATATTAAAAAGCAGCGGCCCCAATACAGATCCCTGTGGTACAACATGAAAAATAGTAGTAGTTCCGGATGTGTTATTATGGTAACTGACTTTTTGAACTGTTTATTTTCTGTCCAACAAATAGGATTTAATAAATTGGCAAAGAGACCGCTTATGCCATATTTTTCGAGCTTTATCGCCAATATGCTGAGAGACAGTCGAATGCCTTTGATAGATTTGAATTTTTTAAGCTGAGTATTGTTGACTTAGTTTCATATTCAGTGACTGGGTTAAGGAGAAAAGAGGCTAGAAATTGAAAGATCGAACACGGTGTTAAGTTTATGATTTTGAGCAACTTTTGGATGCGAAAGTGATAATACTTGTTAAAATAAGATAATATAAAGAATGATGAAACAAGCCGTCTGTAAATACGGCATTTTAACAAAATTCCAACAGTTTTTAAATATGGCCCAAGCTTAAATATCTACACAATATGAACATAACATCAGTGTCTGGTTGAGCAGAATGCAGGAAATGCATTATATGATCAAATGGATCACCAGATATATTAACATCTATTTCTTCTTGAACAGACCTGCAGTTAGTATTAGTAAGTGTTGCAGTTAATTTAAGAAAGTCACATAAAAACCACCTAAAAACTCTAAATTTCGGCCTGTTCTAAATAAATTAAATATTTTTGTATGATTTATGTATACGTGTTTGAAAATTTGTGCAAAACGTTTGCCAATTATACATCTAATTAAAACGTAAAAACGCCATTATATCCGCCATGTGCCTTTTAAATTTAATTAATGGGGCATTTTTAATGGAAAAGGGACCTAACTGTTGATCACATTAATTTATACGAACAATGTGTCGTTATGAATATAAAAACGGTAACAAATTTCTTTAACTAGCCTGTGTGAGCAAACTAAAAGTTCAGTTAATTAAAACTGAACAATAAAAGCGTATTATATATATAAGGCTGTTGATTATGGCTAGGATAATTATTTTTTATTGTGAATGATGTGAAGAGTCAGGTCTGCATTAATTATACTTATACCCCGGTGATGCTTTTATCAAATTACCTTTGACTAATTAAATCTGTTTTAAATGTACTGTGAACTGGTTTTGGTTTATGACGTGTTAAGTGTCAATTATATTAATTTCTGGAGTTCATTGAGGAATTGTTTTTCTCAGGGAAGTGCGATTCCTCATTAAATAATTACTAGTATTATTTGCCCACAAATCATGCAACATTACTCTAGCTGCTTTAATATCGTTATTATACTCGTCGCTTCGAAAGTCCTGGAGTATATTGCATTTGACCGAATAACCAAAATCGGCAATTTTAGTCGGGAAGCAAATCTGTACCATTGTGTTCATCATCAAAATTTCGAAATGTCCATCCGTCCGTCTGAAATATTCAAACAACTATCTTCAGTGTGCTTTTTACTATAAGTGCGCTTTTCAGTATACAGACGTACAGATCCATTCATAAAAAAGTGGGACAGCGATTTTACATTAGTGTAAATCAGACTTGAAAAATGTCACTTTCAGTCAGAGGATGACTTTAGAATATGCGTCAGTTTTAAATTAACTTTTAAAACATATAGCTTGAAGGAATGATTATTGCTAAACTTTTAAATTAAATACAAAATGCCTCAGTTAAGCTACGTTGAAAGGGCTATAACTAATTGTTTATCTAGAAGACGGTGTGCCAGTTATAGAAGTTGCCCGTTTAATGAATAAAAATAAAACCACCGTTCAAAAAATAAAGAATAGGTGGGATGTTTTTGTCACCCTCGACAAGGAAAAACCTCCCTGAAGATCTAGAATCACAACTCAGGAAGATGATGCAACTTTGGTCGAGTACTTGCGGGATCACCCCTATGAAGTAGCGCGAAATTCAATAGAGCTAACACATTTTCTGGTTCAAGATCAACTGCATGTCGCAGAATAAAAGAATCGCCTCTAGGAAATTATGTCGCTGCTAAAAAAATATTTTCAAAGAGGAACATAAACAGGCAACAGTTCTGTTCGCATTAAACAATACATTACGTGAAAATTGGGATAAAGTCATATTTTCTGATGAAAACGATTTTCAGTCGACATTTAACGGTCACGTAAGGGTTTACAGACCCAGTGGAACTAGGTTTGAATACCCCTATATTAATAATTCCGATCGATCAGGACGATTTTCAGTCAATATATGGTCTTGCATCAGCTACCAAGGACTTTGGGTGTGTTGGATTATCGAGGAAAGATTCAATGCGGTCAACTATAGGGATATATTAGAAAATGTTATGCGACCCAGTGTTTTACAACATTTTCCGAACCATAAGCTTATATTTCAACATGATAACTGTGTCGTGCATAACGCTGCAATAATCATAATAATATGGAAACCCTATCATGGCCCGCGAAAAGCCCCGATTTTAATATAATAGAAAATATATGAGGTTTAATTACTAAAAGAATGTATGATTCACAATTTAGATCGCAAAATAGAGATGCACTTGTTGCTAAAATAGTAGAAACCTGGGAGAAACTAACCGAAACAACCCCAAACTTAATTATGAACTTGTATTTCGCAATACATACCCCGCTAAATGAAGCTACAGGGAAAAATTGTGCGATGACTAAGTACCAATTAGAAAGTGTTTGTTATAAATTATTATTTTTATTTAACATATTTTGTCGTTGTTGTTTACTGTTGAGGTTTTATTTAAATACACTGTTTATTTATTGATAATTATTTAAATAACTATTTTCTGAGATTGTAAAACCGACTTTTTTTAAAATTTGTGGCCAAAATCTGCTAAATGACAAATCTGTACCGCTTTATTTTAAAATTTGGAACATCACAGGCAGGTTTACAAGTATAAACGCACTTTGTTATGAACAGATCTGTACATTATTAACTAGCAGAAGAAATGCTTATATATTATAATAGGGTTTATCGTGAGATTATGAAACGATCTCGGATGTAAACTGCGACAGAGATATATTATTATTATTCTTAACTAGTATTTGCTTTTGTCTATTAACACCATTATTGCAACAATTGACATTTAATTTGAGACTTTTAAAGTGGACATTTATTTGATAGTTGATTTGTTGAAGTGATCATTGTGTCACAGCTAGCTATAAAAAATAATTTCTGCCGAGACGTTTATAACACTCTTCTACATTTTTATAGTTTCAAGTTTTTTCCGGTTTGTGAAAACTAGCCCCTAAATTATTTGCACAAGTCCAGCTACGATGAAAAAGAAAACGTCTGTCTTGATATATTATTATATTACCATACCATCAGTTTCTGATAGAGAAGATTTTAGCAAGAAGCTTTCAAATGAGAAATAAAATATATAATAAACGATCGAAAAATATTGAGGAAAAAATAACGACGCTATACGAGGTCTGGCTATTAAATAACGAGACTACGCTCACAGAAAACGGCCTAGAGGAGTAGGGGGGGGGGGGAGAAACGAATGCAGCGTTGGGAACTGTGCGCGGAGATCGTCGTATGAGCATTCGCATGATTACTGAAACTGTAAACGCCGATAAAAAACAAACAGAAAAATTTTACATGACGAGTTGAACATGAAGCAAGTTTGGGTGAAGTTGGTACCCAAAAAATGTAACCCCTGAACAGAAGCTCGTCCGTCAACAGCTCAGATTTTCTTGAGAGGCTAGATGAAGAACCTGAATTGATGGAAAACATCATCATTTGCGATGAAACATGGATATTCCAATACGATGTTGAAACTAAGCGCCAAAGAAGGCTTCCAGCATTGCTTCGACCAAGGGAAAAAACGAATGGAATGGTGTGTGGCGAGGGGAGTACATTGAAGGGGAGCATTCGATTGTAGAATAATTTTTAAAATACAACTTTTTCATAGACAGTCTCGTTATTTAATAGCCACACCTCGTATACATAAAATTCTATCATCCGGTATAAACATCCTTACTAGAAATTCTTAACATTTGTTCGTGTAATTAGGTTAAGTGAACCTATGTGGATCATAAATAAATTATAAATAGTAATCGACCATGCATATGATATTAAAATCGTATTTAATCATGCCCGTTATCTGTGCCCTTTTATTATTTTTTATTGTGCTAATACAAATAAGACTTGTATTATACCCTGACAAAATCTGTCAAGTATCCTTTTTAACGAACATAAAGTGGTTATGATCGCATTAAAATATCAAGGGGCTCAATTCCAGACATTTTCTCGCACAATAAGTGGGAAATCGCTTTTTAAAAACCGGTAGTGATTCCTCCACCAGTCCGGCGTCACAAAAGGGCGCTACATTTAGACGTCAACTTTGATAGGATTAAACCGAGCTACCTTTCTCGTCCGTTTTAAATCTTAATCTGCTTAACGTATTTAACTGTTAGTGACTTTTAAAGGCCAATTTCACACTAGTAGGAAGTGTCTAATTAAAATATTTTATGTCGATCGGTGAAACAGAGGCTGAGTGTTTAGTGTCGTATTTATTTCGTGAGCTAGAAATAACCGTTCAATTAAAAAACTACTTTTTCTCGGATGACGTGGGTATTAAGGATGTCTTAGCAGCTAAAGAGATTATATATTTCTCTCAAACTTGTTTTTCCTTGATGTCGTGGTCTTCAATTATTTAAATTTACATAAAAACAGCAAGCTATATTGAAACTGTTGACTTCGATTGTTGACGGAAGACGAATTCTTCAGTCTATCAACTATGAAATGACTGGTGATGAATGACTTTTGTTTCTTGATGTCAGATTTGGTCCATCAGTTCATGAGTTTGCTGAAGTTGGAAACATCTCCACTAATTTCCCGTAATTCTTGTGTATAAGTTTTTAAATATTTTGAACAAATGAATATCCAGAAGTTCTAAGACAACCTTGTTCATTAGGTAATTCGATGAAATGTGGGTAACTTTTTATAAGCTGAAAACTATATTTTTTTTAGCTGTTTTTAGTTCCATGCTAAGCCCGCAGTATCTTTGGTTAATTTCAATTTGTTTCCTTTGGACATACGTCTTTTCTCCTAATCCAATTCTTAGTTTTGCTGTCCCAAATTTGTATAAAAGAAGTAATTATATTTTCCAAGTTTATACGTTTTTAATAGGAGAAATATTAAGTCTAAGTACTGACATGAGGAAATATCAATTTATTTTTTACTTACGGGTCGTAGTACTAAAATCCCCGCCTTGGCTAAATCCCCCAAATGTTAAAAGTTTGTCTTCTTAATAATTATTATTATCCACCATTATTCTTTAGTACGAAAGGTAAAATAATTTGAGTATATTTTAGCTGTTACAATAAAAAGAAGAGACGAATTATTATTTTTTCCTCGTAATAACTAATATTTCATAATGAAAACAGAAGGTACATCCATCTGCAATTTTAAGCTCAAAAATATGAACATTTCTATCTTACTTCCCAACTTCATATTATCACTTCCTAACCGTTTGGGTAGGTAGAAGATTATCATTATGAACCAAATAAAGCAAAAGGCATTACATATTTATTAACAACGTTCCGTGGAAAAGGTGTTGAATACAATTTTGTTTCTTTTCGGTGTATTCCATTTCACGTTTGCCCTTCTTAGATTGTTATCGGGCCCCGAATCTAATTTCCTTTCCATTTCAATCTACGTAACACACAAGGGTCGGAAACGATAGATTGGATGCCAGATAGTGATGTGAAGCAAATGGAGTCAACTGAAAAACAAGACGAATTGCCCTGGTTTTTAACAAACACCACGGAGGATTCCAGCAGAAAATTATGTTGTGACTGTTCGGATTAGCATTTATTCAAATCAAGGCACAGGGCCGTACCTGATAGATTTACAAAACACGTGGATACGTAGTGAATTCTACGACGTTAATAATCTTAGTGTTAATAAACTTCTGTCATTGTTGCACTTCTAAGAGTTTAATATCTTTGATTAAATGCGGGAAATATAGTATTTAAATATTCCTGGATTGGCCTAATGTAGGATTTAAACAAATTGCCCCAATTCCTATATTAGACCAATCCTAGAATATTTGAATTTGATTTTTATAGTTTAGATTTGAGGTTACAGTAATTCCTACTTATTACTTCATTCACAATCTCGATGTAAAATCAATCTAAGATGTAAGAGTGGTGGGGATTGTTGTGGCCAATATGAAGTATTGAACATTTAGAGATATTTAACTGTAACAAACATATTTTACACCAGTTTTCAATAAATAAAATTTTGTTTTGAGTGATATTGCGATGCTCTATTTGTATAATTTTGGTGTCATCAGCGTAGAAGCGATATGGTATACATTTAAATGAAAACTCTGCGGTGTAGGGTAGGAATAGGATTTCAAGAAACACCGGCCCTTGTAGTACCCCTGATATGATATTACGGAAAGAAGAATGGTCTGAGCCGAAGAAATGCCCGTTACTTAATAGCTCTCAATCCATGAGTTTAGTTGAGATCAAATTCCTAAGTGATCTAGGTAGTTGTATATCATTTAGTCTGTTTTTAGATAGTCTATCGAATGCTTTAGAAAAATCTAAATATACCTATCAATTCGATTACCATGATCGGATGCTAGTGCCCAATAATTTAGACTTGACAGTAGATTGGTAGTAGTACTACCTGTAATGAAGGCATACTGAGATGTTGGTGGATGTATATTTTAGAGAAATCCATTGTGTATGATGCTATAATCATCATCATAATCAATTATCATTAAACTGATTCAGATCTTTGTGACCCCTTTTTTACATATAGCGATTGGCTCTGAAGGTAGGGATGCTGTTTTGAGGGAGAATTTTGATATTATATATGATCATCACAGGTCGTGGTGTTAGATATTAGCGCAACAGTTAAGGGTGACGTAATACATAATTTGAATTAAAAGTTATGGTGTTCAGACTATCTTCTTGTCTAGATGACGAAAAATCTGACAGAGGACCATCTGGTTCCTCTATGGAGTTAACCTTCTTGGAAGGTGTTTGCGAGAGTTTGCCGCACTTTCAAGGTTAGAAGAACACAAAGTGCCAGATACAGAGTTTATAATTTTGCAGCTAAAGAACCAACTTAATTTATTTTTAGATGGTATTGGACAAGATCTTGTGATAAAAAAATATATTGTTATAAAAATATCTTGTGATATAAATATAGTTAACTTCTTTGTGGAGTTTTGGCAGATAGAACTAGATAATAGTCTGGAAAGATAGAGTTGCAATTTAGGTACATACTCAATGCTTCCATAGAAATAATATTGCCAAAACTACATTCTGCAGTTAAATTTTCAGGGCAAACGTTTATAGCATGATTAATTCCTCGTTCGCTACTATCGATTAACAATTAGTACACCCTTTTCATTAGGTCCCGTATTAGCCTTAGAAAAGCGTATACATGTGAATTTCGTGTGCCGATAAACATCTTAATTCAGCCAGTTGTATTAATAAAATCAGACTTTCGAATTCCAAGATATCTCGATGTAACAAAACGCTCGTTCTATTTATGTTTGATCCGCTTGATATTCAAATGATTGCCGAGAACACGCAAACAAACTGTTAGCGACTCTGCTACAAATTTGAATAGGTGAATTTATTATGTGCTTTTGTGGCCGAACACCCGAACCCTCGCCGCTATACCGGCGCTTGCTTAAATGTGTAAATTGGCCATTTACAGGGTGACACCACTTAACAAGTGACTTGCCTCATTTGTTAAAAGCTGCCACCTACCCCAACATCCAAATAATCGCAGCCGTGGATAGATAACATTTTAATGCTGAGACCGTCTCGATTATTACTTTAATTACCTACTATATAATAATATGCACAATATATATATATATATATATATATATATATATATATATATATATATATATATATATATATATATATATATATATATATATATATATATATATATATATATATATATATATATATATATATATATATATACACCAGGCCATGTGTGACAGACAAAGAAGCGACGAAGCTGAGAATGCATGCTAAGCCAAATAAAGAAAGACCGTCAGTCATGATCTCAGCGACTACACAGTGATTGGTTATAATTTGTTTTATTTATAACTAAATTAAAATTCGATAGAAAATTAAAAAGACTATGTAAATAACTTCGACATGTCATATCAGTAATTATCAAAAATAGAAACGTAATAAACTACGTCTCATTTATAAATATTGTAAATAAAAACATTTCTAAAATCGGAGTGCGAGATTATAATCGTTCTTGTAATCTCCGCGCAAAGTCACTTGTTGTATGATGACTGAACTAGTTCAAAATGGAAGTAAGGGTGCATAGCACGTATAAAATGTAAATAACTCTGCAAAGACTATAAATGTATATTGTGAAAAGTTTTAAATAATATATGTTAGGAAATTTGAAAAATGATAAATTATGAGAATAAGTGATTTTCCCGAAAGGAAGTATTGTTTCATAGATAGGGCTGGTAACTAAGGAAGTTTTGCTTTGTTTAAGATAATAGACTTCCTTCCCTACAAATAATAATGCAAATAGTTTTAGCTACGACACTAAACGGTAGCCACGTTCGTAATTCTCTCTGAGAAATTAATAATTTTATAATAATAATCGCCAGTGTTTATAAAGTAGTCTGAAGAAAAAAATGGTGAATTTCAAGAAATAATAGTTGTGTATAAGCAGTAAACCATTATCTAGGGTATCCTAGATACGTCTGCAGTAGATTTATGCATATCCAAATGAGGATTGCAAGGCTGTATAGTGTTTCTGCAAGAATGTAATATAATATTCCAAAGAAGTTAGCTCATAAATCCCATGAGAGGTGTTGCTGTTTCTTCGGTGTAAATTGTTTTGAGCTGTTCCAGCAACAAGGAGGGTATCGCAGTTTTAGAGTTGTCGCATTCCACCAGTAGGGGTCTACAGATATGAGTGCTATAGGGCTTTACGCGAGTGCTATTGTTTTGTTTTTGTGTTTACAAGGGATAACTTTGACAACAAGGTAATAAACAAAACACCATTCCCGTCATATTGGTTCTAATTGCTTAATTTTAAAATATTTATCTGTTCGCCCTGGATTTTAAAATCCCATGTATTTTGTAGTTTTTAAGTTATGATAGGGTATCTCAGGTAGAATAAGTTTATTTCTGCTCCATATTGTCAAACCATTATCCACCAATCACTGATAAAAATTTAAAATAGATGTTTTAGTTAAAATTGAAATTCAATCTCTTTCTTCCAAGGTTAATTTATAAATGATAACAATAATCCTCATACATTCATAATTTTTGCATAGTAATTATAAATAAAAATTTTGATATTAATTTCTTGAGCATAAATAAAATTTTGTAATTTTAAAAATAAATAATATTATAGAATCAATTTAAGAAAGGAAATAGTCTGTTTTAAACTCAACCTTAAGGTAAGCGTTTCCGTGCTCTGTTTTGACATTTCAATTTAACAAAGCTATAAAAAGTTAAAAATTTTGTATATAAATTTAAATGCAAAAGTGATCGACATAAAAATAGATAAATATTTGCAATATTGTTCACTAGTTTGTGAACTGGCGCCCATAAAACAAAGAATCTACAAATTATAAGCAAATTAAAATAAGTACCTTCAAAAATTTCTATCTACTATTGTCTAAAAAAATATTTCCATAATCAATACTTAATAATCATACATTTGTTTAAGTTGCCTTTTGGTTCTAATATAGTCTTCATAGGTATTGGCATAGATTGGTCAAAATTCCAAGAGCTCTCCGTTTTGAGCCGCCTTCTGATAGAACATGAAATAGCAACATGGGTTACATTACTTATATATTGTATATTAATACATATACGGTATACATAAAATTAAAAAAGGCTAATGTGGCAATAACACTGGTCACAAATAATTATTATTTGAAACGATTACTTCTTATACATAGGCATGTTATGCGGATAGCGTTCAAAGCGTGCTTTCAAAAGCATCAGATTTAATTATTTGCGTGAAAGACGTTAAGCGCATTCTTAATAGCCCACTTAAACTCAGTCTATGGAAATGCCTACCGAAATACATTCTGACAAATTTATTCAATCTAGTACAAAGGTCTACCATTGGCACCGTATTAATTCAAAGGTAAACGGCGGGGTGTGAACTGTTTGTAAGGAAGTAGTTTTTATTACATTTTGTATTGAAAGTCAAGATTAACGTCAATACTGCACACACAAAAGGGTTAAGCTTGGGTGCGTTCCGGTTAGATCGATTTCGATTCTATTGTTGCCCCATTCAAACGGATTTGCCATAGTTATAGTTCCGTATCAACCTGAAGAAAACCAATAAGCTCATTTCAGTTTGGGATTCTCGTCTGTCGATTGAACAGGAAATGGATCAGTAGGTACATTATTTGGTCAATTATTAGATATATGTAAGATATCATCCCGGTTCTTACTAGTTCCACAAGGAAACTGGCATGGATATTCCTCAGACATCGATAATGAGGCCAATAACTCTTTCATTTGTAAAAACAGTTTAAACGACGTTGAATATTTGGTGGCTTATGTAGGGGACTGTTTGTTGTAAGTGCATTCAAATCAGTGACAAATATATCAATCTAGATGAATGAGTCAAGAAAATCCACTTGATTGGGGTAAAATTCGATGTATACAAAATGTTGACAATCATTTGGGTCTAACGGGTTGAATTCATGTTTCCTTTTAAAGGTAAAGGCTCAATTTTCGCGCTTTATGCAGTTTAAAGAAACTTTATTGTGAATCATAATCCACAAATTTGATGACAGCAATATTTCATTTGACTTCAAGTTTTAAATATACTAAAATGGGAGATTAGGGGTGTTATTTGATTCAAGCAGTGAATACAGACCGATAATATATATACCGCAGCAGCAGTGTTTCACGAAGTAGGTTTATCTTGATTTTTCGACCGATTTCGGTTAACATATCCTACCGAATACTTTATCACCAAAAATAGCAAATGTGGTCACTACAAACTTTTCCTAAAAAAATCCATCACTTTATCCACTGCTACTGCATCTCTGTCAAAAATAACTTCTTCCGAATTTATTACTTCGTTTCCTCGTTTAAAAAAAATTATGACCATAAATTGCCGCAATCAGTAATAATTCGTCTTCATGTAAAAGGTCGTCAACTTATCTTCCTTTTCTTTTGTAAAACTTGCCATTATACTACCGAAAAATATGAATTACAACGCAAGGGATTTACTTTGGATATGAATTAACACAATGAACTAGAATAAAACCAGAAAAAACAGTGGAAAGTCGGTGACCAAACAGTTTTCGTGGGCGCCAAAAGTCAGGTTATATTGAAGTTGTCAAAAATTAGGTAACGTAACGTCGCGGTTTTCAGCACCATAACTCCATAAATAAATATTTTGACCATTTTTTTATTCGAATCAACATAACAATACTACAGAAAGGTTCCTTTACCCAACAGGAGATGGGATTTGCTTTATCATACACCATAAAAGTTAAGGTGATTGAAAGTCAACTTTAACCATAAAGTGTCCATTACTCAATGGATTCTTTTGGCATTATTTATAGTACCGGTTGTTAAGTATCTCGAGTACAGGAAGCGATTATTTAAAGCGTGATTTTGCATGAAAAGGCGCAAATGCTGTTTTTTGTTAATTATTCATTAAATACGTATTACGCCGACGACCGAGAATAAATAATGTTAGTATAAGCACATAACGACATTTAAATTACGACTTTATTTCAAAGGAATAGTAACGCTAGTACGATGTTAGAATCTGAATGGCCCATCATATAATTTCAAAGGCAATTTTCTGTAAAAATGTTATCATTAACGTGGTACCATTTTTCGCATCGTTAACCGTTGGTAAATGTTCACCATCTGACTGTTTTATTACATTAATACCCGCGGGCATGCCATTTCTTCGCTTTGTGACTCCCGTTTCAATTTTTCAAACTATGACGTAAACGATTGCTGAATACCTCTTTGACAACGGTAACCTACAATTTGACGCAATTGCAGTGTGCCATTATCTATAGGGGGAATTTCTTACCGCCTTTAAGTCTTCTTTCAATTTCAAGGCTAACTCGAACCATTGCAGTACAGAATTCATTAATGACAAAGTAATGACAACTGATGGAGACATTTTTTTCAACATTAAAACCACAAGAGTTTTTTTTTGATAAATTTGTCTTTGTCAATAATTTTGCCAATCAGTGATTTTATAAGAAAAACTGAGGTAGAGCGATTTTGTCATAAAGTCTGGCTATTAAATAACGACACTACGCGCACAGAAGACGTCCTAGAGGAGAAGGGGGGGGAAGTAGCTGGAAGTGTCTACTATTCCAGTATGAAAACACGTTTTCGTCGCTGTAGTAGTATTTTTCTATATAGGTTAGAAACGATCGTGTTTTTTTCTAGTGCCGATAACAATGTGTGACGAAAAAACACGATCAACGGATCAATGCGGTTCGAGTCGCTGGAAGAGGTGAAGCGAAAATCGACGGAGCTCCTAAATTCTCTTACTCTTTTGTAAGACTTCCAGCATTGCTTTGACCAATGGAAAAAACGAATGGAACGGTATCTATGTAGCGAGGACAGGGGAGTACATTGAATGGCAGGGGAGCATTCGATTGTAGAATAATTTTTAAAATAAAACTCTTTTTCATAAGCAGTCTCGTTATTTAATAGCCAGGCCTCTATTACAGTTTTTCGAGCAAAATTACTGAAATGGCAAAATTTGGAGTTAAAAAGAAATTTATCCATAAAAGAAAAGCCCCTGCTTTGGATAAATGTGGAACCATTCTGGCACGATTTGTATATTATTGGTAATTTTATTATTTGTGATGTTCAGTCCTATTTTAGCTGCAGAATTTTTGGGACTATATATCGTATTAATGCCCAGTGGTACATTTTTGTACCAAACTTTAGAATTTGTGTTTTTCCAAAAGGGATTTGGAGTTAAAAAATGTCGTTCGTTTAAAATTTTAACAATGTAATGGGACAAATACTTTTATACGTGTCATCTTTTGTCATCCATTTGCTCTCTGCTAATTTTATAGACCCACCTTATGGAGTCTTTGAAAAAATTGTATTATATTCAATTCTCCCTGTCATTAAAATGGTAAATTTTAGAGTTTACTGCTTCTCCTCCTATCTAATTCATGAGAAGTTATCCCATATAGGTAGAATCTCTTTTGTAATCCATCTGGTTCGTTTAAGTTCCATAATTTTGCTATGTTAAGTAAATCTTTCTTATTATACAATGATATAACTCTTAATAGAATTAGAAACGTACATAAAATATCTGACAGAAAATTTAATATATCACTTTTAATACTGGCGACTAGCCATTTTCTTAATATAATTAATTATAGTCATAAGAACAAGGCTTGATTAGGGCATATTTCATGAAAATTCAAGCCGATTTTATCAAATTTTGTACCAATTTTTCAACATAATATACCTTTTCACGCGATAAGAAAAAATTAATATAAATAGCGCAGATAATATTTCCCAAAGAAAGAAAGCGCTAATCAAAAGAAACTTATCAACAGCGAAACACACGTATGTTATGATAATGAGGGGGGCAATTGAAGCCAAA
Source organism: Tetropium fuscum (assembly GCA_964058915.1). Lineage (NCBI taxonomy): Eukaryota > Metazoa > Arthropoda > Insecta > Coleoptera > Cerambycidae > Tetropium > Tetropium fuscum. The sequence continues at coordinate 149,213 of CAXKVY010018464.1, read as the reverse complement.
TCTGGTCGCCGTATTATCTGATAATGAACCAGGCAATTGTATAGGGCTCTATAATGACAGAATACACAAATTCTTCTATGCACGCGAAAAAGCAATAACGTAATTGCCACCATTTAGAAACGCGGGGCGTGGGATGAGGGGTCCTGTTACGCCAAGGTTTATTACCTACTGCCGAATTGCTAATCCAACACTATTACTTACCCTCTTACACGGTGGGATAGAACAGGGCACACGCGAAGGTGCAGGGTATGTTAAAAGACGGAAGAGGGATTTTGTTCTGGCGGTGGTGATTTTTAAGATTAGGAAAACAAAATTCTTAATCTGAAAGTCCCGTGACAGGAAACCACCATTTTACATCAGAAACAATAAGTTTCATGGGCTATATCGTAGACGGCTAACATGGCATCTCTTTACTAAAACAAGTGAAATTCTTTGGCGTTTAGCGTCTTAATCCGAAATAATTTCCAAGTGTACATTCGTGACGTAACAGATAGATTGCGATAACGAGCATTCTGGTGATCTTAATGGTCGACTTCTACTCTTGTGGATTTTGTATGGATGTTTGAACTTTCCATTGTATGGCTGAGGTTTCTGGCTGGGATTATGTCGCATTCTTATATTTAAAAGACCGACGGAAAATTTGTTGAGAGACAGGAAAACAAAAAGGTGGTAATATGTACCTATATTTATATATGTACTAGAATATGATTGCTTCTGTCTGTGGCAACAGAATTTCAAAATGACTTCCATATTTTTGTGGATTTTGTCTAGGTGTGCGTTTGAATTTTCCATAGTATAGTTGAAGTTTTGATGGTATTATGTCGCTTTCCTATATTTAAAAAGGTAGATTGACTACTCGTGATCTCTGAGACTGACGGGAAAGTTATTGAAAGACAGATAACAAAAAGGCATAATTGTTCCCTTCAGAATATTCTTAAAAATAAATCAGATTTTTTCTATTTCTATGAAGAACTAGAAGGTAGAGTGAAAATCGAGGAATAATTCCAAAATGTCTTTTGTTGCATGTTGCCAAAACAAAAATGTTTTTTTATTTAAATTTTCATTATCGAAATAAGTAAAGTGGTTTGCGTAATTTACGCATGCAAATTTTCACTAATCGAGGGTTTTTTGTTTTGTTTTTGGAAATATTATATAACATGCTGCGAAGAAAATGAAGCCGAAACACCAAAAAAGTTTTTAGAAAAACATCTTTGGATGTTCTCAATAGTTTTTAAAATATGATTTTTTTCAGGATCAGGTCAATGTTCGTTTTTTTACATTTCAGGTCAAGTTTACGTGCATATAACGAAAGAAAACGCGCATAAAAAGAAGGAAAAATAACAAGAATAATATTAGGCTTTTTCATTTTCTGAATCTGATATCATTTCAGTAAATGTACAGCTATTACCAATTTCATATAGGAGATCCAAAAGTTATCTACTTCATACTAAATGGTGTACATATAACCCTAATCCAAATTGATAAAATGTTTTGTTATATAACTTGTCGAACAACGACATAATAATGTTGCAAGGAATGACAGCTTATTTTGAGTTTATATTTTTTTCTAAATCGTTAAAACCATCGTCGATAAGCCAAGATATAAATTTTAGTAACATATATTGGTACTTGCTTTGTAAACTCAATTTGATTAATATCACGAGGAGCTGTTTTTTTTAATTCCATCTGCTTGGTGTAAAATTATATTTTTATTTTGAGCAGTTTGTTCCTTAAAGACATTAATGTTAGCAGCTTCAGATACAAAGGAATAGCTTAAATCTGAATGTGAGTCTCTCGATGATTCTATTTCATCATAGTTTAATCTCAAAAGTTGGATCTTCGGCTGTGGGTTTTTTATTAATTTCCAATTTATTTGAAAAGACCTGTATTTTATATTTTGAAATGTAATGGCTATAACACGACCTATGATATTACGCATCGTGCGGTAACAAATCGTCATACCAGGTCAACTTTGAGACCATTCCAATATAGTTCATCTCATTGACAGCTTTGGTTATTTTTTCATAAGTGCTTTTCCCTGTGCCCATAAGAGATACAGAAAATTGGCTACCGATAGTAGTATATAAAAATGTCTATAATTTGTTTTTCAATATGAGTAACCTTATCCGGTTTCTTATTTATAGTTTCAAGTGTATTTCGTCCCAATATAAGTCAGCAGCCAATATTTTAAACTTATACTATAGGTACTTACAACCTAACCCAACAAAAATTAAACAGTAAAGAAATAGTCTTACATATTGAAATACCCCTGCGTTAAATATTCTTAAAAAAAGTGTTATTGGTACCTACCAAACATTTTTTTGTGGCAAAACACACATAATAGAAAAAATATAATTACTAATATAATTTACAAACATGTTTGTATAGACGTTAATTTTTGCTTGTTCTTTGTTCCTCTTTGATTGCAAATGAGGCACACTTCGTTTACCTATTTTAGATGATTCCATGTTAATTCTAGTTTTTGATGAACGAATCTTTTTGTCTCCAGCTCAGTTATTACTAATTTGACAAACCGTCTCAGTATTGTGTTTGCTGGTGTACACCACTGGCAGTCTTTATGATATTTTAGTTTATTTTTTCCATTTAAAATATCCTTGGCTGCCAAAAATTTTCAGTCCAAAATCATCCTTTCTCATTCATTCCCCGCCGCCTTAATTATTACCAAAAATGTTCTCGATTAGTGAAAGTTTACCTGCCTAGTTTCCGAGTTTCCAGGGTTATCTACTTTTTAAGCAAATATAAAACCAAAAATACCAGCCCTATTTCATTTGAAATGAAGCGCTGAAGTCTGTGTTTTAAAACAAACAAAAAATCGATAGCTCAATTAGATAGCTAGATATTAGAGTAGATATATAAAAAAGCAAGATTATTTAAAAAGGTAAGTTTTCACACGTTTTTGAAAACAAAAAATGTCGTGATTACAAAAAATGTTGTATTTTGTGATTTCTAATGAGCAATAACCTATCTAATGAAATAAGATAGGTATCGGCTTGTTCTGAAGTAAAAAAAAAATCAAGAAGGGAGTGACTTTTGCCCTGTTTTTTACTCCACTAAAAAGCAAATACCATCAAATACGAGTCACAGGCTTTCAGAAATATTCTAGTCAACAGGTGCCATTTTGATGAATTGCTCTTAGCCTTTACCGAAAATTATGATTTAGGGCTCATTCAAGTGGGGCCGGTAAAAAATTACAGAAGTTATAAACAATATAAAAAAAGGGGGGCGGTGTTCGGTTTTGCAAATATCTCAAAAATTATTGCGGATATCGGAAATCGAAAATAAGATCCTTAAAGCGCAGAAAAACTCCTAAAAGAAAACCCACCTCCCGGAACTCTACCGTCAATATTTATAATTTTAATTTAGAGGTGAAAATAGGGCTAAAAACGCGTTATGTGAGTTTCGCGCACGCCTACCGATTTGGACACTTAACCAATAAAACATACTTAATCCCACCCAAAATATGAATATTAGACAATAAAAGAATTCCCATACCTTTTGGATAACTAAATAAACGATAATCTATTGGAAAAAAAATTCCAGTAATTTTTTTATTAGATATGCTTTGGTTAATTAACTTAATTTCTAAAGTTTTAAATTAATATAAAAATACTGATAAATATCAAACTGAAAATCTTAGATGTTTTTCACTTCGTAGAGCTATTCTTGAAAGGCTTTAGAAAAGATACCCGTTGGAAAAATTAAAAAATTTTGATTTGCTACTTTGTTATTAACAATCAAAAAGTGACACAGAAATATAAAAATACTTAAAATTATATAAAAAATAGAGAAAAATTTCGTGTCATACTTTTTTGCAATGCTACAGACTATAATAAAAACAACCATGTGTCGTATGATATGTGAACAAATTTACACTTTCACATTCTTTCAATTTTTTTGATTGCTAATAACAAAGTGGAGAAACAAAATTTTTGTATTTTTCCATCGCAACGGGGGTCTTTTTTAAAGCCTTTCAAGAATAGCTCCAAGAAGTGAAAAAATCTAGGTTTTTGGTTCGACAATTATCAGGGTTTTTATGGTAATTTAAAATTGGAGAAAATAAGTCAATTAACGAAAGCATATCTAATAAAAAGTTACGGGATTTTTTTTTTAAAATGGATTATCGTTTGCGCAAATATACCAAAGTTATAGGATTTTTTTATTTCCTAATATTTATATCTAATATTTTTTTAAACTATTAGATATAAATATTAGGTTTAAATAATTTTTATTGTTAAAGTATCTGAGTCGATCGGCGCGCGTGTATGTCGCGAGTACCGGGAGATCTTTTGTTTTCAATTTTGCGATATCTGCAATAGTTTTTGAGATATTTGCAAAAAACGAGCCCCCTCCCCCTATTTTACTAAATTGTTTTTAAATTTTGCAATTTTACCGTCTCCATTTCAATTTTTCAAAAATTTTCTAGATGTCATTCCGAATCGAGAGACCCATAAATCATAATTTTCAGTAAAAGCTAAGAGAACTTCTTCAAAATGGCACTTATTGACTAGACAAAATGTTCAATAACACTGAACGAGGTATTTGTTTTATAACAGTCCTCCTAATATTGATACTCACATGCCTAATAGTGATACTAATGGATAGTTCAAAGAATTTGGATGAAACAGAATAAATCGCCTGTATCCAACAGGAGTCAATCAAGTGAACGATCTCCTAAATTGTACTATTTTCATATACATATGTAGTTGCAACAAATGGAATGGAACGTTTTAGTACCCGATAGACGGGAATAGTCTGTGGAGTTTACAATCCCGGACCGAGGCAGTTTTTAGCGGCGCAGAATAGGCAAGTTCTCGAGTTGACGAAATCCCTGAGGGAAAGCCAGGGGTTCGCCAAGGTGGAGACCCCTACCATAAGGTCGCCCAAACCCAACAAAGTTACCCACTTTGCGAGAACTCAATGCGGATCACGCTTCCGCCACATGAAACATTTCACCCCTAGATATATCTTCGGCCTACAGATTTTTTCTTGATGGATGTATATAAAACGTACTTTATTTCTTAATAGATTGAATGGGAGTCACTTTCACTTATGTAAATACGGATTTTACTGCTCAAAGGGGAGGCTTTATTATCTGTTTATGTGAGATCGTGTCCTTTTTAGGTATATATTATGAAATAAAATCATGTCTCGGATTAATCGGTTATTGTTGCAACTTTATGTAAGCTACGCAAAAAAAAACAAAATCTTAACTAACTGTTTATAAAAGCTTACAAAATTATTTACGATGAAAAATATTTTAATCCTTTCTAAAGGTGCACACTTCTTAACTTATTTACAGGCCATTTAGAGTCCTACTCAGTTAGTAATATACTATATCGCAAGAACCTTTTTTTATAATAACCATGATAAACCAACTCTTACTCGCCCCATACCACCATACTTAAAACATGTTGAAATATATTATTCAAGAATAGAAAATGAGGTTCTGGCATATACATCCGCAATCAGATATTTTCGGCCTTATATTTTTGCCTTGATGCAAATCCAAAAATTCTTGACAAAATGCTAACCTTGCTTCTTTATCTTGATTGCTAAGGTGCTGTGCCATTTGGTATTTATAGGGATGAAATTTTAAATCCCTATGAAGAATTCGATCTAAGCTTCCCTTCGATATTCCTAGAATAAGGGTTTGTCGATTAGCAGACCTTACAGGACTTCTCGTAAACGCAATTCTAACTCGTTCAATATTTTCTGGTGTACGAACTGGTGTCCTTCGACGTCCAGGCTTCCTCAAATTTTTTACAAAACCATGTTCACGCTAATGACGAACCCATAACCTAACAGTTTTACGATTTGGCGCCTGACCCCTACTGTTGCAGATATTAAACTGACGCCGGAATGCACGCCTAACTTCTTCTATCGAATTGCTTCTTATGTAAGTTTCTACACAATACACACGTTGTTGGACTGAGTAATCCATGAAAGTTCAATAATTATTGATGAAAACTAACAAACTTCTCGTAGAAAAATCGAGAAAAATGACGTTCCACGAAATTATTAAGTTAAAATTTATTTGTGACAGGAGCCTACTTGATTAATAATTTACTTAAATCCCAAAGACTACAGAAGATAATCCCACAGAGAACAACTTATTTAGTTATCTCATAGGGAATTTATTAATAATATAAAATGGGTAGTCTATTATGGGGAACCCAATACATGTAAATAATTATAAAAGTTTGTAGCATATTTTAGCAACTACTAGAAAACAAATTTCTCGTTGTTTGTAATACTTAGATAGATGTGTTATTTGTGGCGTACATAATTCTTTTGTTTCTTAATGGGTATTTTACTAGCTGAAATATAAATATAATGATTACAAATATTACACAATATACAGATAAATAAAATAAAAAATATAATACTTATAAAAGTATACAAGAATTACATTTTGAGCAATATATAATCTTGAAAATAAAAAGACATTACTATTGATACTTAAATACCTCTATGAGAAAATTTTAAATTGAAATAAAAAAGTATAACCTAAATATTCCTGATCGAATATGGGCAAGCCAACTGTGGAACTCTGTATTAATAATAATTTATGTTTTTATCACTCTGATTTTCTTTTAGTACTTTATTAAAGTGTTTTCTACTTTATGTAAATGTTTCAAGTGTAATTTTGTTATATTTATATTTTATTATTATTATTTTATTATGTTTATTATTGATTTAATATTGAACGATAACTGTTATTAGGAAAATTAGCAGAATATACATGCAATACAAAAAACCGAAACAAGACATGCGACGCACCTCAAAATATAAGTTCTGATCTTTACCTAGTACAAAATATCTTCGATTTATATTCATACTAACACGAATATCATAATTTATGTTAATCTCTCCATGCATAAGACTGTACATATTGTAGATGTTCACCTTCCCAAACTCCAATAAAGCAACATCAATTTCCTTATCTCGTACAATAAAAAGTTAAATGCCAATTGACTATAACATTTATTTTATGTGGAAACGACACGGATTTGTGAGAGGGCGCGTGGGTGTGGGACATCGCAAAATACTTAATTGAAATAAACAGTTTGATAAGAGAACATTAAGATAGGCGAATTGTACACAATTGTAGCCTGTTATTATCTCTGACACAGGTTTAATTTTAAATCGATTTGAGTGAGTACATGGACGACGGTTAGATAAGGCATCTGTGGGATGGGTAGGACAAGACCAAGTACTCGAGCGGACCACCGATGTCGCCTGTAAGCACCTACGGACAGACGTTTTAAAAGTTTAAATTAATTCGATTTCCTTCGCAGGGAACTAACTTTGGGGCATACAACATGACTCGCATTGCAATATTATGGAAATTAGGTTTCAATTGTTACTTCTTATAAAGTAATTGGTATCATACGAGTTCTCCACATAATCTTAGTCATCTAGGAGGTGTCGCGTTTCGTGTGCTGGAAAAAAACTTCTAAAAAACTAATCTAACCAAAAGCAGCAACAAACAGATATGGAGAAGAACCCGAAGATGACAGATGTGACTGTGCGCCTAAACGCCGCTTTACAAGAGGCTGTCAGACAGTTTTTTTATGAATAGTTGGGCCCCCAATTATATTAAAATAAAAAAAAATAGAAAATTTTATGAGACATTATTACAATTAAACTTCACTATGAAAATACCTATTTCATTATCGTTATCACAATATTTCTATGGTATTTTTCTCAAACTTAGCATACATTATCTGAAGATAATAATCTATTTTGTAAATAATCTAACAATGTTAACACAATCACTCATGTCTGCAATGCCTTTACATCACAAACACTGTTAGCTGCTTATTCATTTTTGTTATCTCGCTTAGTATGCAAAACCGCTTAATGAATGCAAGGAAAGTGGACATTTTAATAACAACCTTCTAATTACTACGGTATCCTGCCGTAAGAGGTTTACTTCTATTTTGAGAAGCTAAACGCATTTGATGTTATTTATTCAAATCAGATTTAATTCATCGTCAGATATATGCTTAAGTGCCTGTCAATTTGGAGTTAACAAGAACAGCGGTTATTAATAATGCACGGTTTTATTTAACATAAGGTAATTGCCTTTTAGAACTTGTCGGGCGTATCGAGAAATTATGCCAACTGTCATTGTTGTATTAATAGTAATTAAAGACATATGTCGTTTCTGTTTGGCCAGGTAATTTGTCTTCGGACGTAGTTCCAGCTAGATGTAATCAATTATTATTATCAAATCCAGGACAAAAACAATATACAGTCGTTTCTTAGAGATAAGAAGAACAACGACCTTTTTTGACAAGTAACTTCACGTTTGAGTTAGACTAAATAATAAGTAGACTATGGGAATTTAAAACAAAAACGGTTGCACGTCATCAGTGACAAAAGAAGACAGTACCAACTGTCAACAATGCCAATGTACGCCTGAATTTGGTCAGTACAGTTGGTAACACCGTCGGAAAATTTGTGAGGTTGCCACGGTTTTTTCGACACTTAACAGTAATACCATACCTACCTATATTTCTTATGTCTACGCTTTAGGATACGATTTGTAATTTATTATAGTTTCGCTTGTCCGTGATTGATACTGCAGTTGAAAGATACTGCAGTGAGAAGATACTGCAGTTGTATTTTTGCTTATACAAAAATGCCGAAGTAGTCGACTAGCCGCTGCAAGGAGCTTGTAGCAAATTTGCTAAATAGTATTTTCAGACAGACGCGAAAATAATTGGCTGCTAATACCTTTCTCTACGGTTAGTAAGATTCACAAGCAGTGAAAAATGTCAAACTGATGTCTTCTCCACCAAAAAATATTATCTCATATTATTAACTCGCGGGACTTAGGTTGGTACATTCAAACTACCATTCAGTGCAGGTATGAGGGAAACCTCATTACCTCATTAGTTATATCTTGGGGATAAATTAAAGAAAATTTATTTCGCACCAGTAGTGCAGAGAATTGAACCCACATCGCTCGACCACCATCCTCGTTAAAGTTGAAACAAAATTGTAGGTAAATTGGCGTTTGTGACGATTAGTTTTAACTTCAGACGTTCCAGGTAGCAGGTTGGACCCCCTTGTTCGTGGTAGCATGTAGCTGGGGTTTGGCGATAGTAGTCCTGAAGATAGATGAGATAGTAGTAGAAAGAGCATTTTTCATACTGGGAATATTTTGCTTAACGTATGGAACATAAGTTTTGAGAAAAACTTTTGGCGATGAATTTTATTGCTAAACAAAGTTTAATTTAGTTCACTGGGATAGAGAACAAGCGCGACTGTTAGTTATTATTGTGACATGTTAGATTTGTCAGCAATAATTTTGCAAGATGTCATAGAAGATTGAAATCCGAGAATATATCTAGAATTTAGTTGGACGAGTGCATAAACGCGAGATTGTTAACTTTGTCGACACCAACATATTGGACTGTCAACTATTTACCATATAATTAAGGAATGCGAAGAAGGTATACCTACCACGCATAAATTTACCTAAAAGTGGACGACCTCAAGTTTTGGCCCCAAATGAAGTAAACAGACTCATCCAAACTGCTCAAGACATGATTGAGACGTCCACTAGCATGTTTGGAGTTGGGCATATGACTGTTGGACTGGCCGGACTTTGGCTAAAAATGGATTAAACTATCGAAAGGGAAGGAAGTGTCCAAATACACCGCCGACCAGTTAGATAGAATCCCCAGATGTTGTCGAATATTAAGACGTCAACATTTTATTAGCAACAGAGTTATTGTTATGGAGGACGAGAAATATTTTACATTATCTAATTCGGAAATCAATGGTAACTATGGTTTTTACATGTCCAATATTGCAAATTGTCCAGACAACATAAAATTCAAATCAAAAATGAAATTTGACGACAAGATTTTGGTCTGGTGTGCTATTCCTCAAGCAGGAAGACCTTACGTCGGTAGAGTGAAAGGCGAAGCTGTAGATTCTAACGTCTATATTCGCAAATGTCTATCAAAATAATGAAATAATATTTTGGCACGATATGGCTTCATGCCACTATGCCAGAATCACTCAGAACTGGTGAAATGAACATAATGTCAATTATGTTCCTACGAATGACAAATTTTGGGCACTACTAAGCAGGAAAGTGTATGATAAGGGTTGGGAAGCCAAAAATGAAGCACAGTAAGGACCAGAGCATTCCAGAAAATTCGAGAAGTGGATATAATCGTCGTCTAGAGGATGGTGGGGAGAATTCGACCACTATTTTGGACCACTATAATGGACCACTATTCTGTGAATTGAGTTTTTGTATAACACGATAGCATATAATAATTTCCCTAATTTAAATAAAATTCTTGTTACTGTTCGATTTTTACCTATTACATTTTTCTCAAAACTTATGCTCCACATGTAATATTTTGCACTTTTTTGAAAGACACAATGAATACCTTCCATAACGTAAAACGTGTTCTTTTCATTAACAGTATGGGTATTGAAGTCAATATTATCAAATACGAATTAAGGAGGCATTTCCCTTAATTTGCGGTTGGTAGTTCATGACAAATAACACCTAAGGAAGAAACACTTTTATGTACAAGGCACATAAACCGATGGAAGACATCTATTAATTTCCACGTGCATTTTTTTTGTAGAGGGAAGCAGCCAATCTAACTGTCCAGTTTGAAAAATAAATTCGGCCTCGCTGCGGAAATATCGTAGTGTGCCAGTGCAGTGTATATTTTTTTACAAATTTTCGAGGTTTTCTGCGGTTTCTACGTTTCTTCTTGGTTATAATTCTATTCAAAAACTGGTAAAGTGTTTCTGGGATGGTGTCTTTTTTTATAAACAATCTGAAGGTGGGTATTTTCTTGGATATAGACTCAGATCATCTGAGTCGTTGATGACTTGAAGCACCAGCATTGAGACTTACGACAGTTATCAATCATAAACTCTGATACACGTCTTCTCTTTCAAAACAACTCCTTCTCCATCTTTCCTTTCCAAACTTGCCTCCCGAAATTATTATCTACCTATATTAGAGGCTGATCGCGTAATAATTTGAATTTACCTATCGCGGCTGGATAATTCAGTTACTTAAGATAAGATCATCATTTTCAAACGACTGAACCTGATTAGGTTCTATCATTTTAACGAATCTGGTCTATTCCCACACTACGAAATATTATTTTTCAGTTCCTTCTGTCCATTCCGTCTAATTAATTTTATTTACATTCTGTTGGCGGGGTAGACTAATCTGTTCAGAGACACACTCTAAGATACAAATTCTAAAAAAGTGTAGTATCCAAATTCTGAATGCCTGAATATCTCATTCTGCTCTCGTTCCATAAATAGCAATTCTTAAATTCAAACAAATTAACTAGGAAATATATATATGCTCATCTTAAATACTGGTCCTCATTATGTCTTATAGAACTGCTGGAGACTACTGACGTCATTTCTACCCTGAAATGCGATGTCCGGTACGTCCCTCATATTTCATGGGTTCCTGCCGCTTCTCCGATCCTCCCAGGACACCGTCACGTCTGGGCGTCAAACTGTGTCCTCATTATCTGCGCGGCGTCTGTTTCCCAATTTGCCCCTCCACCTCGTGATTGGCCGCAGCTTCCGGTTGTCTTCTCTCCCCCGGCTCTCTCCGTTATGCGTCGCCGTCGGGGCGCCTGAAACAATGGCCGGGATCAATTTAGCCGCTCGCGAAATGCCTTTTATAACTGTTTTCCTTTGCTCGCCATTTAAACGAGCGTTTATAGAGCTCCATCGGATCGATACCTACAATTAATCAGTATGCTGATAGTGTTATTCACTGTTTAAAGTCATTTGGCCCGCTGAATGGGAAACATTTTCAATTATAAACTCGGTGGATGAGAGCTTTTTAGCCGTAGAATACCACCCTAAAAGCTCGAATAAAGACATGCTTATTTGCCGGTAATAGAATAAGTTGCGCTTTGAATGGCCCTGAAGAGGTTTAAATTTGATTATAGTCGCGAATAACTTTGATAGCAAATTTCGAGTTGACACTATTATTCCGGCCAGAAGGAACTTTTAGCGTTCTAGAAGTGTCGGCAGGTTTTGCCTGGAAAGAGAGATTGGAACCTGCACTGCTGGCCAACTTACATACGACAATGACTTGTTGAGAAGTTCAGATAAGTTGAATCGGGAAAGTAAGTAAGTGTGAAAACTACAGATTTCATGAAAAGTCACTGAACCTTTTCTAAATAGTTCTTATGGACTTGGTACATGATTCCAAACAAGTTAGGCTTATTATAACTTTTATCTAATGCTACATCTACATCTACCTACATCTACATCTACCTGGATTTAAAGGTAAATATTATATTCTCACCACACGTTAACATTAATTAAATATCGTTGAAGGGCTATAATATGGATTTGGCATAGCACATATCAAATATTACTGTCAATAGTGTCAATATTATCGTCAATGAACAGCGTAAATATATGTGGCCCCACAATGGAACCTTGAGGTATTCTAGATACATGTTCAAATTCCTCCAACTGAAAATCAAGGGATTAAACAAACTGACATTCATGGGATATGTAAGACTTAAATTATATAGGGTGTGGGAGATTAGAGGAAACATGAGAAGGTAGGACGGGACTTATACAGAAAATTTGCACATATATGGAGAATTGGTAACCATCATAATCGAAACGAGAGGCGTGAAGACGTCAGGAAAAACGCCAGGAGAAGACGTTATGGAAGGAGTTGGTGAATACTGGAGAGAGATCGTGGAAATACGCACGAGGAAAGGGCATTTTCTAAGATAGTGTAGAGAGGGAATGTATGGCTAAGGCTGGCGGAGGTATGAGAACTATATTTTTGCTGCCGTCGATTGGGATGGGAAAGCATCTGCATCAGCTCATAGCGATTATTATCAAACTTGTCAGAAAAAATGGGTCGATTTAACAGGTGGGGAGGGGGGGCAGTTTAGATTTTTGAGTGCGCACGAGGTGCATTACAGACATCGGAGACCTTGTGGATGTGGTGAAAGGAAACATAATGAATTCTCTTCACTAGGTTATTATAGCGCTGGACCTAAGCAATGAATTCGGGATGGCTTGTGCTCCTACTCTGATACAAATCATGACAGCGATTGAACTGAAGGCGTAACTGGTGAGAATTGTGAAGAGCATTATGAGACAAAGAAAAAAGAACAGTATGTGTGTAGGCATACAATGAAAATCGGAGGGCTACACGCAAAAAACAAGTCTGGTTCAAAGGAAGGTTGGAGCGATTCCTATATAAATTATGTCAACCTGTTGGTTAACCTTCTCACTGATAAATTGCATTGTACATTTTGACGAAACTGCAAACATTTTGATTATAAGCATATGGCTTTGTAGGCTACTTCCTAGGCTCTAAATATTTAAATACACTATTATATGATTTTAGGGAATAAATCGACATTTATAGAACATTCCTCGAAGTTTATATGTTTTAAATACTCAAAACAAGAAACATTTATCTAAGAACTCGCCATTCAGGAAACACAAAGACATCTTCAGCTTTCACATGTCTCTCTTATTTTAGGATGTAGTTATATACATGAAAGCCCATACTCTCAAGGAGACTGCTAAGTTTTCTAAGAGACAGTGCCGTCGTTCATATTCAGGGAAAGGCAATTGAAAAAGATTTTTTGTTACAGGTCAAAACGGCGACGACTCCCTCTCCTCAAAAAACGGTGCAATAAGCAAAAAACAAAGGAAAGCGCGGACGGCGTTTACGGATCTCCAGTTACAGACTTTAGAAAAGAGTTTCGAAAGACAGAAGTACCTCAGTGTGCAAGACAGAATGGAGTTGGCGGCTAAACTAAGTTTAACGGACACCCAAGTGAAAACGTGGTACCAAAACAGAAGGTAAGAGTTGTTAAAATACTTCGATACGTATATTTCGTGTTTCTTCTTATTATTTATTTACTTATGTGTATTATTATGTAAAAGAACACCCGATTATTGTCACCCGATTATTGGGACACCCGATTATTGTCAAATCATTGATATAATTGATATAATAAAATAACTTTGAGGGCGATATCTAGTCCTACTCTATATGATGTAAGGAAAGTTGATCATAATTATGTCCCATTACTGTAATTACTCCTTTATTACTGTTTGTTAATCAAAGCATAATGGATAGAGAGCATTTATGACATTTAACGATTTTTTACGATAACTATGCGCGATAAGCACTACCTCATATAGGGTTAATTATCGGATTTTTACATTGTAAACCATATTCCAGCACAATAATTAATGTTTATGGGTCTTTAAAATTAGCTGATAAATTCACAATATCCTTAATTAATATTCTGTATCCACTAGCAGTTCACAGAATTAACGTGCATTTGAATAAATAATCACACACGCTTAGGCGATCTGTATAATTGGATTATTTTTCATATGGTCGTATATAGAGTGGCTCAAATGTAATTGCCCTTAGTAAATGAGTTCAAAATGCTATTATTAATATATTATTATGTATCACACAATATGAATATCTATTGACAGGGTAGATTTTGTAATGAAGCATAACCTCATTACTTAAAATATGAATACTGGTATGTAAGGCAACATTACGCCCGGTAAGGATCTTTAAGGCAATAATACGGTAAAATAATGTAATGTGGTAGTTATTTGATTTCATCGCATAAATAATGTAGATATCGAAATGTGACATAGTAAGAAGTACATAAATATATTAAAAAATATTGGACCCAGGACAGAGTTTTGAGGAAACTTTTAATTGCATCAAATCTTGTGGATAAACTGTTATGGTTCAGCTTGTGAAAGGCCTTTTAGGCGGTTACGTATTGAAGTAAATAAAACCTCATGACACCATTTCTCAAGGAAATAACAAGAGCATCATCGAAGCATGTTCTGGCAAGTACAATGGATCCGAAGAGTCAGAGAAGTCAGATTTAGGTACTTTAAGCGCTTAGATATAGAGGGATGTTTGCAAACAACACGTCGATTACAGCGTGAGACTTAACAGATTTTCCTCAAATATGAGGAGTCGCCAATTGAATTTACTAATACAACATAAGCCTGTTGGAACATAAACAAATATAATAACCAAACATTCGTGTAAAAAGTAGGATACAAAATTTCAGTTTATGACTTAAATAACCCTGCGACGCTTAAATAATTGTTGATGATGATGTTGTTGATGATGATAATTGTTGATAGATGAAGAAGAGGAAAGTATTTTTGACGACCTAACAAATACAAAATCTAAATCACATTCTGACGTAGAGCATGCATTATAATCTAATACTGACGATACCTTATCGTATGCGTTTGGACATGATTTGGATAATGAATATTCAAGTCAGAGATCGTAAATGGCATTTTTCAGATAACATCTATAAAAAAAATCAGTTTTTGGGAGACAACAAAGTTATAGTCTAATATCCGAATTAAGGACGACCTTCGCCCACCCGTTCAATTGTTGAACAGTATTTTATATTAATTTTAATATGATATAAAATATATCGCGAGTGGATTGGCTAAAAAATTCCTAGCAAGACGTTTAATTAAAATTTTTTTAAAAAATTTAAAATATTTTTTAAGACACAAATTTTATACCAATCGAAAATATGAAGCCTATAGAATATGTAAACGTTGGGTTGTCTATTTTTTTCGTGGCATAACTATTGGGTTGGCAGGTATCAACAGATAAGTCGATACTAGCAATTTACGTTCATCTGTTTAATAAATAAATCTTATATAAATCAATGATAAAAGGTAATTTCATTGCGAACATGATTATAATATAGGGTTGTCTGCAAAAAAGTCCAAGCAAACTATTCAGTGCGAGAGAAGAGGACGCAGCATTGCAGCTTCGCGCGACTCATCCATCGGATGAAAGAGAGAGCGCATACTATTTGTTCGTGCAATTGAGAAGGATAGCAATATAGACTAGTAAAAATCCCAATAATAATGTTATAAACACGAAATATTTTGAGGCTGATAATAGTAGGTACATAAATATATTTTTAGCCCCGTAACGCAAGATTACGTTAAAGTAGGTAATGGAAAAGGTTTCGAAGAGCGTGTCATACTCCTAATGACCGAATATTAGCGGATCTGGTTTGCGTGCAGAAAACATTAATCGGGACCTGATTTGCAAGTAAAATTGATCGTCCTAATTATCGGTAATTAACGCGTAATTGAATACAGCCACAGTATATAAACCCTATTAAAACTGCTGCAAAAAATAAAGATTTCTTGCCCCATTATATAAAGAAATCCCGGCTTCTAATTCATCACTGACAACTCCCTATAAAGTTTATATTATTTATACTAACAGGTCGCCTTTGTTGGTGTGTTTGTGGTAATTTTCAATATGAAGTTCGTGTAATTACGCCTCGCATCGTAAATCATCTTCTATCTCGCTTTTTATTTCGGTTTAATTACTTCCATAATATTTACCATTAACACGGAATGGCAACTAATCAGGCTCAGTAATAACCTCACACTTAATTTTTTATTCTACGGCTCATGATTGCTATGGCTATTAACGTACCTACATATGAAATATGTCAGAGAATATGAACTTGTTCAAGAGAACTGGATCACTACTGTGGAAATTGTTGTTAATTCAGCAGTAATGATTGGGGTAATCTGAAAAACTACTATATGCGATGATATATAAATCAAATTTATCCTTTGGATTGCACCGAGTTTTTCTAGATTAGAAAACATAGTGGTACAAGTTCTTGAAAGATGAGAAGATGTATATTACTGTCTAAAGAAATCCTAAAATAAACACTAGGGCGATACACCTTACAGTTTGAATCTCTTGAGCCACTCTAGATACTTATCAGACAGTCGTCCTATAATAGGAAGAAGAGTACTGTATGGATAGTTAAAGGCGATTTTCTGACAGACTTACAATACGTAGAACAGCACTGTAGATAGCATGAAGGGCGATTTTGTTAGGCAAAACCATAAATTCTGTGTCCAACTTCGATCCACTTTAATGGGTTTTGAATTAGGTCTTTGGTTTTGCATGTTCTTTGCAGAATCTGGTGACCACCAAGAAAAATAGCCAAGTATTTGAAGGTGTCTTCTACCTATATTTGAAGATATGAAGAATGGCACCATATTCGACCAGACATGTTACTAATGATTATAGAGCCGCCAATGACCAACATCCAGGGACCCATGACCGATATGAAACCGTGATGACGAACCTTGGTGGGCTGTAGGATGCAGCACGCAGACATATCTACTGTCTGCGTGTGGTATCCTACAGCTAGATATGTCTATATGATATAAAAAACATAGGGGTAGGGAACAATGATAATAACACAACCCACTAAAACTTGCCCAAAGTACCAGAAACGTTAATAAATTGGAAGTAGGCAACCAGCTACTGTATAAGGATGGAACTTCTGCTACTATCATGAAAACAATTTGGCCTCAAGAAAAATTTGACAATGATCAAATTAAGATAAATTTTTACTTTAATTTCTTCCTCATCATCATCATACACCTGAGAGGTAGGATCTCTTGTGATTTCGATAATGGATACCATGAAGTGACTCTTCATACTACTGAATATACTTAAATTAAATAGCCAATTGTTGTTTATAACAAAATGACTTCCAAAAACTAAAAAAATGTAAAAAACCGGTTCTTCAGTTTCTAGAAATAACCATAAGTGCAATCTTTTTGACTACAATACAGTATAAGTTGTAGAGAATTGAAGAACTTACAAATTGAGCTCTGCCAAAACTCACTAGTTACATTTTCAGCCCAGAAAAAGGGGAAAACCCGCGAAAAAGGAACGTTATATTGAATATTCGTAATTTTTACAATTTTTAAGCTACGCCGTCCTTGTTGCCCGCAAGAGTAACTTTAAGCCTGTAAATTAATTATGCGAAAACCTGGAAATGTTGGACGGATAGTTTTGCTACAATTGCCAATTAAATTTGGATATTTTTTGGACCTTTATGCAGGTAATCAACCATGTTCGTACGGTGATCCGATCGTAATTTTTACAACAGTTTTGGAAACTGTTGTAAAACTCAGAACATTATTTAAAATATGTTTATTCTATTTGTACGTTAAAATGATGTTAAAATGGTTTAAAAAGCGTCCGAACATTGGAGTAAAATGCAAGAACTCGCGTCGGACTTCCACTAGCAGCAATCCGATATATCGATGATAAATTTCAGGATAAAAATGAAAAGTAGCTTTAGTACAAAAAACAATATGTTTAAGCATAAGTATTAACGATCATTTTGCGACTCAAAATATTAAAAAAAGAGTGGAAGCCGAGATCTGTATTTTTGGATGTGAATAAGTTGTCGACTTTTGGCCATTTTCAGATCTTAAATCGCCTATTACTCAAAAACAGTGAATTTTTCCAAAACATTACAAGATACAAAAAGTATTTAATTTTAGCTAATTAAGAAAATTTATATTCAATTGGATTATTTTCATTGTTTTTACTTTGCAATTTAATTGTTAATAACAAATTATCTGCTCGGACTCGGACAAAAAAAATATTTAGATTTTTTGTTCCCTAAAACGTAGTCGGACTTGGCAGCAATCCAGCTGGCCCGTGCAGCTGCTAATTTGCCCGCCGCTATTTCACTATCCGATCCACTGCAGTCAAGCGCTTTTTTTGCCAATTGTAGCAAAGCAAAGTCCGACAGATCCAGGTTTTTCTGCAAGTAATTTACTTGTTTAAAATTGCTCTTACGCGGACGCCGTAGCTTACAAATTGTAAAAGCTTACGAATTTTCAATAAAACGCTAATTTTTCGCGGGTTTTTCCGATTTTCTTTCTTTCTACGATTGCACATGCAGTTATTGCTAGAAACACAAAAAACTTTTTTTTCCATTTTTTACAGTTTTTCAGACGTCATTTTGTTATAAACAACAAGTTTAATTATATACGGCTTCATCTATGTATTATACTTTAAAACCCTGCACAGTTCGTTACCCATTATTTTTTAATGCCCTAAGACACCTGTGTAGCTTGGCCTATTACTTCTTCACACTGAAGAAAAATGTTCCAAAAAATTATAAAAACATGTCATTGTGACATGTCCATGCTGTATGGAAAAATCTTACCCTTTGAATACAATGAGATAAGCTACACACACAAAACCATTTTAATTATTTGGTTCGAAATATTTTTGTCACAGAAGCATCTTTACCTATCTTTACCTAGCAACTTTCCTCGGACATCGGTCTGTTGGTGGCAAATTGGACTAAAATTAGGGAGTTAGATTAGTTATATTACTAGATTATAATTCGTGGTCTAGGCATTCAGCAGGTGTCGTTGCTCCGGAAGCAATTGATTACGAAAATTAAAGGCATTCTCTGTTTGATGAAACTGCGTTAACGAAAACATAACATGACATGGAAGCGTTTAGATCCCGCGATAGCAGCGCCAGAATAAGAGCATCAATTAAGCAATTTACCTGACTGTGACTAATTTGGCATTACGTAAATGAATAATGCAGAATAATATGTCATTGTGTAAGTCGGTTATTATACCGCCTTTATTGTCTATGCATCGGCATTGTCATTTATTCTGCTGAAGTAGCCTGGAATGAAACGCTAATGGCTGTATCTCTGCCGGATATGATATTTTAGTTTTATAATAATCATCCAAAGCACTTCCGCCACAAATTAGAAAAAATACACCGAGATAAATTGTTTGTTTAATAGGGAGGCAACCAGTGGAACATATGCCTCATCAAAACCAACATTCTCGTTAATTATTGCATAGTTATGTGAGAATTAGCTACGGTTACAAATTGGTGTGCTTGCAGTTTCAGCATTGAACCACAGAAAACATGAGAGTCTAATAGAAGGTGATGAAAATAAAACGGTTTTAGCCTTCATTTTGCTAAAATATTATTGATTTGATTGATTGTATGGTATAACTATGTGATAACAGTAGCATATTATATCCTGCACTTGCTGATGTAGGTAACTCGATGTATAATGTATAGCTAGCTTGCCTCAAGTTACCCAAGACTTACCTTTAAGGTAACTAGATCTATATCTTAAGGTAAGCTGGGTAACCTTGTGAACTAAGGATACATTGCGAAACAACCGAGCCATAGTTCCCAGGCAGCCACGGATTTATTAATTTGGCGCCCCCGGTCAAAGGTATATTTTCCGCCCCATAATCCCCTCCCCCACACTGATGATTTATTACAAATTAAATTGTTTAAAAAATTTACGATTTTTAGCGAACAAGTAGTTTATTGGAGTTAAATCAATATTTTTATGGACTATATTATTATAGAAATAGGCAAATAGGATACAGTTCCATACTATTATAGACAACATGAAAATAAAATAAATACTTTCTTCTGCGCCTAATTTTCCTCTGAGCAAAATTATCTATCACGTCATCGTAGTTCAACTCCTGCGCAAGCAGAGACTCGATGCTCAATACAGAAAGAGCAATGAGCCTTTCCTCCCGTCACGTCGATTCCCTTAGATAGTTTTTTCAGAACAGATCGTACCAGGTGTGCAGACACATATGCCAAGTATGTCCGCATATTATTTGGATAAACAAATTCGAGTTTCTAGCTATAACACATAAATTATAATATTTATTTTGACAATATTAGTATAATACGGAAATTATTGAAATGTCTGCATAGGACTGACACGTGTAATGCATATAAGCACATATAATTAGTAAGTCAAGGATTATAATATGTCATTATATTTTTCATTTCTTGCATAAATACATTCGCTAAATACGGTCACCGGTCAGTATCTACCGGGTATGGTCGAACCTTGAGAAGGGACTATGTTGTGGTCCTTTAATCAGGAACATAATATTCTCACATAAGAATTCATCTAAAAAAAATTTTTGCATATACCTTTACTTTCACATTACCAGTAATATGTCAAATGTCCCCACCGATATCTTGATTGCATTTCAAGTTAATTCCATGATATTCTGATTTAGGAGCCAAAAGAAGACGTAATCTATTTTCCAAAATACTATCTACGGCACCTACAATTTTCCTAAAAAACTTTTATTTTTCCTTTGTTAAAGAGTACAGAAGTTGTGTCACAGCCAGTAATAGCAAGTATTACCAACACATGCTTTTTACAATCTGGAAATTTATTCAGGTAGAAAAAGAGATGTATTTAGGTAGTTTTTGATTTTATTTTCCCTTGCCCTGGAAGAAAACATCCTGGTATGAACGAGCACGATAAGAACTAATAGATCTATATCATGTCCAACGATAATAGTGCTGTATTGTGATTTCTCAAGTACCATCTCTACTACTAAAACTACTATTAAATTGTTTCACAGATATGTTGATATCGCAGTTTGCATTATCGTTGATATAAATCTAGTTTTATTTAAGCGATTGGATAGCGATTGGATCGATAAATTGAAGCTATTCATCCAAATTTTTCCATTGCTTTTATATTCTTGCTATTCTCACTTTATCCAACAAAGATAACCCTTATGTCTGAGCTGAAATGTTTTTGGAGATGATCAACATATGTTTTGTTAATGCAATAGTATCAAGTTTATCCACTTTACACTGTGCAGCAGTTATTATCATATCGGGCCATACTTAGTAATAGATAGTTGCGATGGATTGTATTGTATTATAAATGTATTTACAGTTAACAGCGGCACCACAAATCGCTAAATAATCCTGTTAAAATATGCTTATAGCGCTTCAATGTAAAGTAACATTATAGTGTTATAATTAGGATATATAGCAGAGGCGTCAAAGGTCTAAAATAAAGCAATTTTACAAGCCACAGAATGTTTATGTAACACGCTTAATAAAGTACTGCATATCACTGTAAAAATTAAAATCACTGCATGAGGCTCCAACAAATTACAGCGCCGCGCACAAAGCATCTAACCTGTCTGGTAGGTAGGGTAGAGCTTTGTTTTACAAAAACCCAGTAAAAGCCATGATAAAGCGTTGACCAAGCGTTGTATGATATGTAGAACAGAGCACCGCAATGCAGCACTACGATTGAATAGCATGACCGGTAATAGCCGGAAATACGCAAAGATATAAACATCAACTCCGGCGAATTTACCTTTGCGGGCGGGATCGGGATATTGCGGTCCTTGGCGCTTTAAATCTATTATTTGGAATTTATACCCGTTAGAGCGGTCATTATTGTTTAAAATTGGTGGTGTCCGATTCCACAACTACGGCATGACTTATTGCACCTGTATGCAAATGCCCTCCAATTAGGTAATGTTTTAGTGGCCATAGTAAGAACGGAGTTAATAATTAAAATACACTAATTCATCGAGAATTTATTGCCGGAAACGGGCAACTGTTGTTCGGCGGACGATTTTGTAAACAAACAAGTTGCCCATCAATTCTGGGGATGTCAGAAGACATTCCTTCCGGATAAAAGAAAGATCACTTCTCAAAGATATACCTAATAGCTTGGTGGTGATTTTCATTTTTAAGGTTGTAGTTCATAATAGTTAGATAAAGCTTTCTGAAATGGCTATTTTTGAGAGTTGGGTCACAAAAAATTTCTTAACATCTCCCGGTATCTTTCACCATTCACTGTAACTGCAGCTCCTATCTCATTTTACAAAAAATATTGTTCGATGATACCGCCATATCATAAACTATATTAAAAAGTATGAAAAGTACAAAACTATGAGGTAAAAAAGTACCTTTATTTTATAATAAAGCTAGCATACTCATAAGTTAACGAATTCGAAATAATTACGTAAACAAACTTGAAACAAATAGTAAGTACTTACCAAATAAATTTCTTCCAAAATTGAGCCAAACATATTAATAAAATCCATTAAATCAATTTTATAGCTGATAATAGTTTCTAAAGCATCCATTTTTTTGTTGTTAATAAAATGACATTTCGTTAAAGAATTGACCAGAACACCCACAGAACAACAGTGTGGGTGGCATTAAGTGGTGGTATTAAGGGAGGTATTAAGTGTTCCATATACTACTATTTAGAAGTACTATATAATTAGAATAAAATAAAACAAGATACCTA
This sequence comes from Tetropium fuscum, assembly GCA_964058915.1. Taxonomy (NCBI): domain Eukaryota; kingdom Metazoa; phylum Arthropoda; class Insecta; order Coleoptera; family Cerambycidae; genus Tetropium; species Tetropium fuscum. The sequence goes on along the minus strand of CAXKVY010018464.1, from coordinate 126,174 downwards.
CAGCCTACAGCTGTTTTCATAGGAGTGTGTATTAATTAATATTATAATATATTTTTGTGTAAAGAGAGTTCAAATAATGTATTTCCAAAGGTTAATATGTTGACTGTGTTTTCTGATTATCTTTATAAATTACTGTGTTTTTGCTTTTAATACTTTTTATAATTCTCTGTGTTTCTGATTCTCTTTATTATATAATAAATTTGTATACCGTAAGGTTTTGTTCAAACGTGGGTTTACAGGGTGTTGTCTCAGCAGTGTTCCTGAACCGCCTACTGAGATAAGTTCTTCATGCTAGATTTGGAACAAAGTAAAGAGTTAAGCCGGGGTATAAATTAAAAAAATAAGATTAGAAAAACATTGTCATATTAATATAATTGAAACATTTAGGCGTTCAGTTAATAACAAAATTCTCCTAACTAAAAATAAAATATAATTTCTCTCTTCATAAACATTCCATTATAAAAAGCAGATCACACATGTCTGGTTTTGCAGCTTAGACATGCAAATATTTCCTTATTCATGTAAAAATTAACGAAGGCAGCTGCAAATATCTGCGTTGACATCTCTGTTAATAGAAGCAATATAGTATTATTCTATAGTAATCAAATTTGGGGTTACAATAAAAGAAGATTCCAAAGTAAATAATTTTAATAAATACTGAAAAAATTAACAACACAAAACTTTGAAGTCATTGTCTTCAGTATCGGACAAAATAATATCATCATCCTCATCAGGATGACTTTCTACTTCATTAGGTGTGTCTTCTTTAAAAGCATTTCTGAAGAAATAAAGACGTTCGTCAGTCTTCCAATCCGTGCCATAGTATTTGGCTAACAAAGCTGAAATGCTTTTTATTTTATCGGGTTTAAGACATCTACCCACACTCATTGGTTGTTCTACTGCTTCGTCAAAATTGAAATTCTGTAATGAGTAAAAAACTACGGAACTATCTCATTTGAGCTTCTTTGCCGGCCAGTCTTTGTTCATATAAATGATTTTACAGTTTCAGGATTGAGTTCTGATTTTGAATGTCCAGTTACCAATGTAAAATTGTAAAGATTTATCTGCATGCTAAAGTAGCAGGCCTGATCTGGAATCTTTAGCAGCGGTAAATTTTTTTAGCAGTCAAAGGAGAATATTGCAATTTTAGGATTCGTCTCTCTCAATAAGCCATAAAACGCACTACTACGCAGTTTGTGTACACGCTGTTCTGCCATTACCATTATTTTTTCTTGTTTGTCAGTGATTGTTTTAATTTTTTCTGAGAACTGTAGGCAATTTGAACATACATCAACCTTTGGAGATCTAAACCCAATGTTGTATTGTGGTACAGAAAGATTTCTGAAAAAATATTGTTTAACTTTAAGGTGTTCTTCCACCCGGGAATTGTACATCTTCCATAATTTGAATATATTCAGATCACAAGGTAAGTATTGTCTAATAATTGTTTTATTCCTTGCATTATGAGATTCGCAGTAAGTTAAAGATTCGATGAAATACTTTATAGCCTGTCGCATATGAATTGTTTTGTGAGACTCTATCAACCCCTCTTCTATCTGATGATAGAAGCCATCCCGATACCCAGTATCGCCAAGAATGTCTTTTTGCACACAGGAATTTCCTTTAATATTGTTTACGTTTTAATGGTATATTCTACACTGATCGTCCGTGGTGGTTTATTTTGAACATTTTCTTTAATTTTGTTACCCTGCCTTTTTGGTTTATTTATCAAACAATGCTTCAATACAAAGGAATCTTGATAGAATTTCGATTTCTTGGCGTAAAAATTCTCATTGAATTTTCGTACCTCAGTCATAGTCAATAAGGAACATCTTTGTGTTTTTGTTTTATGACCGCATGTGGGAAATTCAGGCAGACGCTTTCGAGAATACCTAGAAAAGTAATTTAACATGTTCAACTGCTAAACAAGAACTAGTAAAGCAAACACGTTTTTGTCTTGGCTTTTTCTTATTTCCACTCTTGCTTATTTGCTACTCTTTTTCTACCTTTACCGGGAGAACTTAGTTCAATGGTAATGTTGCTATTCATATTCATTATTCATTAAATTATTATTCTCTCACAGATATAGCTAAATTGGCTGCTTCTAATAATTGCTCACAATTAATTAATATTTTAATAAATAAAATTATTATTATTATTACACACGAATGTGTAATAATAATAATAATAATACGTTATAATATTAATAATGTGTATTTTACCACTCTCTGCGTTAATATGTTTACGAATAGCGCAAACACGATGGCGGCTATCGCGAGAACACGTGACTAAAAAGCCGCAACGCGATTCGTCCAAAGGCAAATGTCTGCTTTTGCATGTAACGTGCGTGCATAAGTGTCTGCTTTTGCATCTAAGGCTACATTTTAAATGCCAATAATGGCTTTAAATATTTCTATATGCTCCTGAGGGTCAGAAAATCATATTCCTGATAAACTTTAAACAAAGAATTCATAGCTACCTCATTTTTTTAAATGTCAATGTCTGCTTTTGCATCTATACGCCTCAAATAATAATAACAATAAAACTGTGTGTGTGTGTAGTTTAAATTATATTATATTATGATTACTTAAAAATATAATCACGACATTTAACAATAGGAAGCACCTATTTGATCCCCCAAATTACCCATTGCTGTTTAATCACAGAGCGAAATGGATCCCCTTTAATGAATCGCAATGCTAGAAATCAGTGAATGAGTTGTTCGGTAAAGAATACGTTAGCTTGGCTGCGTGTAAACATATAATTTTTACTGGTTGTGGTACGTTAAATAGCATTAAACGCTTTAGAATTAAAATTAGTTCAAGTGGCTGTAGCGTGTTAGTCAACCGTAATGCAATTCTCATAATAAATCTCTACCAGTTGACAAATAACCATTAAAAACGCTTGTACAACAGGGCTTATTGGAGTGTGATAAATACGGTGCGACCCTATTAGAATATCAACAATACCTTAATACGACATGATGGCATGGTTGTAATTTAACGTGCCATTGCGGCATCCACATTTATTATATTCCCATTAGGATGCCCGAATTTCTTTAATCGTCGGAGTAGATGATATGATGGTCGAGTATCTCTGACTGTATGTAGTGCAATAATTATTTTCGCCTAACAGACCGGTGAGTATCGATACATTTTGGACTGACTAAAAACCGTGCAATCAAGTATCAGAAGCCATTTATGCATGTAATTACGATTTGGATAATAGTCTGTTTAAATATTTTATTAAGAAATGATGAAGAGCTAGAAGTGTTGTGTAAGTTGCGGTATTGATTACCGAATCGAATCCAAATCTTTACCAGAGACAGAAGAATGTTAAAGCTTTAAACGAATGTCATTTAACAACGTAACTATTCGCACAGAATAAATTCAGATGCGGATGGAAATGACACAACAAGCCGAGGATGATGCCGGTGGAGGATTTCCAGAGTATACATGGAAATAGAAAATAGTTATTTAACTAGATTATTAACCGCCTTTATACGAGTTGCTGACATGTATTTTTAAAATAGAGTAAATCTGATTTCAAGTGTAACTAAACAAAATACAAATTCAATGTTTAATGAATTTGATCATCCGATTTGTGTTCTGATTTCAAGACGTATGTTAATATTAACATAACTAATAAGATGACATTGCCCTCCTTTTGCAAGAAGTTAAATATTTGGTGAAGGTGATGTTGTTACGCGTGAGGAGTTTTCCAAAGGAGATTTCCAGATGAGTTTTTATAGATAATCCTTCATCCAAACCCATAATGGTTTAGATTAAGTTGAATAAACCAATGGTTTCGTGATATTCATTTTAAAAAAATTACGTATAACATTTTTATAAACCATCTACATTTAACGAACCATTCAGAACATCATCTGCCTGGAGAATAAATTCAATAGATGATGCTCTAAATGGTCAGTTTCATAAGGCCAAAGATGGCCTATGGAGCTGTTGTCTGGTAGCCCAAAAGTTAACAAGTAACAGCAGCATTCAAGCTGCACCAGGTACAAAGAGTTGCCTGTCTGAGCATATCCGGGGCTATGCGAACAACTACCCGTTGTGTCTTCAACCGCTTGATATAGATCTAGAGAAACTGGCCTTGACTACTATAGCTCGCCTGAAATCTGTTGGTATACAACTAAGCGAGGATGTGGAGCGAGGCTGCCAAAACCTCACCCCTTTTGGCATGTGCAGATGACATTCCGCCTCGGCTTGCAATTAACAAACCTTACGCCATACAAGCTAATGGTGAAAATGAGACCTCCGTTGAAGGTCTAAGCTATGTATGCACAGAGAGATCAAAGATGAAAGAAGGAGGCTATGTCTAGAAGTCTGGGATTTCAATGTAAGTAACCTATGGATAAGAATGCCAGTGTACTACAAACAGAACTGGCATGTATAAGTATAGCCGCGTAAGAGATTTGTCATAATTAATAGATAGGTAATAGACATTGTAGACAATAACTATTGGCCTTGAAAAATTATAAAATAACTGAAGGATCATAATGGGAATATCATTAAATGCTTATGATAAGAATATATAGTGCAGGTTTTAGGAATAGAGGTACCCTTAAAAATCGCACCGTTTGAAAAGAAAAGAGTTTCTACATCATAATCACCTTCAGAGGGCGAAAATTATGGCGAGTGTACTGTAGCTATTGGTTCTCTCACTATATAGAATCTTGCGTCCAGTGTCATGGGTGCCAAATCGGTATACTGCTCATGCGCGAGCGAAGGTGGTGACTATGAAGTAAATAATCAAATCTGCCATATGTGTGAATAAACTGATATTTTTTTTGGCTTTAACACATATGGGGAACAAACGACTTATTATTAAAAATATCAGCTCTAATAACTAGTTTATATTATTCTATAGAGGCCAGCTAGTGATTTTTTTCACAAATTCAATTGTTTTATTCATAATTTGTATTCCTTAGAGTTCACATCTTCCCCTTCTCGATTAAATTATTGTGTCAACGTTGCCATACTATAGAATATCACATTATTCCTCAATATAATAGGTTGTTAGGACACTACCAATAGGGTATATCCAGTAGGGTATTTGCAGCTTCGACAGACCTATGATAACTTTGCAGCACTCTAAAAACCGCCAAATTTTCGCACTTTTCTCGGTTTTTTCATTATATCTTCTAAACTATACGTTTGTACAGACCTCCACAAATTGGAGGGACATTTTTTCCAAAAAATGTGAAATTTTAAGATTTGAACAACTTTCTTCCCCAAAATGGGGAAAAATTTTACGGGTAAAGTTAAAGGGAAAGATGTTATAGCGAATGTGATGAGATTTAATTTAAGCACAGAACGACGTCCGTAGGCAATTTTGTCAATTGCAATTTCTGCAATTTTTACCAAAAAAGTAAAATCCGCATATATCCACAAGAAATATATATTTAGCCTATTAATAATATTTACAATGTAATTCATTCAACATTTTTATTTATTGATTTCTATGTTTCGCATTATAGTAACATTTGTCTAAGTAAACAGATGCGAAATAAAATAAATTTGCTAAAAAAATGCAGTGCGTGAGGAAATTAAAATGTAAATACGTTATACTTTTTACGTAATACGTTACATTGTTTGGATTTTTAAGCATTGTGAAGAAACTATCAGACCTACGGACGTCGTTCTGTGCTTAAATTAAAGCTAATCACATTCGATACAACATATCCCCCTATGAATTAACCTGTAAATTTTCCCCTATTGCGGGGACGAAAGTTGATCAGATTTTTAAGTTCACTTTTTTGGAAAATTGATTACTAATTTTTGGAGGGCTGTATATTATTAACTATTATATACCTATATATCTGATTCTATTCTCACATTGTGGCAAATTTAATCTATTTTAAAAACGTAATAACATGTTTGATGAACAAGCGCATAGCTTGATTTTGCCGGTTTTCGAGTGCTACGAATTTAGCACATGTCATTCAAAACTGCAAACTTGGATATACACTACTTCTAGTGGTCCCAGTTCAATTCAATTCAAAATATTTATTTTTTAATTAATGATAAAAAGTAGTCCTGGTTAATACCATGCCCGGGTACAGCCAGGCATCCACGCGCAGTAAGTGTCGTGGCAATTGAAAGGCGGAGCGCCGGTGTAGGTCCGGGTATGTTTAAAGAGAAATTAAAACGTGTCTTGACAGCTCCTTACGCCGAGGGGCATACCATCTGTCATTGGTAGATGACATTATCCAATGGACATCGAAGTAATTTAAGGTGCAGTTGAATAATCATAAGTGTTTTTTATAGCCTCTTTTTGAGGCGTTCCAGGTTTTCTGAGGGTAAAAATGCTAAAGAAAAAAACCCCTTAAATGCAGATCTGAAAAGGTGACAAAAAAGAAATATAAAATGAATGGTTTTGTCACCAATTTGGGTTGAAAAATGTTATAGAATTTAATAGTTTCTAGCAATGCATATAAAATAGTTGAATTTTCTGAAATTTGGGAACAAAAACTAGAAAAAGCAAACAAAATTAAATTGGTCAAATTAAAAGAGTTTACAGGATCGCAAAAATATTCAAAATTATGGTTAATATATGTGGAAATAGGCCTAAATGGGTTTAGTAAATATTGGTACATTTTGATATATTAATTTTGTTTAATTCTAAAAGGTGTGTTGTGCTCCCTAATACGTGTAATATGTTTGTAAGCGGAGTATAATTTAGTTTCAATTCGTAGAATTTCTGTGAAAATGTTTCTGATATAGTCCGCTATTGGTACTATGTCGGGGCAAAGGTTGTGTATCTAAGTTTCTGATGGATATGTATATATTGGAGTCCGTGATGAGGCGTAGGTATTGGTCCTCTAAAAAATCTCTATTAAAAAATCAGAACTAGCCGTTAGTTTGCAATTTTAGCTATTTATATTGCACTATTTGACTGGCCTAGATGATAAACAAAATTAATATATGCCTAGATATGAAAACTATCTTATTTAAAATCGATGCATCGGATAGACAAAATTTCGATTTCCCAATGTGCAAAATTGTAATTTAAATTAGAGATTTGTGCAAGTAATACGCCGGATGATGCACGCGAATATTTAAAAAAAAAATACAATTAACGAGCCAACCCATCATCCCATAGTTTGATATAACAGGTTATTTAATAACTGGCAGTGATGTTGCTGCAGGCAGGGTACCGGGAGCTCCACAAAGGCCAAGAGGTATTGTTTGAAATCATTTAGTCACCTAATCGTCTACCAAAAAGTGCTGACGTGGTGTTGAGGCGCCGACAAGCAATTACCATAGCACCGTCCACACCGCCTCTGTCTGTTAATGTTACTGTATGTCGGTGAATTGCTACCCCTATTACTCCTTACATCTCTCACCAGCGACGATATTCGTTCGTTTCTCCGATAGGCGCTTTGAGAGTATTAAATTAGGTTAATAATATGTTGCATTGAACGTCAGTTCTCACCGGGGAACAGAATCACACTCGGAACGTCTCTTAGTTGTAATTAAACAAGAAACCAAGGAATATGAGTAAATGAGTTTAATTATAGCGTAGAAGAACCCCAGAAAGGTTAAAACGTGGCAAATATGTAAATATGTATATACTTTAAATATAATTGTATAATTTTTTTCAAATGCTTGGGAATAGTCTAATCAGAGCAAAGAAGGGACCATGCCTCTATGTCTTGCCCCTCATCGTCTGTAATTTGACAATGCGCAGAGGCAGAGTGCTATTATGCAAATCTAAAATCAGACGGACATTTATTATTTAAGTATCTTTTGTAAGATTTAATAAAGCAGGCATAACACTGGCAGGAGTCAAATCACTACACGACAGCGGACTGGATGTTTCAGGTTGAGGAATCACTGGAGAACATTTCCAGTTACTAGAAAGGTAACCCTCATCTATACAACAATTTAATATATGACAAATATAGTTTTCAATAAAATAACTACAATATTTAATCATTTTCATGTTAATATTGTCCGCGCCATATGCATTTGATTTAAAACTGTAAGGGCCAGTATAGTTCACAGTTGAACTACAATTAGTTCAAAGTAAAAAACATTCTTGTACCAATAGTATTTGAGCTTGATCTTAGTTCAAATACGGAGTTCAAATGAATGCCCAATTTTGGTCGTTCAGGAGTTAAACTCTCGATCAACGATTTTTAACCTTTTTCTTTTGAATGTGATTTGCTTATAAAAATGTATGAATTTAACGATGTTATAAGTAATGATGAAGATTTTTGACTTGGGGGTGCTGTGATGAATCCTAGAAAGCTCCGGACATTCAGGGAACGAAATTTTACTATTTGGAGAGACAATTAATTTTTGCAAAGATTTCGTTTAAGAAAAAACACAGTTGCTTACATCCGCAAGCAAAAGGTAAAATTAGTTTGTTTTTATTTACAAGTATTAGGTATACCTATACCTACATTCAATTGTGCTTTTAAATTTCAGTACAAGGCTATGCAAACCTATTTTGCACTTAAATTAACAGTTCTTTTTTGCAAGAAGGCATGTCAATAGGAAGTATTCCACCACCAAAAATAATCTACTGCTAGATATCGATCCTGGTGGGCCACTAGATGAAATAAATCCAGTTACCGGAGCCTAGAATTACGCTTGTCTCCATCTAGGATTTACTTGTCACTCGAGACCGGAGCCTGGCGAATGTCATTGAAATCCATTTAAACATTGCTTTGAATATTGTTAATTGGTTGATTAATCATAAATGTTGTGAAATTTGTAGAAATAGTGCGAATTAGTTGAATCTAATAGTGCTGTTAGATTCAACATCGATTCATGCTGTTGGTCCTCGATTTATTTCATCTAGCGGCCCACCAGGATCGATAGCTAACACTACAAATAAATCAAACAACCATTTTCAATTAAAATAAGCTATATCATTCATATTACAGACAGCAAAAGTAACAATTTGTACCTATCTAACTTGTTTGTTATCAGTTGTTATATCACCAGTTGTGCGTAAATAATATGGAGATATTTTGGTTTTTATTGTTAACAATGTTTTATAAATACAAGAGTGGAAAACACACTTTAGATAAAATAACTTTATTCGCGAGCAAGCGCTCCAAATAAAAGAATACTTTTAGGTTATCTGGTATGTCAAAGATGTCGTAAAAACACAAAAGTAACCAAACGCTAGTGGTGCAAACATAAACTAATCACAGTTCAGCAGAACTGACCTTCAGTTTACATAGAACAACGTAATAACGAATGAATGGAGTTCACAAGTTGATCGGCGTTCCGTTGAACCTAAGATCAGATTTGTTTTATACAACACTCCCTAAGTGGCAGTATGTATATTATCCTCTAGTGTTGCTAATTTAAAACAAAATTTACTATTATTGTTATGAACAGAAAATGATTACATAGAAATTAATAGTAACTTTTTATTATGATTCTTTTGGCGAACCGAGATACTTAACAGTTCTACAGAATTTTGTGGTTGAAAATTTTTTTTCAACCTGTTTCAAAATAGTTTTTCTTGGATTATTTTCGGAACATAACTAAGTCCATATTTATTCTTTTCTGTCTTCACTGTTGCTAGTGATTGACTTCTTACAGTTTTATATAATTATAACAATCACAAGGTGACTTGGTTACCCTGTATTCTAAGTTTTATTATTAGGTACTTAAGTTATTGGTAACCCAAGACGGTTTAGGTTTGGTGACTTGTCTAAGAGGTGCATAATTATAAAAAAATTTAATTAAATCATTGAAAATTTAAATTTTATCATCTTTTGTATATTATGGTAAGTCATTTAATTCTTGTAAAAAATGGTCATCATTAAATTTTTTTAAATCTAAATAATAATTTTCCAACCTAGATTCAACACTGTTTTGAAATAGCTAAGGAGTATAGATTTAATTCAACCACCACAATCACAATATAGCAATCACATTTCGCCCATCAATAATTCCACTTACATCTGCAATTTCGTGATGGGAACTGTTTTGTTAAACTTAGTTTCATGCGTGCATCGCACAACAGCGTTCACGTCAAGAAAATGTACAGTTTATAAGGAATAAGGGTTCAAATTAAGCGTAATTACCTTGCATTGCATGGCATACGATTCCGATAAGATTAACCAGTGAAAATACACCTAACTGAAAAGGTAAATACGGGCTAAACGCAAGTAGTAAATCATACGCTTATGCAATGAGGGGGCAATGCTGAATCGAACATGGATCACGAAATATGGAGATTGTATCTGCCTCTTCGTTTACAGAAATTTGTAGGTAGTTCGCATAGGCGAATCGAATTCTGAAATGGAGATTTACATACCTCCGGTTACTGATCCGTACCTATGTAAATGTCTGTTATTGGATTTATGGAAAAATAGCGATGGAAAATAAGTGGATACCAAGAGTAGGCGTGCAGTTAGTACCTACAGTATCGCCGTCATTATTTATCCACAGACAAAATCATAAATATACACATACCTACTAGGGAATACATTAAGGTTTTTCAGGAAGATTTTAGGAAGTTTTTTTCCGAACCTAATATGCGGTTTCTAGATCATTTCACTGTGCTCGTTATTCTTGAGAAAAAGTTAATAGCTTTCGTTTTATACAGTCATTTTTAAGCTATACATTTTTACTGTGCTTTTTCTCATTTTAAAGCTGTAGACTTAAATTGCACTTTTTTCTTTGGCTAATAACTCTTTTGTTTATTAACCTATTTTAATCAGCTTAGTGTCGACACTTACAGAAAATGATACAATATCGACAAAAATTTTCTAAATTTTTATTCAAAGAAATACTGAACCCTGCTATATATGCGTCCTTAAAACCTTCCGCACCGTTCTTAAAACTCAGTTGTAAATTAAAAATTCAGATTATTTAATTAAGCACCTACCTACAGCAGATATTAAAAATTGAAAATTTCAATAATAACTTGCAGAAAAATGAAGTATTTGCGCTACTTGAAGTATTTCACACGCATCACAAGCAGCAACAATACCTGTTGAAAAACTGATAGTTGGCCATGGTGGCTAAAATTGTTTCAATTGAAATCATATCAAACCTTTGACATATATCAAAAGTGTTGCTGCTTGTATTGTTGGGGTAGTGATTATAAAATGAAGGAGTGCTTTATAAAGTTTAAAAATGATATCCCTATAGAAAATAAAATTCTGATAAGCGCACTACTAAACGCTGGTAGAACAATTCTTTAAATAATTTATCAATTTCCAGAAAGGAATTAAAAAAAAACTGTAGAGAAATACATAGAAAAAAATTGTTAGAGAAAATATCAAAATCTACCCTCGAAGAAATAGGGTGTAAATATGGAACACATTAAAAATTAATAAACAACTCACCAAGCTGCTTTCTTTTAATAAAAACTAAAAATACAAACTTCTGCATAGACTACTTGCATTAGTCACATAATTATTCATCTTTCTCCTCACCTGCGCATTTATTATGTGCCTACGTGGAGCACATGATGCACTGGGCCCATAACTCACCTCTTTGGCTTGTTGAAAAAGGTTCGCCTCAAAAAATTCATACTACATCGCTCTCGTCAGAGTTGCAACGTCCTGGAGTATTGTTGATATCGTCAAATTCCATATTTCCAACAACTCACCTAATCAACATGTTAGTCATATCTCGTTACAGAAGTTAAATTATAGAAAAGTAGTTATGGCCTCCAAAAGAGCAGTTCATATATATAACAACACACTCGTAAAGCATTGAATAAAAACACCCAACAAAAAAATGTATACATTAATAACTACATGCCTACTAAAACTTTATGTGGACGTGGTTCGCAATATCACGTGTACCAGACTGAAAATTTTACGAACATGTTTCCAGTCCTCTACTAACGTTTCAGGATGTGTATAAGTAATTTCAACCGCTTGTCGATAGATACAGCCACTTTGTTTTGAAAATCAGCCGCTGTTCCATATTGCCAGCATATTCCATATTTGCACCTTCTCTATTATTTAGCTGCCAAGATTGCTGAAACAGGAACTCCAAAAATAAAAGTGCAATATAGTCTAGTCTTACACGATTTATTGAGACACGATCGTACTCTCAAAAGTTAGTACACGGGGGAAAACGCCGTATCAATCCAATATAATAGATGAGTTCTAAGAAGCAAGAGATGCACTGGTAGGCACTATGCTAAATGAGCTCTAATAATCTCCTTGCAATCTTATAATCGTGTATAACAGTGACACTTCAACTTAACGTTTTTCACCAATCTAATTCAGCCTATCCAATATCATATTACACTGACAATTCATCTCATAGTTTTCACCAATGTAATTCAGCCTATGCAATAGATAGCATATTACACTGACAATATTTACGTCAAATGAGAGTATTCCAGCGACAATATTCATGTCAGATCAACGTCAAAAAACTATGAATTTTTTTTCAACAAGAACCATCAAACTGGTCCCAATATGACTTGTGGCATCTTTTAGTATTACCTGAAGTTGAATTTGCTACTTCTTCGCGAATTGTAGGTACTTAAATTGTTGTTACCAAACCGATTCATTTTGGAAATTACACGAAGCCCACTACAAGAAATTAAATTGTCAGATAAACGTCAAATAAATTATCAGCACACTTGGCATTTAATTACATACTATTTGATTTTCAAAATTAACATTCTTGTTTCATTAAATTATCCTCCGAGTTCTACTCGTGATCTCAGTTTTGCTTCAATATTTGTCATTCATTCATTACACGTTGCTACTGTTTGGAAAATAATTACTCGCGCTCGTAATTATTTTCGCCACAGCAACAACTCGTATACAGAATGAAAAATATTGTCGGCAAAATCCAGAGCACTTGCTGTATTATAAGTATATAGAATACGTTTAAATGAAGCTGGCTTAAGCAGCAGAAGACCGGCAAAGAAACCATTACTCACCGAAGAGCGCAAAGTTAGAAGATTGCCTTTTGCCAGAAGTTATAAATATTGGACCGTTAATGATTGGAATATTTTTTTATTCTCACATGAAACGGGGGTTAGTATCAATTCTCCTGATCAACTTGATGACTAAGGGAAGGGGGGAGATTTACAAGCTGCAATATAATTCCAAAGGTCCTGCTTGGTGGAGGGTCTCCAATGTCCTGAGTAGGAATCTGCTCCAACGGATGCACATAGTGCGGATCGTTATCTGGAAACTTTATCATCGTATTGATTGTACCGTAATTTTCATATCTGTGAATAATAGCTATCATTATACACTCTAACTATGCAATTCACGTTTTTATCCTCCTCACAGGATCTAGAACTGGGGCGTGTTTATATTAGACACTGGTCTTATGAATACATATTTTGTTTTATGACTACTCAGATTCTTTTAGAGGTACCGTACATAAATGTACATATAAATGTATATGCGTCAGTATTAAAATAATATAATATATCTGCATAATAACCCAACGCATCAGCTGGTGCCAAATCATTCCAATACGAGGAATTTTCTATTATAATCTCGTCCGTTGCCAGTGTCTCATGATATCGGCTTTTTCTAAATCCACTAATCGAATTGTCGATCCGTTCTGTTGGCAGGAACAAAGCCTTTCGATGAAAAACTAAATCCTCAACCTTAAAATTACATCGGAAAAAATGCCTGGTAAAATATTGCCTGAAAAAAACTAATTATCTCTAAGTACATGCCATACCAAAATATATAAATATTTTTTAAGTGTGACGAAGGGAAAATTGTTCGAACAAATCTATTTCATAGTCTGTTTGAATTTTGAGCGGTTAGGCCGTTTTTGTGGCGTACTAACCCAACAAAAGTTGAAAAATGATGTGTCATTTAATTTGAATAACTGATATTTAAAATAAACAGATTTCTTGCGGCTAGGCGTACGCTGCCATACTGACTAGCGCTTTATCTCCAGCAGCAACAACAGTTGAATTCTCATGGCTGCTTAAAAGCTATTGGACACATTAGTTCCGCCGCTTCTTATGCCGGCTCAAAGTAAATATTCGCCGAACTATTTAGACTCTAAAGAAGCGTACGCTTATTGTTTTTACTTGGGCGGCGTATATGTAAACAGCTTTTAATGATATCATGACTAGCACGAGCACAAAAAATTATCCACTTTTAAGACTCGAAATTGGAATATAATGGAATCATCTACGAGACACCAAGGTAAACGCTGGGTTTAATCTACTGTCAGATTTTTCCTATTACATCCAGCCAATTTCGAGCCATCAGGTTCGTGTTATTTAATCACCAATTTCTGATGAGAATTAGTTTGCACTCTTAACATATCGCTTTAAAGTGTTTTTAATGTAAAGGAAGTTTTTATTTATACTAACACAAAGAATTGTTTTTTTCCATTTAATATTCAATGTGTATTATTTATTTTCTTTAACAAATATTTAAATTTAACACAAAACGGTTTACTTGTATTCGCATGAAAAAATTATCGTAGTTCTGAATGTGAATGAAGGAAATTCAATCGATTTGGATCGAGATCTGGTCCAGGCACGTGGACAATTTTGACTCATATACCTATGTAAATATTATTATAATCCTTGTATAATAATTCTATTATTATATTTAATTCGTTTTTTTCTGTAAATCCCTACTATACTAAACTAGATTTAACATTGATTTTATAAATTTTTAAACGACAAATTCAACACTAGAAGTTGGTCTGAACAAAACACCAAGAAAGTTCTTTCATGATTTTCGGAGGATAAACGAAAATTATGCTTTACCTAAATATACATCTTTGAATTGCATGTATATTTAAGTAAAGCACAATGATTTTCTTTTATGATACTCAATTCATGTAATTTAATTTTAAATATATATGAATTAATTGAATACATAGTTAGTCCCTTAATTCTAAAAGTGCAGGAACCACATTTAGCGTGCATTTGCTGCGCTCTTGACTTTCACGCCAAAACCAGGGGAGGCTGCGCAACATCACGGTCTCGGCCTACATAGATATTAGGGGTAAAGAACGATGGTACCACTCGGCCCCCTCTTATCTAGGATATATCTCTAGCCAAGGATATTGGCGTGCTAGTGCTGCGCTTTGCATTTCTGCACCTCATGTTATAAAGTCAGCTTAGTATTCTAGAGCTTCTAGGGGCTCGAGTCTCCCAAATTAATAACAAAAAGCCTGCAGCTCCACCCCCCACCCAAGTAGCCTAACTTTGCCCCCTGCCCAAATTCCTGGTTACGCCCTTGAGAAACATACCAGTTACAGAAAGGATACCTATAGTTACGTACGATACTTGCCCTACTTTATCATAGGACTGTTCTACCATAGAACTAGATAGTTGAAGAAGCAGATTGCCTCCGATGGAATTTCATCGGCAACTTGTCATATTATATAGACCCCATGAGTTTGCTGTCTTAACACAGGAGTACAGTGCTGACGTGGCTCTGCTCCCTATCTATGAGAATGTATCGATAACTATTTATCTATAAGTATGTACCAATAACTAACCTATCGATACCTAGAGATAGAAATTAATTTGCACGGCACTGGTGGGGTGAAGAAGACAAACAAACGCGATGGGCGAAACCGTAACATATTATGTTATCTTCTCTGAGCAATTCCAGTGTACCTACTGTTTGTTTATTGACTTTAGGACTTTTGTCATATATAGTGCAAGAGTAAGGGACTTTTAATTTAAAAAAAACTGAACTTTTTGTTATTACACGAAGATGAAAGATTTATTGGTCTCAACATTGGAAAATCTGGAATCAGCAGAAGTAAAAAATAATTCGATACAGTATTTCAAAGGGAACTAAAAAGAAAAGCATTAAGAATACATATGTTAAGAACACAGCAACCCAAAGAATTACAGAAAGAACAAAGAAGGAAATGTTAAGAGGAACAAAATAGTTCAAGTTTACGGAAAGTCTTCACCAACATCGCAGAAAATTACAAAAATTGTGAAAAAAAAAAATTAAATATAGGCTAAATGACTAAAGAAAACGACAGAGATACCTATCAGATAAACCCAATGTTTTATAAAAATAAACAAGGACAGGCAGGAAGAAATATTAGAACGATGAAAGGAAGATTTTAGAGAAATTTTAGATGGGGCAATTATTAATGAAGAAGAAGACAAGGAAATCAGGAAGAAGAAACAAGAGATAGTGAAGAATGGAGAAGAGTAGTAAACCAACGTCATCCCTTGGAGGGCTGATGGCTCAGCTCATGACTTACCAGAATATCAAAATACGACCTTAGTAAAAAAAATATTTTTTTAGATATTAGCAATTTTACGAATTTCGTGAGAATCGCTATGCAGCCCATGTTCAACAGCATGACTATATACCCATGCTGGTCTTATTCATGTCAAATGGCGTCAATATATAACTTATTCTAAAGGTGGGTTTACACTGCACGAAACCTGAGACAGATAGTGATGCCATTTTGGCGTAAGTAAGACAGATATGGGTAATCACGTCACTGAACATGAGCTTCATTTCTATGTCTATTGTGTTTGGAAATACGTTGTTACTTCATAAAGTGACGTCAATTTTCACAAAATTCGTAGAAGTGTCATATCTCAAAAACTATTTTTTAAAAGGTCATATTTAAGGTCATATTTTGATATTCTGATCAGTCATGAGCTGGCCTATGACGTTAAGTTACGGGACATACCCTGTATATAGCGTAGCGTGTCCCGTCTAGATATCTTGCTGCAACGTAGCGCAATTGAAAGCGGCCGTCGGAAGTGTTTAAGAACTGGCTTTATCGGGGATTCATAATGTATGTTAAACTACCCCTAAGTGCTGGCAAATTGTTCTAAGAACCTCCGACCCGCTGCTCGACACCATGCGATCTCTAATTTATTCATACCAACACGCGTTTTAATCGTAACACGCTGATAAAACCCAACCTAAATGCTGATAACGTAACCAACAATGTGAGAAAATACTGCTTCGTTAGAATGGCACAATATATTTTTTTACATCGAGTATCGATAATACTTTCCTAACTGCGCCGGAAAATGGTACCTTTGAATGGTTCCATGTTAAATAATAATTATAATTATTATTATTATACCATGATATTCTTGATGTTTTTTATCGTTTTCCAGGCCTTATACTTATTGGTCAAAAACTATACTCTGTATAATTTAACAATCTGTCCTTTTATTGTTGTGTAGAAAACGATGTCTGATCATCACCTTTCCTGCTGTTGTGAATATATTCTGCAATTATTCACAAATAAATTTTTGAACTAACTTTAGGTTATTAAAGCAAATTTTAGACCAATCACTTATTAATCACTCTCCTGAGAGATTTAATGGTATTTGTCATTTAGTTTTATCTCTATCTTTCAAATGCCTTTTAAAATCTCGTCTTTTACCAGAGCACTTCATTAATAATTATTATTAAGCTAGTAAATTCATAAATAAATTAATAGTAAAAACATTTTTTAAAACAAGCTTTTATTTACATGCTCTAATAGAAGAAAATAAACTTTAAATTAAATTAAACCCATCAATTTATTACATTACACAATTTATATGATTTTTTATACTTTTATATCGGATTTAGAGTGACGTCATTTTATTTTTGTATTCTTCGCAGAAAAGCCTTTCATTTGATATCCATGTCATGGAAGTGCATAAAAAATAACTAGTCTGCCATTTTGGGAGTTCCGCCATATTTGATTTATAATCGTCACTTATGCATGCAATATCATACAAACTATACGTGCATACAAAATTTCAGCTGAATCGGTTGAGGATAACGGCTTTAAAATTCAGTTGCCAAACATACATAGATGTTAAAGTTAATAGATGTTAGATAACATCTATTAGATAGATAGATGTTAAGTAAATTCTATATGTTCTTTCACTATCTAAATGTAGTCTATTTTCTGGGTGGATTAGTCAATAGTCCTTATTTTTCTGTCATAGTGCTTTGTTTACTTTCGTTCATATTTGTTCCTCTTGTCTTCGCTACTTCCTATGTTCCGTTTTCGAGTTCTCTTCTTCTGTTGATACGATCACTATATGGATGATATAGTGATCATATGCTACTACTTTGATACAGTTGACGTTGGTTGTTCCTTATCCCTCTATTTTTTTCTTACCGAGTCCAATGAGTAGGGCAGACAACGAATCGACTCGTTTCACCGCTTTCTCTACTTGTATTTTTCTGTTCCCCTTGCCCTGTATTTATAACTGCGTTTGATTACTCCATTGCAATATTCATTAATTCTCTGATTTTACCGTTTATTTGTGTCTTTCAAGTCAACCATTGCCTGTTTCATTTTCATTTGATCGCACACTTACTTGAAATCTATAAAAGTCACGCATTTCCATATTACTCTCATAGCGTTTATGCGTTATTTGTATTAACGTATGTTAACCCTTTCTGAAACCGTTCTCAAAACCTCCCATGCTATTTTCTCTGAATCTCTGTGCCATTTCTTATATTATAATCGTTAGTTCTTTGTATGTTACGTTAAGGAGGGTTTTACCTCTCTAATTTTCACCGTTCTTACCCTCACTGATATTATTACCCCTGCCCTCCATTCATTGGGCATTTCATTTCATCAGATTATCTTTATCAACTAGAGAGTTTAATGTGTAATTCTACTCCTTCTGCCTTTAATAATTATTTTTATAATTCTTTACTTGCGTTATTGTAACTCGTTCTTCTATTTCTATAACCTCCTCATTATCTTCCAGTCCGTTACCTTCTACCTTTTTGTCTTCTTCTATGTATATATAGTTCCTCGAAGTGCGACTTCCATTTTGCTTCTATAATTTTAACAGTTGCCTTTCTTCGTTTTCTCTTTCTACGGTGTGTTAGTATTATTTTACAATTAAACCACATTCTAGTATAATAATAGTGGATAATACACTAATTTTCAGCAGTTTAGACTCTAACAATGTTATTTTTCCTTTATTACTTAGTAAATACAATCTTACAGACATATATCTTATTTTAGTTAGTACTAAGATTACTTCATAGTAAGTACAAAATATTTTTAAATTTAATTACTCAAAACTATTGATTTGAATACCTACATTGCATATTATCACAGTAATTAATAACATCTACCCGTTGCTTTTAAGTGAAGTTAAATCAAAATGAATAGCTGATTGATTTGTTGCATTTTACAACATTGTTTTATATAATTTGCATTGCTACACAATTAACAAAACATTTCTAAGTAGTAATATTTTATAATTTTGCAATAAAATATTAAGACAGTTTAATCTCACTTTCTGAAAAAAACTTGAAATCACCTGGATAGAGGATTACAATATATTTATTATAAATCGATTTCAATAAATTTTCTAATATTAAAAACTATATATTTCGCTAATTATTTCACTAGTTTTACTTATGAACATAATAAATTTTTATAGGAAGAAAATGTTATGATTGCCAAAATAACTTTTTTTTGCAAAACTATTAAAATTAAGTATTTCTAAATCACTTTAGCAACTGTTTATTGGCAATTTTTTTTATTTTATAATATAAATATTTTAATTATTGGCCATATGAAATTGGTTGGAAACACACAATGACGTGAAGAAACAGAAATAACAATAGACATATATATATATATATATATATATATATATATATATATATATATATATATATATATATATATATATATATATATATATATATATATATATATATATATATATATATATATATATATATATATATTGTGAGAAGAAATCTTGGTTTGTAGTAGCAATCCATTACATAGAGAAATAAAATAAAAAGCAAATAGATGAATAATAAGGAAGACTCACTTACCAGTTGTATATGTTGAGTATCTTCAGAGTGATATACGATTTGTTTTATCGATCATTTATACCTGAATTTAAAATATTAATACTTCATTACTTTCAGTGACATTTTGTGACATTAGTTTTGACGGAACTAAAATCACAGAAAACACAAATCTATTCTACTATTTATATTTGTTATCCAGAAGATGTCAGAAGTGAAATCTCAACCACTGTGCAGAAATGGATAATGCCTAACATATTTTTCTAAATTAGTTGGGCCAAAAATTTGGTTAAACGTTTTTTAGGATTTTTAGGATCTTGTATGTGAACCATGTGATATATAGAAGCTTTATGTTGCTTTGGCAGATCCCTATATTCGAATAGGGAAAGGTTTATTTGTTTATTTTCTATTTTGTGTACGGACTTATTTGTTTATTTTTGGACTTTGTCTAATATTTGGAATTCAGCTTGTCTGTTATGTTATAGTTGTCAGTTTGCCGAAACAATCTGTTTATAAGGATACATATAATAGAATAATAGGGAACATTTCAATTTTTTATTGCATAAAAATGTTCTACCATACTGAAAAATAAAATATGCAAAATATGACGCCTTAATGGCCTCTTCAATTTTATCGCTGTTTAGATCCTTCATAATGATCGTGCGGAATTAGAAATCTTATTTTTTTGTGAAGTACACGTTTTATTACAACGTTGCGCTATGGTTTTCAGTATTATTTTTATATTTAAAATTGTAGTCATGTTCCCTATTACTGCTGTTTCTTTCTTGTGTTAAGAATTTCTAGGAAATATAGAGAGGAATTATTTTCTGTTTCTATGGTGCACTGAATTTTTGAATGTATGGAATTTAGGTGATTTAAATGTATCTAAGGATTTTCTACCATATGACCAAATGAGGAAGGTGTCGTCAGCGTAGCTTAACTAAAATGTAGGTTTCAGGATATTTTTACACAGGAAAGAGATTGTTCTACGATAAGTGGAGTCATTTAGGATACGTTTATAATCAGTTGAGTTTATTAGGTCACACATTTTGTTAATTTAGTCGGTAGTATTAAGTATGGCAGTGGCGTTGCCTTTGTCTGCTCGGGGGATAATCAGGTCCTCATTGTTTTATAAATATTTTAATTCTCGCCTTTCAATAGAACGTAAAAAAACGAATTGAACCAACTTCGGCTATATTATATTTTTTTGTAAAAATGGCGCCACCAGAGATAGCCCACCTCGTTTTTTTTCTATTTAAGTTAGCCTATACCATTTAGATTTTTCGCTTGCGTCTATGTCGACTGTATAATAAGTAGTGACATATTTTCTCCTGGCAATAAACTCAATCGCATGAAGCACTTGTACTAATTTTTGATAGTTTTAAACATCCATATTCCTATTTTGTTTATGACTAGCAGATTCTTTAAGATATATTGTATCTTTTTACACGAATTCCTTCCCTGGTAGTAATTGATTAATATAAGCATGATATCAAAAACAGCCACAACTAACAAAAGCACTGGAGCGTTTTACGAGTTAGCATGACAAATCCTACGACTGAAATGGAGTGATATAAAATTTGCATTTTGAATGGGAACTATAAAATCATTAGAGTAGAGTTTTGATTTATGAACACGTATTTAGAAGTATAATTTATTTCAAGTGGGGGTTGAAGGGTGCACAATGGGGTGCAACGGTTCTCCACAAAGTGCCTGCTAATAGTGTTGCGTGTTTTTCCTAGTAGCCTGGCTACCGAATTCTATATTTACAAGATGTTCACATTGCGGTTTCGTGTAATTAACTGCAGGGGACTAGAACCGTAATAAAAACACGACAATAAAAACCTATTGAATGTGAATTTGAGTTATTAGTATGGGTCTTAATACCTGTTATAAAATTGCTTTGGTGCGTCTTCAATTTTGGTTTGTTAAATTTAATAGAAGCCCTTATTGATTGTTTGGGTATCCCGCGTTTAAATTGCCGCTATTATCATAAGAATATAAAATTAAATTATGTATTGTGGTGGTAAATTTAGGTTCTGTTGGTAATAATTTGATCAATAAACAAGTGTAGTTTCTCACCTCGGGATAATGGGGGTTGATATATGTATTAATAAACAAGATACGTAATTTTGTCCTAATAAATTATACAGAATCAGAATCTTTTAAGTAGATAATATATAAATATTCTTATGATAATATTATTTTCAGTGAATGATAATACAAAATATTGTATAGGAATAGTCAAGAGTGACAGATGGATCTTAGATACTAATTACAAGAACTCATGTATAGAAAATTAACATTTATCTGATAAAACAATTTTAACATTTCCTTAAAACTATTCGTTTACGCTGCATTTTGAATTCGGTTGACAATAAAGTAGTAATCATTTAGAATAAGTAATATAAATTAGGAATAACACTGGCTATGCTTTCTCATACATTTTTCAGATATGTTTATATTATATGAAACTCTGCCTCACCATATATATATATATATATATATATATATATATATATATATATATATATATATATATATATATATATATATATATATATATATATATATATATATATATATATATATATATATATATATATATATATATATATATATATATATATATATATATATATATATATATATATATATATATATATATATATATATATATATATATATATTGTTAGTGTACATATTGTATGGTATATTGTAATTGCATTGCCGTATGATAAGTATTATTATTACAATTATTTTTTACATTTCATAATTTAAGATAGATACTTTTAGGGTTAAACCAGCCGTTGTGATGAGCGAAAAAAGTCAAAATGTGATGAATCTTTTGTAATAAAATTAGCCTCCGAAACCTCCGAATTTCAAAGTTCTAAATTAATAAACATTTGCATTAATTTGCAAAGTTTGCTTAAACATTTTATATAGGCCTTGTTACCTGAGGGTTGTTTTATCAGATCTAGCTATGTATGTATTTATATTCGGTCATTACATATTACTGAAAAACAATAAAAGTAAAGGGCAGGTATTTGCAATGACTGCGTCTAAGACAAAACAAGTTTCATTGTGAGATTTTATTATACTCGAGGGCTATGCCTCTGAGCCCTAATAGACTAAAAGTAAAAAGTGGCATAATGTTGCCGCCGTTGCGACTCGGTTCGGTGTTAACAGACAGACCGAATTTACGGTATTATTATAAGGAGATTAGCGTGGAAAGTGACAGTCATGGCGTAATAGAGTGGGCGTAACTACCTTGTATTTAAACAACGTTGCGGCCGAGGGTAAACTGGAAAGTGACTGGAAATATGAGAGAATTTGTAAAATACATAAGCGAGAAAGAGGATCCAAGATTTTTAATACGTTTGTGAATCATTAATCATATTTGTTAGCAGCTTTCGGCACTGCTTTCGTTACAGTTTTCATTTGTCCATAAACATAGGTTTGGGAAATATTGAAATAATAAATATACGAGGTCTGTTCAAGAACTACTTTTTTCTTCAAATGGGAAAAACAAATTGTGCTGCAACTCGATGCATGTTCAATTCTTTTGTCAAAGAAGTGATACTAAATCAATGCGGTATTTTCTATCATGCCAATAGTCCTTTTTTAAAGTCTTGAAATGAAGAGTTAGGGATTTGCCACCGACACATGACTGACTAACGTGTCTGGCACTGACATTTTAGTATTCCTTATGATGCAAAAACATGTGAAAGAAAAGAGGTGTTAGAGAAACCCACACGCAACTCCCTAATGTTTCTGGCAGTAATATTTTTTTAGTATTCCTTGTTGCAAAAAGGTTTACCACTCAAGTGGTATAAAGTATGTAAATAGCAACTCTTCTTAATTTTTTTCAGTATTAAAATTATTTTCGGACTGTTTATTTTTGGACAGTGGATTTAGTAGTCTATATATCATATTACTAAGGTAAGCAGCTACTTTTTGTTGATTTGGCCATTTTGGGCAAAAATAATAATTGCCCCCCCCCTAGTAATTTATTTGGAGCCCGGGGGTGAAGGGGGAGGATTTTATTTATTTATTAATTAGATGTAACTTCAAATACACAAAATTTAAAAACATATATTTTTATTCAAAACAAAACACATCACATCACAAACACAACACAAGTTAAAACTTAAAAATGATTACCAAAAAACTTTTTTTCGAATTATTTTGAACTATTTTGCGAACTTTTTCCAATAAACTCACGATAAATACCAATGATAAATATTCATATTGTGGCAACAAATACATGCAACGACAAATGTTCTTAATATATAACTTAAAATCCAAAAATATGTAGTTGACACCTTAGGACTACCTATCAATTTATGCGGGTGCTCTACAACAGACCAAACAAACATGTATAGGTAATTGAGAAAATAATAAATTGCAGAATTTTTATGTTTATACATAAGGCATTTATTGGAAAGAGGCATTTTGGAATCCTAGAATAAAAATAATAAAAATAGTCAGTCAGTCATAAAAAGATTACAGGCGACTCTTAAAATATTTACTCAAGGCGCTTTTTCAACCATTTAAACCGTTTAAATATGATACAATAAATTGATTATTGGTACAAAAATATTGTTTTTATTTATTGCTAATAGTGTATTTAATTTGACATATATTTTTCCGACTTTTTAAGCCAGCAAAGGAAAGTATCACATTAATAATACAATAGTCAAAAAGATAAAGCGGCTTTATTTGTATATTTTAATTGTTTTATCGATTTAAAATGCCGCCGCTCCATGCGAATGCCAGCGGATACCCTCCCTAAAGCTGATCCTGGATGTTATATATTGTTATCTATTTGCGGTGGTTTCTGAAAAATAGAGAAATGATGTTTGTTAATTATTTTAGTTGTTAAATCTAAAAAATGTATGGTAATTTTTTTTCTGCTGTGAATTTTATATTTTTATGTAAACTCTTAATGTGACCTAAGAAATTAATAAGTAATCTATCACAAGTTGTACTACGAAAACATGTAATAATATCATCTTCATATATACATCTCCGCAAAGGACATTATCCATTATTATGACCTCTTTGCTATAAATATTGTCATTGAATTGAAAGAAAATTAATTTTAAACATATGAATAAACTAAAGAATTCCTTTGGATAAAATGAAATTATTGCGAGAAGTTTATTTCACTTTATTGAGTATAACCAGATAATACTGCTGTAAATATTCCTTAACTATCTCTCTCAACAAAATGCCACAGACAAAATTAGCAAAGATACTGAAAATAACAAACACTTATTTACAACTCAGGTTACCTGTGTTTATTAGTTAACAGCGCACCACCCACCCTACGGCCACAAACCCCTAATCTTCAATTACCCTAATGACCATGTTGTTTCGGCAAATCCCAAAAACAAAGTCTGATAATTTAGCGGTTGCAAGACACTTTAGCCGGATGAAACGGCACTTTCCGAAACCCCGGTATTTTTTCCCATTATTGATTTAGAAAAATTAAAAACCACTTTTACAAATTACTATTCTTGTTTGAAGCCAATACCGATTTCCGCTGAGTCACTATTTAAACTTGGGATTAGTTTGGAAAATTAAGTTTTGGCGTCAAAAATAAATACCGTCTAGAAAAAAATTTCACAGTTGTCGCTATGCTTTGTTAGCTAAGTAAACGAGACAGTCACACCACATTATGGTGTTAAAATCCTTTTAATTCATTTAAAAGTAATTGTTTTTTTACGAAAAGTGTTGAAGCTTGATGGTATCTCAACATGCCGCTGGATCTTATAGTTTGGTGTTCAATATTTAGAAACATATCAAAACTCTTACCGATACAAAACCCTCGATGACACGTAGGGGAATGGGGGCAACACCAGATGCATAAATTGCATATACAATATTTCTTCTTACGGTTTATACTATATTTACTCTGAGATTGCATTACCCATTCCTTTTGCTTTTGTTTGTACTATTGTACACGCATCTTTCCTTTTTGCCTTTAAGTGATCTTAGTTGCAGAGATATCAGTCTCCTCAAATATATTGAACTCGGTTGGATAAATTTCACGCTGTTACTAGATCCTCCAAGCGTATTCTGGACCGAAGAAGCTTTTATGAAAGCGATAGCTCCGTTTTCTTTCACGTGCAGATTTTTTGCCCATGAACTTAATTTAGCCAATACTCGGTAGATGACAGTAATTGTGTTTAAATTTTGGCAGTATCCAGTTCTAACTCACTCTCCGGTGTTGACCCTCTTCCCCTAGATATAAATGTTGTTGGCCAAACTTCTGGCCTCTGCATATGTTTAATGACACTTTGAAGATCATAATATAGAGTCATATTTTAACCTGGATATTCTATAAAAGTTTCTGGTAATAATTTAATTGCAGACGAACTAGAGGACTTTTGCTGGCAGTTCAAAGTGAAGCATTATCAAAGTCTTACGTAGAAGTAAACCTTTAATTTATCCAAAAACATATAAAGCAGATACGCTATATTTATTTACACCATTTTCACTGAATGAGAGTTGACGATACTTTAACTGTTGCTTCCGTAACATAATATGATGCTATTATAAACTGTAAAAACTTATGTGATTGAATTCCATGAATCTTGATAACTACCTACCTGAAAAGCAATTTGCATCAATATTTGTAATTAATTGACAATAAATACTTACTGATATGCCTTTCCTTGCCAATAAATGCTATAAAAACAATATGAATGTCAAAACATGTGGGTAAAAATTTGCATCTAGCACTACAAAAAGTCATATACGTATGACGGACGTTTCATAATTTAAAAATATGCTTTAGGCCATCCATAACCTTAGATTAAGGAACACGTCGTAACTTATTTCGAATCCACAAAGGATTATACTGAAATTTTGTGCATATTGATCAGATTTAACTTATAACTCTATAAAATACCCCACATATTTTCGATCGGTAAATTATGTTGCACAATAAATAAATAAATATAAAAACTGTTTCTAAGCTTGTTTACGATGTTATAAATTTTAAGATTTCTCGCACTGCCTTAAGCAGGAATCAACGTCGCTTGATGCAAGCATTTCAGTTATGTTGAATATCAACCTGTTTCATATGTTAATTCATTCATGTATTCTTGTAATAAACTCTGGTAAAAATGTTAAATGATTTTTAATGACGAATGGCAGTCATAGGAATTCCTAATATCAGAAACGCGTGTTTCAACAAATGTGAGCTCGCTTGTAATATTTATGTACCTAATTATTGGCCGTCTAGAATGCTGTGGAGTTGCTGCATCTAATAAAACAGAAGATTTAGTCTAATGTTTCATATTTTATAACGGTGCTAGTTACATCTAGGTAACATTGATAAACATGCTTGTCCAACATACTCTTTCATATAGTAAAGATTTACATTATCAACAATATAATCAATGCATATATTTACAAGACATTGTGGATCTCCAGGTGTTGCTAGGTCCAGGTAGATTTCAGCAAATTTGTGGTCCAATCATACATGTTTCTGCTATTTTTCAGATAATATATGATGTAACTTCAAATTCGGATTTGGTGAGAAGTCGCAGGTATCAACTTTTGTAATGACAACCTTGTGGACTAAGTTGGACTTGTAACGAATATTATAATCATATTCATTACATCATATTATTATCATATTAAGAAATATTATTATCATACTGCATACATTTATAGTGAAACTACCAATTTATAGACAAAACTAATACTCATTTTCTTTGTTTCAGAACGAAATGGAAACGCCAGACGGCGGTGGGCTTGGAGTTACTGGCCGAAGCCGGCAACTACGCTGCGTTCCAAAGACTGTACGGGGCCCCGGCTTACGGATGTTGGTACCCTCCCCAAACAGCGGGCCCCACGGCGGCCCCCAGTGCCGCTGACATCTATTACAGACAGGCCGCTGCTGCAGCGGCTGCTACCCTCCAGAAACCCCTCCCTTACCGACTGTATCCTCCCGGAATGGGCTTGGGTATGCCTGGACCTAGTGCGCACCTGGGCTCTCTGGCAGCCAGTAGTTCCCTGAGCACGTTATCCAGCTACTACTCGAACCAAACACCTGACGGACCTTCGCCGAGGTCCCCGAGTCCGGACACACCCCTAGATCCCGGCTCGCCAGGCACGGGGGGTAGACGGTCGCCTTCCGAAGACGAGGACACGATCCACGTCTGAGGATGGCCTCCGAGAAGTTTCAACAATGTGATATAATGTACTATAGCTGGACTTGTTAATTTATTTCCGCTTTTAAGTGTTGTGTAGACTATAAGAGATGTATAGATGAGTATGGACGAATTTTGTAATTAGAAATGTCGTAAATACGGGCTTCATGTAAATTTTATCAATTTTCAGGACTCGACTCCCGAAATGAGTGTGTATTATACTGACGAGAGAGGTATGTTGTATATGGTTTTTATTTTCGATTGCACCCGGGTGCGATCCTCTTGTTTCTTTTGCCCAATGAGTATGTTTATTCATGTTAAAATTAGAAAATATAGAATAAAGGATTTTAAGTTTTTATTACCATGACTGAGTTTGATTTCATGTTCCTAAGCTGAATAGGTAATGGGTAGATCTTCACTCTAACCTGAAATTTAAAAAAATACAATTTCTAATGCATAACAAATATTAGACTTGTTTATTGACTGATGTTAATGTTTGATCACCAATCAGGTTAGGTCTTCTTAATGGTACGTAGTAGGTAGAGAAGGTGTTAGCAACGATTCTTCGAATGGAATAGATTCATGGAGGAATTTTCTCTTATTCATGATGTAAGCTATGTAGTGGTATTGATAAAGTGTTTCAGCAACTCTAAATTTTCGCAAATAATATAAAAGACCGCGACTCTTTGTAATATGTACAGGTCATTTTGAATTTACTAGAATACCATTTGACCTATTAAATTTAGCACAAGAGCATGATCTAGTTACACCTTATTAACATAACATTCCAGGCTCATTTCATATAACCTAAGGACACAAGATAATAAAAAAATTGCATATACAGGGTTACTATTATTATTAATAAATACGTATCAAAATTAACGGACAGGGACAATGTTTTGTACATGTATTCGTTGATTTTAGATGTCCTATACTCTACCCGGATGATTTAGTTGAAATAGTATTTCACTTGTTAAATCGACGAACCCATGAATCAATGGAAATGAAATTTTGTAAACACATAACATATCTCAAGGATACAAAAACTAAACATATTTTGAAAACAAGAATTTATATAAAGCAAACTTTATCATCGCAAACTTTAGATAAAGCTAGATATCTTCACTTTTTTGAGAGCAACAGCGTTCAATCAAACACTTTGGAAAATAAAATTAACTCCTAATTCATGAAAATGTATTGTCACAACGTGTCAGTAATTTTAAAAAGGTT
This sequence comes from Tetropium fuscum, assembly GCA_964058915.1. NCBI lineage: Eukaryota > Metazoa > Arthropoda > Insecta > Coleoptera > Cerambycidae > Tetropium > Tetropium fuscum. The sequence continues at coordinate 97,032 of CAXKVY010018464.1, read as the reverse complement.
ACTCTATAAATAACCGTTATTAGCCAATCACCAACATTACAGCTAGTTAACCGACAGACAGGTAAATGACAATATACAAAAAATCAATTACACTATTATTTAGATCTATTTTTTTGCTACCACAAACAAAACATTTTATTTCAATGTAGCTGATCAATTGATTAACAAGGAAATATAATATTCAATTAAGTCTAATACACTAATAACAATTTAATATATTAATGTAGTGACACCTGGTTGACCTTGTGATTCGTTACGCTGTTTTGTTATAAAACTTATGCTGTAATTTATTACCTGCGACAACACCCATTATATAAATATAATATCGTATGAATTTGCCATAAAAAATAATAAGATACGGTGTTTCTAGTTCTTGTTGTCTTGATCCTGCTTCTTGGAAGCGTTATCCGAATTTAGTAGCGTTTTATTGGAGTCGTAGGTGGGATAATGTTATTTTTATTGTATTTTTAACTTACAGTTAGGTGCCTTGACTGACGTTTAGTAGCATTTGGCCTAATGCTTGACCTATAGCGTCACTTTTTATGTTAAGCTGTAAGTTAAATGTCACAGGGGTCACATTCTTAAACTATTTATGTATTCGAGGAATGACGTACGTCGTATAGTGCGCTGCACTATTTAGGATATTTAGGGCCCGTTGCATAAAAATGACCTGAACTGCCGTTTAACTGATCTAAGTGCAAAATCCGAACCAAGTTCATTCTCACTTCTGTTCTTCCAACAAAATTATTCTTTAGTTCAGCTGAACTACATATTACGTATTAGGTTGGTAGGAATTGAAGAATGAATTTCGATTTATTACTGTTAATTTGACATTTTGACGCAAATATTTAGCGCGAAATGTCTAATTCTCTCAGGTAAACAGTGTTGGACTCCGTTTAGGATGTTGATATATGCTTTGTGCATACTACCTATCGCTCGTGTAACTTTATGCACCACCCTACTTGCTGTTGACTTATTGACTCCACTAAAATCACCTATAGTATTTTCGTTTGATATACAAACTCGAGCAAAAAGTTGTACGGCATTTTACAAAGAAAATCTGTACCAATTATTACAGAAGCGGTAAATTATATCACTATGCAATACAAAAGGATATTTAGTGTAAAATTGTATACCGCCACAATTTCTTGTGAATAGAACTAGGCTCCAGTAGACTTTGAAGTTACCAGACTAGGATATTCTTGCACATTAATGTTGTGAGCTTCTTCCTGAAGTAATAAAGTCGCAGCATTAAAATCAGACTCTGAAAATACTGTGCAATCAACAGGCCAAATTCCAGCTTCCTTAAAACCGTTGGTAATTGTGCTTATAATCGCAGTTTTTGCAAAAGCATCATACAAAAGTGCTATCATGTTATATTGAGAAACGGTGCTACCATGGTTGCTTCTTAGATATCGTTCCACAGCCTGAGAGAAGTAGGCTCCCATAGGTTTAAAGAAACTTATATCTAACAGCTGCAAACGGCGTGTTGTATATCCAGGGACCTGTAAGAGCACGATACCGTGTCTTCTAGCCAAAACCAGGGTTTTCCAAATTTTTGGAATTCGTTGTATTCCCATCAAGTAACAAAAGCACCTCTTTTTCCGGGCTGGGTTTTCTTTGCTCGATGAAGTGTTCTAATCATTTAATAAAGAGTTCCATATTTATGCAGCCACTATCAGATATAGTGACAATAGCTTCAGGCGGTGCACCTATTACAAGTTCGAGTGCCAAACGTTTACGTTTAAAAACAATCATAGGAGGAATGCACTGACCTGCAATACTAGCACATCAAACTATGGCGGTACTTATCCCTCTCTCACTACTTGATATGCCACCAACTTGATGCTTTCCCATTTTCGCTATTATTTTTTCATTCTTCTTTTGTAGAGTTTATAGACTCCAGTAGACTGGAGCCTAGTAGAGTCTCCAGTCCGTGGCTTAACATATCGGTCGTTATCCTTCTTCAACTCATATAAATCCCATTTCTCTTCTCGATCACTTAGAAGACACCTGCATGAACAAGCCGGCGATTTACTGGCTTTACTGCTCAGTGGCGTATCATCATGCGCAACCAAGGTGAAGTGACTTCAAAAGATGTCTTATTATGTCATATATATATATATATATATATATATATATATATATATATATATATATATATATATATATATATATATATATATATGTGCAAAACTTTAAGCCAAAAAAATATTTAGATTTGAATGTATTGAATAAATTTTGCATGCTGCGGTTACAACTTAGTGCTCAATTTAGCCAATAACAATTTAAAATAAAAGAAAGAAATTAAGTTGCTATTGCCCAACAAGGACCACGGGGAGGTAAGAGCGCCCCATGCCAGTATAGAGCGTGGTTAGGTTACTTATTATGAGTATAGGTAAGACTGTTGGTAAAATTTATAACAAATTAACTCACCAATTTGCGGGATATGTTATTATTTGCATATTTACACTCACATTGGTATTTTTCACTGTCACTTATTAGTAGCACTCTTCACAAAAGCTCACGTCAGAAATTCATATCACTATTCACTATCTGAAAATAAATCACTTTCACTACTGTCTTCATTTACATTTATTATGGTTTAACGGGAGTATCCGGAGTATCCATCATAATATCGAGATCCCACATTCTTGATTCCACCTTCTTCACGTGGTCTATACATTTTATCCAGTTGACCGCATTTACTTCTTTGGTTGCACCATTGAGAAGTTTTTTCACATCAGCTAACTTAAATGTTGTATTTTCTCTAGCAACTTTCCCTTTTATTTGCGCCCAAATTGGGTTCAGTTCGCAGTGATACGGAGGCAATCGAATTACCTCCATTCCTCTTGCTTTGTCCATTTCATCCACATACATGTTTCTTGAGAGCTGGAAAATGTTGCCTTGCCAGTGTCAACAATTCAGCTTGAAGTAGTGAATCATCGTGTTCAATGTTTCTTTCTTCCAGCCAATCTTTAATTTGCCCTTTCCGCCATTCAGTTGTGTGCAGCTGTTCTGTTCCACGGGAATGATAAAATTATTATTTTTTATTTTATTTCCTAAATTAGGATAATTCCATTAGTTTTCACATCAAACGAAAGCACTATAGCACTTGTAAAAACAGCCAGTTGTCAAAAAACGTAAAGTTAGGGGTACCTACCATTTCCGAGGATTCCGGCCATTTGGCATGCTTTGTATAAAAAAAGATAGTTTACCTTCTACTTCTTGACCTTTACCTTCTACTTCAACTGCATGCCAAACGGTCTATAATATACCTTACAGTCGCTTTTGATAAACAAAATCGCTGCAAACATGAAAAATGACTTGGTCGTTCTCTAAACTAACGCCTCATTCTAAGATGTAAGACTGCAGCCACTATACCCAAAAAGTCTTCACCGTCTCTGTAATTATTTACCTAAATGATAAAATATATAGAAAAAACTCGAAACGGAAAAACAAACTTGCAGGTAAGCAGTCACATGCAGTTTGAGGTTATGTTTAGTGCCAAGTTGCAAGTTCAGCGCCCTGAACGGTCTATATCGGTGGTTAACGTGAACTACGAATTGATCGTAGGTCGCTGTTTATACAACCGTATTCCGATGTTTGATCTACAGTTCAGACTGAACTACAGTTCACTACATTTATACAACCGACCCTTAGACAATTAATTACTTTAGAATTAATTTTTTTAGAACAATTACTTTGTGGACAATCGTTCGTGAACAATTGTTTGTTTGACATTGTGACTTTCGTGGGCAACTTTATCTATTCCATAACTGACGGCTGTCATGAATGACAAAAATGGCTACTGAATTATCGTCCCCAAATGCGAGATATTTTGATACAGCTACCGTTTGTATTATAATTTATTTTTAATGCTCATTTGACCGGGTAAACCTTGAGACTAGTTAGGAAAATATAAGCAAATCGAGATATTCTAAGAATGCCTTGGAACGGATAATAAATGTCTTTTTCGAACATCGCCTGGTAGGATTAGTGGTGGTTTTAGTCTGTGCAGATCTGTTGTTTTATAGCATATTCTTGATTGGCGATATTATAGAATATCTGTACTAGAAATTTAGAAGGTAAGGTTATTTTTCTCTGATACCTTGCCAAGTAATTGTGCATTAAGCATGCAATGTATCAATATCTATTATTTATTCAATTGGTATAACCATGGAACATTATCCACCATACATCTACTGGGAATGAGGAACATGTGCTCGATGAACTGATGGTGCGTGCTACTCGAGAATGTAAACGCACTAATTAGACGGAATTCAAACAGCAAGATAATTACAGTTAGTCTCGTGAGAAGTACATTTTATGATCATCTGGCTTCTTAATAACCAAGAAACCACATAATTAGGGTAATTTTAAATTGCGCACTTAATAGGTGAATGCCAGATTTGATCGGGTAAAAATTCACAGGTCAGGAAACGTTCGATTCCTTAACAAATAATGCGCAAGTGATATTGAGTGAAGGTAAAAGAAATATGTATACTTGAATGAATAATCGGAAATGGAACAATTTTCAGGAATAATCTTGAGTAATTACAATAGGAACATTTTCCCCGCGCGATTTAGCTGCCGAAAATTCTCTACCACCAACTGGTTTCATGGTGATGCTTTTTTATATGATATAAAATACACAGGAATATACCTCAAGGTCATAACGAAACTATTTAATGATCGATTTTTATGAAATTTTCCATGTTGGTGCTGCATCTATATCATAACGTAGTAGAAAATCGTAACGTAGTTGAACTGTATTATATATATAGAATTTATTTTTATGAATTTTGCTTAAAAACAATGGGTTTTTGTTTTACCCACAAACAATTATTTTTCTTACAAACCTTATGTTGTTTGAACATTTTGTTCTTAAGTGAGAGTGTTCATAAAAAACGCGACCTCTGGACAGGCGGACGGACATTTTGCAACTTGTTAAAAATTTGTTTACAAACACAATCGTACAAAAATGCAGTGCAAGATCAAGAAAATTTTTTATAAAGAGGCAAAGGTGAAACTTACCGCCCCCCCTTTTTCTTATGAAACAATAAAATTTGCCAAAAAATTTTTCATACTCTCAATTATACTTGGCAATGAATAGCTTTAAATACACTACTGGCCAATAGGTTGGAATAATTCAAAATTTTAATGTAATTTTGGATGCCTAATATATCTTCTGAATAATATGGAATATCAAAATATGGTTTCCACGATCTTTTTGGAAATTTTATTGATAATAAATGGCCTGAATATCATGTTTCTATCGTGCTCAAGACAGGAATATACCGGATGTAACCTAAACCCCAATAAAAACAAAATTTCATTTTTACCGAGAATTTAGGAAAATAAAAATCAAGAAAATTTTTTATACCAGGATAGTCTACGGATCAATATTCGAAAAAACAAATTTGGTCTTTTTTATATCTCGCTTACTTTCGAGTATACGGGGATTTTATTGAAATTTAAATTATTACTTTTATTTTTAAGTTTTAAAAAAAAATGCATTTCTTACTGTTTAAAAATCTAGTAAGTAATATATTTTTTATTTTTTCTTTCCTTTTTTTTTTACTCCTCGGGGGTGTAGCTCCTTACGCCTAGCCGCGTGAGCGAAAAAAATCTCCCGATTTCACTCCACCGTACTGTACACGCGTAATGAATTCAATCGAAACGGTCGATGTGTTTTAATACTCCTAAATTATCTCAAGATATTTTTAAAACAATGAAATTAATTCCATTCCTCCTATCACTAATCGGACATCGACATTCGACACCCGACTGCGAGTCACAATCAGAATTGTCGAGATATGTATCGAGAGACCCGTTTTGTCGCCCCCTTAAGTTGGCGCCCAGGCAAGTGCACCCTCGTGCCCTCCCCCCTAGATCCGGGCCAGGAAAAACGTTTGCTCTTCCACAAAAATTGGCGATTTCTGTTTTTACTGATCCAATACAATATTACTCTTCCAGTTCCGCATCGATAAGAGGTTATGGAACAAATATGAAATTCCAAATATAAATAAATAATGTATCATAATGTCACCGGTTTCAGCAAATTACCACAGCTGACCACAAACTACTCAATTAGCAAATTATCATTTAAATATAAATAAAACAAAAGCCCGCAATTTTGAAACAGCAGATAGCGCAAAGTGTTTTGTTCGCTAATTGCCTAAATACGCGTTGTAACCATTTGGACCGGTGACATTCTGTTATCTTTTCAGAAAAATACACAGAGCGTGGACGGAGTTTGATAATTTGTTGGAACGCGACCGCATATCTTTACGTACTCTTTGTAATAAGTGGTTTTTTGTGAATAGTGTTTTGATTTGCTTGATCTGTAATGATTATATTTTTAACAATTACCGTCATTTCTAAAATTATAACATATAAAATATATTATTATCTCTGCTAGTTAATCCCGCAGATATGAATCTCGTGCGTCTGCTGACAGCCGAAGGACCGAATATTAAAGAATTTATAATCGATAATGAAAATTCGTTTTTATCTGTGACAAGAGATGACAGAATTTGCTTGAAAATACAAACCAAATTCGTTTTAGGAATTTAGCAACACTTACCTACTTAGTATAAAGCTATTGACCAACAAGATTAGCATTTTTTAGGAAATAGTGTTAGGTAAGATATAATAATATAATACCAAAGAAATAAAAAAGCTACTAGGTAGTCTTCTGGATCTAAGACTGTCTCTAAGAACATGATATTTGCTTTGTTTTACCACTTTGATAAAATAAGTTCATAGTTTATGATAATAATTTATTTTTTACTATATTGTGTATTTAATTCTATATTGTGGCGAATGCGCTAATGCGGGACACATTTTTATGTCCTGATTTTTGTGATCCCGGTAGGACATTAGGACAAAGTTGTCAAATTATTGTATTGTCATCGATGCTTGAGAAGTGTGTAGAGTTTCAGTTTAGTTTGACGTTTTGAAATTTGTGAAACTCTCGTTCAAAGATTCAGTTACAAGATACATACAAACATACAACAGGTGAGGTTAATAAAAGCTGGTTAAAAATGAAAATCAAATTACTCTTCAACAAATCTTTGGTATACTAATACCCCGCCTGAAGTACACGCGGGCATGCCAACTGAATAGTAGGGTTACGCGAGGTTAGAAATACGCGATCCGCTTGGTCGGTGCCTTTTTCGTTCGCTTTGATAACTTGACCATTTATTTTTCTAAATTTAGGTGGTGTTAAGTAGATGGAACTTGTGGAAAGTAATGTGATTTGATTTATCCATAATACATATATTTATGTAGTACAGATTTATCTTGTTATATTATACCGCTTTATTTTTTTGTAATTAAATGAATGTTTAATTGTTGCATATTGTACCGTATTACTCAAATCACAGTATCTTGCCTGTCCAGGCGCGGTACACACAGAATCTATACCTATCCTTTTCTTTATTTAATATATTAACGAGGAGCATTTAACTTATACCTCTATATGTCTGATCATATAGCGTAATTTGCATTCCATTTTTCTTGTTTTTACTGCTCATTTTATAAACTTATATTTTCAATTTTTGGGAATATCAAATCAAAATTTAATGTAGTTTTATTATTACATAAAATAATTTCCCTATTATATTTATATCTCTATATTGCATATATCTATCTTTTTATATTTAACTTTTATATACAGTTGAGATACTTAATTGAATAAATAATTTATCAATTAACTTAATTAGTTGGGTAATTAAGTAACTATTCACCATTTGGTCCAATATTTACTTTTTGTTGGGTTCTAATATTTAATTAATTAGCTCATTTATTTTTTTTATTAATTTAATTCTAGTAAATTAACTCAATCATTCTTTAGCTTCACTTAAATCTTAAATTGTTCTCTTGATATCATGCTCAAGTAGGAAATTCATACATAGTTTGTGGTTTTCAAATTAAATACAAAACGACAGAGAAGAAATTCCTCTGGTGACCCAGCTGAGCCGATCATCATTGCCTGAAGTCCTGAACGCTAGACTGGAAGATATCTCCTCTCGTTGCTGGTACATTACATTCGTCGTGGGGACGTTCCAATATCGCTAGACCTTCGATTTGGCAGAGTAGCTCCACCCTAGGATCCTAGGCCAAATCCGCATTCCACGAGGGGATCTCCAGGGTCTACCAGGAAAGGCATACCTTGTCTATTATTAATTCCCACAAGAATTACCAGGTCTGTAATGTATTTTTTCTAAGTTTACCAAGGTTTATCAGTCAATTTATTGTCCATGTTAGATTCGTCAGCTTAACTAATCAATAGTATTTATTTCCTTTTATTGTATTGATTTAAAGCTATTTCATAAATTTTTACTTTCAATTTGCTGTCATTTTCCCTTCAGACTCCTTGTGATTTTATTTAGTCTTAAGGTTCGTGTAAACCTATACACTGGGTGCTAAATTATTTATTGTAACATATTGTTTTTAGAACACATTTCTTGTATTTCATTAAGGATTAATCTGATATACAGAGGTTACAGCTGATAATTATTGTCTTGCATTTCTGCGATCTGCCGTACTACTTCAGTGCTGCTGACCTGGCGTCCAAGTATTTTCTTAAAATATAAATTAAAAGTAGAGATCAATTCAGTAATTGTCTAGCAGTGGCTTCTCTATCGAAAGTGATATGTCTAAGGGTACCTAAGTGCTATGAGAGCGTGTAATTAATAATTCAATCTAAGCATCCGATAGGCACAATAAAAAAACCATAAGTAAACAACTAAATTAATAGAGAGTTGTTATAATTTGCCCCTTATGTTATAAGGTGTTAAAATTGCGAGGATAATGGCGTTATTGATAAGGTTATTAATAAGGCACTGCAAATTTCATTGACAACCCTTTAGATATACAATCTCCATCACGTTCTGGTGCAGAAAATCAGAGACTTTATCATGTTGAGCACAACATCTCCTACTGCGATATGCAATAGTTAATCTTCTACTATCCATATTTCCATGTCTTAGGTTAATATATTTATGATAAAAACTTTATGGATCATGAACCACTTTGTAAGTGTGAAATGCCTTGATTTGTAAATTTTACCATTTTTTGGAAAGTGACAAAAACCGACCATTGTCCCCCACGCCTTTCAAAGTTAAACGATCATGTCACCTCTACGGGATGTCTGAAGAATACCAAATATTATATCTAATTACTTCAGTTATATACCACTTCACATCTGGTGGTTTAAGTAATGATGTGTTTTACGTAATATTTTTTACGAGTCTTTACCGTGTATAATTCTTGAGAAAAGTCGAGAACTCGAGAAATCATCGCAATCACCGAAAATGAGTCGGGAGTGGTAGAAGAAGTAAGCCCATCAGAACCTGAACCCGAAAGCTTCGAAATTCAATCAGAAAAAGCAATTAAAGGCATTTCAACAAATGAGGAGGCAAGTACAGTGGCACTGTCAAAATCTATAGTAAAGAAAGAGTTCTTACTTTTGGAACAGACTGGGAAGAGGTCATCAAATTTAGAATCGATGTAGAAAGCATTACTTTCAGTTAAGCCTACTTCAACTGAAAATGAAAGTGTGTTTTCACTTTCAGAAAATATAGTTAATAAAGTAAGAAACCGGCTGTCTGATAAAGCTATAAATGCTTTAGTTTTTCTAAAGGCATATTTCATCAGACAGAGTAAGCTGACCTAATTGTTATGTATATGTCTGTCTGTATGTTCAGCTCCTCAGCGTGAGATGTTCCATTGATCTTGCAAAGTTTTCATTTGTTTTTATTATAATTAACATGCCATAAATGGTGCTGTGATTGTAATTTAATTATAATTTACATTTATTTTCTACCTGAATTTAAGATATTAACGTTTTCTTTCATGTTATTTTTTTTTTTGTTTTATAGAAGCTATTTTTGTTTACAAGTTTTAAGTTGATTTTTTTTCTAAATAACCAGCCAAAAATGGTGCTGTGATTGTAATTTAATTATAAGTTGAGATATTAACGTTTTCTTTCATGTTGATTTTTTGTTTAGTTTAATAGGAGCTACTTTTGTTTATAAGTTCTAAATAACCAGCCAAAAATGGTGCTGTCATTATAATTATGAGTCTGAATAATATTATTTCTTTATTTTTTTTAAAAAGTTAATTAGCTTATTCATAAGATTAATGTTTTTGAATATAATCAATAAAAGTTTTATAATTAATTTGATACTTTTATTTGAGAGGAAAACTACTGAATTTGTTGACGTTATTGGATAATATGAGAAAACGTACCTAAATGTAAATTTCTCGGCAGCCCGAGAAGCCTCGAGAAATTAGCCTCGAGAATTCTCGAGACCCGAGAAATTGAAAAGCTCGAGAAATCATGAACCCTAGTGAGAATTCAGTGGTTTTTGGGGAAATGCTCATTTTCATTTTTTGCTACTTGAAAATTCTTTAATATTGACAACCGACTCTCTAAAATCGAGGCCGTAGAATTGACTTTTAATAGCAAAGAATATCGATGGTCATTTGCTTCATAACTACGCCATCTATCAACTAGCTGACTACAGGCCTGGATTCTTCTCCGATGTCGTTGATGTGAGGCTAGTCGGATTGAGAACCCTTCACTTACATCAACATCCCCAACATACCAGGTATCATATGTTGGATACTTTTAAACACGTTTGAAATACAGATTTTAAATTAAATTGTTGATTATATTTCAGAAAAGTTAATTAGCATGAGTTTAATAGAACATGCGTATTCGTCTTCATTATAGATTTTATAAGCAACTTATTCCCACCTTCAGAATTCCTTAAGGGAAAAATGGGAAACGAAAAAATTAAGCTAGGACCAAAATTATATGGGGTCATTTGAATTGCGCGCGTCTGTCATTAGTTTGCAACAGAACAATAAGGATCGCATAGTCGCTTGCGTTTTCCTTGATCTTGAATAAGGTGGAGCTTCCATTTCTAATGTCAATATTTTGTGTGTTTACCTCCAGAGTTATTATAATATATCCCTTCCCTTCAGTTTGTTAATAACGTTTGGAATTTTCAAATACAGATAGTAATTTGTATTAATTATCTCTATTTGCATCCCGAAAGGAATAAATTATGCGTTGTAATTTTCCTCTCAAACTATCGAATACGTAACAAGTTGAATATACTAGACTTGTTGTAAACGAGATCAGTTCGGATTAGATGGCGCGCTTCTACTGCTAAATGCTAGGCGTCTCTCCAGTGGCGATGTTATTATCTGATCCGGCGAGTAGTTTCTATTTACCATCATTTGCCATTCAGCAATAAAATATGTACCAGAAAACACATGTACCAGAAAATTATTATGGCCAATGACGAAACATTGTCCAGTGAAGTCTAAAAGTAATATCTTGTCATAAATAATTGATACCAAGTGATCAGTAAATCCTTGAGTTATTACTTAACGATTTCATCCAGTGTGATTATTTAACACTTTTTTGGGCATTATTTAATATAAATTCCGATATTGTTGTGCAGGAATTCCCAGTATTATTAAAATGAGCTGGGCGTACTTAAAAAAGTGATGTGTCCATTAAACGTCACACTCGAATAGTCATAGAAAATTAATATCATAAGAAATTCGGTTACCAAATTACAATATTCCTTTAATCACAGCTACATCACCACGCCCTATATAAGATAGCGTAATGCGTGCTCAATGGCGAGTATCGCATGTTCTATCTTCTATCAAAGGCTACTTGATTAGTTAGACAAAATAATTGATGTTGATAATATAACTAAATCGAAATCAAGTCTATTACGGTTTTTTGCTTCAAAACTTTTAATCTGCGAGTAGCCAGCCATGATATTTTATTAACACTTAAGTAGAGGCGTTACTACTAGAATAATTTCACTTCTTATTAGCATACTTGAAGCAAGTCATGAGTATCTTGATCGACGATGACTTTTTATGGCCGTAAAACCATACTTTTATGCAATAAACAATTATTGTACCACTTGTAATAAAACACGCTTTCAGTCCTTCTTTATCCATCTCTAGCTCATTTTTTTAAATAATTAGTATGGGCGAAATAAATGTATATAGACTGTAAAAGCAATTTTGAAATAAACACAATCAAAGTGGATCTGCCTAATTTAGGTGACACCATTAGGATTATGGCGTTTCATATATTTGACGGCTACAAATATATGTCGTAATGGTAAGTTTCCACTAGTAAATAAGAGTTCCACAAGGCACCGTTCTATGTCCCATACTATTTTCTCTATATATAAATGACTTATTTTCTATTCAAAGCAAAGAAGGGATCATTGGATACGCAGACGACACTGCCTGGTATTCGTAAAATGTTTTACAAACAGGCAGGCAAGCAGACAGACAGAGAGACAGACAGACAGAAATTTTAAAAATTGAGTTTTTGTGTTTTAAGTACCTTATATACTTTCATATGCTTATAGTAAAAAGTTATTATTTTGGCATTACAAACACATTTCAATTTTATTTATTTGTATAGATTACCTATTTTGATGTTGCAATATCTGAAAATGAATCAAGTATGCCCACAGCAGTATAAAATAGAGCAAACAATAATAAGTAGTATGATGGAATGACAGAACCTCTCTATTATATAAATCAAATATAGCTTCACTTAACACATAAATATTGACTTAATATTTACGACGTGATATGCTGGTGAAGAGCCTTCAGCTGTGACTGCTAATATAAACCAATATTTTTTACAAAACTAGCATATTTACATAATCAGCCTATAACATAAATATCACTAATAAAAATTACGTCCTGGCATCAGGCGTCGCAGTTACCTAACACCTCGTATTATTAATTACAATCAACAACTTATGTATAAGCATGAATATTCATCAGGTCATTAGAGCATTTGTTTCCGGTGGGGTTCCTGCGGCTACTTCCAGACCCTAACGATGGCCAAATGGCTTTAATAAACGGCACGATAGCTTCCATAATAATTTTTCAGTAACTGCTATTATTAATTTCATTGCGAGTTGGGCGGACTGGAGAAATAAAAAATCTGATCGGTAATGATGTTTATATCAAGGTGATATATTAAATTACAGTAAATTTCATTTGATAAATCACATATAAAAATTGCAATAAAATATAGTTTTTTGATAATCTTAAGAAGAAGAACAAATTTAATATCAATGAAGATCATTGTCTATATTTCAAGATTATCTTTCGATTGAAGTATGGATCTAATATATCTATACTTTTCTCATTAAAAGAATTTAATTTGAGACATAATTATGAGAAAAAAATCATTAAAAATTAAATTAAATTAAAATTATTTTTAACAGGATATTAGAGGATTCAAAACAGCTGGAATGTAAATGCCACTAACTAAATACAAGATACCTAATTGAAAAATTTAACAAAAGAAAAAACATGAAAACGTGAAATATAATATAAAAAGAACAGGAAAAAATACATTATAACACATAGTACACATACGCACATGTATAAATACACACACATGTAAATATATTTACAGGAAGAATAAAATGAGTCAAGCTGATGAAGTGTGTCTAATTTTACAAGTATTAAAATTATCCACATCAGTTTCGGTATTCTAATAAGTATGGCAAATATTATACAGAGGTAACTAAAATAAAATATAAGTTCCATCATTGACAGATAAAATAATGATGTGAAACGATGGTATGCTGGATGTTTTTAGGCTTTTTGAAATAAAAATATTTTATATTGAAATAATATGATGGAGAAATATTTAATCTGATTATAGGATACTTACTCTATTTTCTTCCCTATTGAATCATTCTCTGTTTTATGGGCGCCAGTTCTATGAACACTAATTTTTTGTTTAATTGAAGGATCACTTTAGTCATGAGGACTCTATAGTCTTAGAGGGGGTCCAATTAAGTCTGTTACATAAATTTCTTTAAAAGATTATTTATAAGATGAAGTTATTCACTCAAAATCATGAATTTCATTGTATTTACAAATTTAATAAATTTAATAAAATTTTGCGTAAAATTTATTAAATTTAGTGAACCTCAAATTGTATTAGTTTTTAAATTATTTCCTGAAATCTTCAAAACAAGAAAGAATAAGTTCATTATATATAACTATTTATTATCAGATATGGTTAATAAAAATAAACAAAATCTTAGAACTTTATTCCTATCCTGCGACAAAACCTACGTAACTTAAATCTATTACATGAGACCAAGGCCTCTCACACAATGTTTCTTAATACTAGCAAATTTTAAATTGTTTATTACCTTGTAAAAATATGTTAATCCTTTTATCACCATGCACAAAACTTATCACCTTTTGGTTTCACGGTATACGAACTAACAAATGCTGCTCGGCTCTGGTAGTGGAGTCATCTAGCGGGATGTCGCTGCACAGATTCTGGAATGCTGACTGCCTTTGCTGGATCTCGCATTGGGTTTCTTTACCCTCAAATTTATTACTTACTGCTACTGTTGTCTTTATTCTTCTTAGTACTTTAATTACTGTGAAAGATTGATTCCTTTTCTTGTTTGATATTGATCGCAAATTTCTTCCACTAGGCTGGGACGCTACCAAGCCTTTCACTTCTTACTTGTAAAAACGACGAAAACACTTATTCATGCAGTTTTTCTGTTTCTAAACCATTTACACTGGTATTATTGCTCACTTAGCACAAATTAACAATTAATACATTAAATTTACAATTATTTTATTATAAATTTTCCTGAATTTCAGGAGCGTGGCTGTTGCTTCTTCGAACGCCGTAACTAGACTCTTAATAATGTTCTTAGTTTCTAAGGATGTACCATAATAAAAAACAAATGCAACTTCCTGGTTATCTACTTTTTTTCTTGTTATGTTATTTTGATCCGGCCCATCAGATTGATTCATAATATTTAATTTATTTAGTTTCTCTTATAACTATTACACTTTGATTAATATATTATATAATTTTGAATTCTAAATACTATCATACAGTTAAATTCAATTTCTGTCGTGTAACTTCACTTTCTGTGTGACGCGTTCCCTCGACATGTTATGTTTGCTTCCTAACTAAAACTCTCGACACTCTCATTTATATTAATCTTTTGCAGTAATCCTTTAATTTAGACACAGTTTATTAGGGATCGATATTTTATAATTATTATTATGACTTGGCTATTGTAATTTCACTTGAAACAGATTTTTGTGGCGCTTAATTATAACGATATTACATTTTGACCAATCATTCGCGTAGCTGATTAGCGTTCCGCTATACTCTGTTCGTTGGTTATAGGCACCTGTTTGCTTGCTCTTATACTATAATCTGTTCGTCAGTTGTAGGCTACTGAATTTAATTTAATTTTAATTTGTTGTACTTATTGGATTTGATGGCCGATTTAAGTTCTGTATTTTCGTGTAACTTGAAACTTTCTTCTAACTTGAAAGTTTACTGATAATACTCACCCTGTATATGCAGTATCATTATTCTAGCTACACCTGCCACTTTATTTAAGGACTCAGTATTGTTGCCAGTAACGAACGAAATCCTGCGTTTTCTTTTAGGGGCATCTCGTTTATCTGAAGTTGCTTATTTTATTTAACAAATAATATTTCTGAATTTAAGAAATATTCTGCCCAACTTATCCTTAGCCCAAAAAAACTTAATTTGACTCATTAGAAGATTATTCCAATATTTCAGAAACGAAGGGATCACAACTAAAGGTTTTTTATGTAAAGGATAATTTAAGGAACATATAGTGATGGAAGTGTATTAATTCTATTAAAAAATAACCGATTGTGTGGCCAGGGTATGCCGTCGTGTGTCCAGTGGCAAGTCTCTAATTAATACGTCGTCAAGTAGCCAGCAGCAGGTGCGGGGGTTTCACGGGTGAACGATCGCGTTGTTACAATTGCAGTCAGTCATTGCTAAACTCCACTCGACTCGTTATTATTATTAATTTGCATTGTTAGAGAGTAATTATGAGAGAACGGATCGAAGTCGGCTTAGGGTTACGGCCACGCTAGGATGTGGTTGAAGCCCTTTTCACTGCTCGATACTTGCGGTCGACGTTGAAAAGTTTCCTGACCATTGTTTGTCGTTTGTTAACTGGCTCGTTAAATAATCCTGGTTAGGATTACAACAACGTTCCCGAGCCAAATTGTATTATGGGATCACTTCTGTGTGTATACTGCGTTCAAATCGGGTTTCCTTTTCATATTTGTTTGCCTTTTCTTCCGTCTAAGTCAAAAACAATGTCACCGGTATTGGTGCCCAATTTCATCAATTTATAATTATTTTATTTTTACTGTTTACTTTGCTAATACTGCAATATAATCTGATACATCAGATAATATTTTTTTTGTGCAAAATCTATTGAGGCGGCGGTTCTCAAATTCTTGATCAGATGACATTTACTTTGATACGCAGAAAATAAGAATAGGTACTAATATACCTAATCTATAATACGTAATCTCGAACTAACGAAAAAAAACAGATTATTTCGACGTTGTCAGTTTTTTTTATTAAACATACTGATGATGATGCTCATTTTGTTAACTGAAACAGCACTTAACTATTTATATCCTTTATTTTTCTGTTTATTTTTGTTTTTAATATTAGACATAATATTAGACATTATAGTGGAGTCTGTAAGTCGGAAGAGTATGCAAACTTTTTTCCGCAGGACCAGACCTCCCCCCCCCCCTGTTTCGAGGTCGCTGAACACGATGGCGTAGGGCAAATTTCTTTTTCGGCTTGCGTTTAGCCCCTATTGGCCAAAAACCACCCCCAAAATAAGAATTCCTGATTCGCTCTCTTTTATCGGCAAAAATTGCATAGAGCCCCGTTTTCGCGGATGGTCAACACAGTGCAACTATCCCCAACTCACCTGCACCCACCGACTACCCTCGAAGGGGGTTGAAAAAACATTTTTGATGTTTTCTCAACGTAATCCCGTTTTTGATGTTTTCAAACTCAATGTAATCCCCCGTTTTCGGGGATGCTGAATACGGTAGTCGGCATTTCTCTTATGTGGAAGGCATCCCCACCCCCCAAATCGACAAAACAACCCCCCACGAGGGTGAACCTGGAAGAAGTGTATGAAATCGGCCGAGTGAACGTAATCCCCCGGTTTCGCAGATGCTGAGCATGGTCGTCGTTATTTCCCTTCTATGGAACATGGAAGAAACATGGAAGAAATTTATGAAATCGGCCGAGTCAACGTAATCCCCCGTTTTTGCGGATGCTGAGCACGGTCGTCGATATTTCCCTTCTGTGGAAGGCATCTCCACCCCCCATGAGGGTGAAAATGGCCGATTTTTTTTAACTTGGTACCTAAATTGTGCAAATTGTTGCGCTACATGATGAACGAAAATATGTAGGAAAGAAGTAGGTAATAGGGGTGGTTTCATTTATATTACTCATAAAAGATTCTTGATTAATTTGAAGACAGTATATATTAAAAAACAAATAGGTATGGACATACAATAAAAATTAATAATTTGAACAAACAAGATTTGTTCAATAAACACTATCACTATGTCAGTTATATAAAAAAAATTGAATACATGCTTAGAAATTAGCCATACTACATATAACGTTTGTTCGTTTACTAAGTTTACAATAAGATTAATTCATTCGTCGCCTCTTACAAGTAGGATTCCGTGGCTGATAATCTTCGAAGTGCACATCACATCTTTCATCGTCACAATTTTCATCGTCTGTATCTGTATCAGATTCACTCATGTGAATTTCTGGTTCTAAATTCAACAAATCGTCTACAATATCTACATTCTCCTCAGATTCCTTTACAGGATCATCTGTTTTGTCCTCTACCTGCGTATTATTACAAGTCTCTCCGTGACAATTCTTACAAAATTGACTACATTTTAATCCTAATACTATACACGTACATCTCTTTGAACAGCCTGTCTTGCAACCACAATGAGAGTCTTTAAGAAAAAAATCAGGGACCAATGGCTGGTCTGTAAATTTGGGTGCAAGATAATTTCCACGATCAACCCACCCCCATTCCAAAGGATTTAGTTTCCGTGACATACAATTTTGACACTGAAGGTATACCCTTAACGCATATTGCCTGATTGCTCTTTCAGTTGGGGGAAGATACCAAATATATCTTTGGGTCTTGTACACATGTATTCGTAACGTTAGTGTCTTCTACACATGTATTCGTAACGTATTCGTGTTAATCAAAGTCATCAACTGGTGGATTTTTGTAAGTACAATTTACTGACAATTTTTAACGCAATGTCACTAAGTTGTTTAGGAGCAGCATCAGGAGACAAAAATAACTCGCGATCTTTCATTAGCATTGGATCATTTTTTAATAAGGTCAATAGTTTCTTTTTCCCTTGATTGGAGAAAGCAGATGTCGTATCACATCCAGAGAATGCGTGAATATAAATTTTCATGTTTTTTGCCTGGTGAACTGATAAACTACTTGGTCCATATAATTGTTCAGGTTTTTTATCGCGAGCAGGTTTTCTAAAATAAACATTATCATGAACAGTAGCAAATTGAGTTAACAGAAGCAACAAGTCAACCTCTTCCCCTAAAATAACAGTGCATAGAGCATCTTTTGATTTGTTTATCGCCGTCTCGACTATCAACAAATCCGCATCTTCTTCCGCTTGTAAGACCTGTATACCCAAGTTATTAGCGTAACAAGTTAATACCCAAGTTAGTGCAACAAGATTTGTTCAATTTATTAATTTTTATTCCATACTTATTTGTTTTTTAATATATACTGTTCAAATTAATCAAGAATCTTTGATGAGTAATAAAAATGACACCACCCCATTACCTACATACTTCTTTACTACATATTTTCGGCGAATCATCCTGTAGCACAACAATTTGCACAATTTATCCGTGTAAATGGGGCATAGATGCAATTTTTGCCGATAAAAGAGAGCGAATCGGGAATTCTTATTTTGGGGGTGGTTTTGGCCAATAGGGGGCAAGCCGAAAATAAATTTGCCCTACGCCATCGTGTTCAGTGACCTCGAAAACGGGGGGGGGCAAGGTGGTCTGGTCCTGGGGCAAAAAGTTTGCTAAAATGACTGTTTTTTCCGAGTCACAGGCTCCACTATTAGTAATAGTGTGCAGATTATATTAGTTGGAACTCCCAGTGTTATGTTAACCTCTGAAATCTGTGGTCTTTCCTGTGATTGTGCGAAGTTTTTACAGACCCTTAGACAGACGTAACGTGCCCCTGTTTAAAAATCAAATCATAGAAAATATATGTAATAGAAAAAAAAAGAAAAATCAATAAGAGGAAAAAAAATAAAAAATTTTAAAAAAATAATTTATTAGTTATTTTATTTAGTGTATGAGTTCTTCTGAAAACGGTGTCATTTTACACCAAGTTTATTGCTCTTATTCTAACTATTATTGCTCTTATTCTAACTAACACCATATCACATCATATAATCTGCTGCATAGAATTTTCAGTTATAATTGCGGCTCTGTAACGAAAGATAATATCGCGCTCGACAAAATAGCGTGCTACAAAAGAGCGCTTCGACAAATATTCGACCGACAAAATAGAGCGCGACAAAACTCCGCTACGACAACAAAGCGATGCTTTCAAATAGCGACTTGTCACTTATCAGTTATTTGATATCGATAAAATATGTGGCTCGTTTCTTAGATAATATCTGACAAGTCAGATATGACAATTAAATATTTTTCGTCTAAGTTTACACTACTCGTTATACTATGAATACCACAACATTCCAAAAAAAACACAATTTTATAGTATTCAATGGGTTTAGCTACAGAAGGGACAAAATACACGAGTAGTC
Source organism: Tetropium fuscum (assembly GCA_964058915.1). Lineage (NCBI taxonomy): Eukaryota > Metazoa > Arthropoda > Insecta > Coleoptera > Cerambycidae > Tetropium > Tetropium fuscum. The sequence goes on along the minus strand of CAXKVY010018464.1, from coordinate 77,244 downwards.
TACTTCGTGGAGATGTTGGTTGTCTGGTTGTAAAGGACGTTTAATTTTATATAATTATAACTCAAAGAAGACCACGACTGCGCACAACCACGCACCAAATACCGCAAAAATCGACGCCTACGGTAAAGGTAAATATTAGACGTGAAGCGAAGAAAACATATAATAGACCAAGAGATATTATACATGCATCAACAAGCAGCCTCTCAACTGAAGCATCCGTATATATTCCCAGCTATATGATGCCACAAGAAGAACTATACAACGCCAGAGAAATAATTTACACCCAGGCAGGAGTTCGATCAAATGCTTATCTGATGTTGCAATTGACGATAAATACCACAACACTGCTAGAGGAGAAATGTTCCTGCTTTGGGATTCTGAACGCGCTGATAATAGAGTTCTTATATTTGGAACACGGAGCAACATTGACCTCCTATAGCTGCCGCGGTTAATCCCAAAAATGGGTAGAATTCGGCAAATTAGTCTAAAAGCACCAAATTTGGCAGGAACATTTTTAAGGTCAATCTAAGGGATTTGACCCGGAGGGCAAGCCCAATTTTTGATTATGAGTCAAGATGGCGGCTATTTTTCAAAATGGCGGTTTATAATCTAGTCAATCTTCTTTTGATCGGTTTCAAACGATCTATAGTAGGTATTTGATCTGTTTTATAAAATATATTTTCTTTAGTACGAACACACAGTGGCGGATACAGAAGGGGGGGGGGGCGGTGGGGGCGATCGCCTCCTCTGTTTTGTTCAGCAAGTCCAGGCAAACATAGGACAATGCGCCGCATTCCATAAATCCATAATAGATGAACTGTTTAGGTTTAGATCTCGCTCGATCAGAGGCTAGTTAAGATTGCACGAGTTGTACGGTGGTCGGCTTGCCCCACTCCAAATTTTAAAGGCGAATTCAATTTATCGTTCCTCTACGGTTGTTCTTCTTAGTCGCGAGTTCGCAACTGACCTCGTTTTTGTTTTAGCTTTGTGAGTGTACAGACACGCGACTTAGCCAACACGTTGTATTTTCATGTTTAGATGATGAATAGGAAAATCCAAGATTTTTTCTCTACTGGTCAATAAGTCAGGTAAACCATATATAATGTTTCGATTTATTTTATAATAATTTTATGATAATAGATCATATTCCCACACATAAAAAATTAAAGAAAATAATCACTTTGAGATTTGTTTATTGGATATTATGTTAGAAGAAATAGACCTTTTACATATAAATATTGTCAGTGGCGGGCAATTTTTTCGAAGGGATTTTTTAAACTTTTTATGTGAGGGACGATCTCGGGAACGAAGGTTTATAACGGAATATATGATTTTTAAGCATTATGGACATAAGGGACAACACATTGGGGAAAACCTCTCTAGGAGGACAAGTAATAGTGGATTGGTCAAGGTGTTGTATATGTCAGTGTAACAATCAAGAAAAACTTGATTTGTCCTGCACGTAACCCGATCGAGAAATCGCGCAATAGTGGCTACGAAAATTTTTCAAAAAGTGTCAAAACTTTAATTCCGTTTTCGTACGTCCTGTCATCTCGCATGCCTATTAACATTTTTGGTGATGGGGAGAGTATTTTAGATGCTTTAATTAAGAATGAAGCCAAGTGGCATAAATCCTGCATTAGACAATTTTTAGAGCCGAGACTAACTGCACTTATTAAAAAATTAGATATAGATCCTACATCTGAAAAAGCCGAGGAAACAACTAAAGGCAGCGGCAATAGAAACACGCGTTCTAAAGTAACATTTGCGGCTCCGCAAAATCTCCAAAGTGGATCAGCTTCGAAAGCACCTGTTCTGCACTGAAAATAAGCCTCTACACCTAATTCCTCCTAGCTCTGCAGCACTGTTACAACATTGCCTTCGTGCTGCATATCAAGCTGGCCAAATTTGGGGCAGATCATTGGATATGTTACAGTGTGAGCCACCGGCACCGATTTCTTGGGGTTGGGTGCAGCACAATGAAGTCTGGGAACCAGTTTGGTCAACACTTTCATCTATATGGACAGCATGCAGGGAGCTGGAAAAGTGCGGCTGTAAATCAGGCTGTGATTCGCAACGTTGCTCATGCCGGCGCGCAGGACTCATTTGTACATTACAGTGCAAGTGCAAGGATACATGTGTTAATAAGTGGTGAGTAGTCCAACATAAATATTCTAATGATTCATTAACCGACTTACTTCTTTTCAGTGCATATGAACAAGATTTGCTGGACTAAACTCATAGGAATAGAAATTTCTATATTAGACTTACACTTTTAACCACCCTGTACAAATTTATCAAATAAATTAACATTGCACTAAAAATAGAGTTGTTTTAATGCATTGTGCTCCAAAAAATGTGTCGCAATCGACATGTTCGGCGCTAAAAACTGTTGAATACTAACAATTGCGAATTGTTAATCGGCCATTTTGAAAAAAGGCGCCATTTTGAGTCAGACTCAAAAAATGGCTTTGCCCTCCGGGTCAAAATTCTTATAATGACCTAAAATATGTGTGTGCCAAATTTCATGCTTTTAGACTAATTTGCCGAATGGTTGGATTAACCGCGGCAACTACTAAAGGAATCCAAAAACTGGTACTGGTACTTTTAAAGTTGCCCCAAGTTTTGTTTGTCAAATATACAAGCCACTCGCTACTTTTGGGAAACATATGCACTTTTGTGTAATAAACAACAGACGACATACATTAGAGTTTTAAATAAGCTGGAAGAAATTGAACCACTTTTGGTACCAGACAGTGTTTTGGCCGATTTCGAGACCGCTTCAATGAACGCCTACGCGAAGTATTTCCGGACACAAGAAGAATTCCGGACACATCCAATTTCCAATTGGAATATGTTTAATAGTTTCCAGCATCATGCCAAAAAATAATAATTCCTTGGAAGCGATGCCTTTTAGAAGACTTTAGACTTCCACCATCCATCTATTTTTCGATTGATAGAACGTCTCAAAAAAGAACAAAATTACATGGACACACAAATAAGTAGATATCGTGAAGGCTATAGGGCTATTAAACGTGCTAATTCACAGTAAGTATGTGCAGCAAAGAAAAAGGCGTGAAGTGTTCATTCGAGGCTACTCATTCAGATCGGTGAAAGACTATTTGCGAGCTGTAGGTTCGAATTTATTATTATAATGGTTATTATTGTAATTAATTAATTATGCCATATTTAAGTTGAATGCGAACGATAGTTGTTTAATTTAAATAAATAATCATTGATCTTGAAAATCTTTATTTCATATTAAAATGCACGTTTACAAAAGAAAAAATTAACACTACCTATGTCTACCTTTTTTCGCAGGTAAATAGAACAGAGGGACACAAAAAGGATCCACTTTTGAGATTTTCGCTTATAAGTCGAAAACGGTGAGAAGTAGAGAAACATTTTCTGATACGAAATGAAAGCTCTTGAAATTCTCTACAACTTTCGTTCAATATACTTTTTCGAATTGGCAACCGTTCTGAGCCACACGCACCAGAAATGTTAAAATTTTAGAAAATAATATTTTTACCCCACATTTTTCTTCAAACATTTCTTCATTTCGTCTAAACTATTCATCTGAGGAAGAAATCCCCAAGAATATATATATACCTACATAATATATATATATACAGGGTGCTAGGTGCATGATTACACAAACGTGGAGGAGCAAGAAGTGGGACCGTCTGCTCCTTACTCAACCCCAATAATTCGTTTTTGGAATTATAATTTTTTACCTCTTCAAAAAACTTCGAGAGGCCGTAATTTTTCTTCTATCAATTATCCGCACCAAATATCAATTTAGGGAGAACACATTGACAGTCAGGATAAGCATAAAATAACATGTGGGCGGTTAATCCATGAATTTCACTATTTTCTCTAAAAATAGAAAAATTATTTTCTCCAAAACCATAAGGCCAAAAACTAATTATTGGGGCTAAGTAAGTAGCACCCACGTGTATCTTCTCTCCTCCTCTCCGTTTGTCCAACCATAACTAACAGCCTGTATATATACATATATGTTGCCACATTTGAAAGCGGGTTATTAAACGCAGTAGACGAAAATCATGTTACTTGAAACATGGAAAATTGTATTTTAAAGATGAAAAAAAGTCACATATATAAGGTAGGTACTTTTTTCAATATGTCTCATTGTTCTTACTCAATAACTTATCTCTGTTAAACTCTCAACTTTCTATGGATTCACGTTTACATCCTCTTTGGCCGCGAGGGTCCTTGTCTTCGTCAATGGCATCCTCATCTTCAGTGGTGGGTGTTTCTTGCTGAAGGGGCTCTGTATCGTCTTAATCGTCGTTTTCGTCGTAAATAGGCACGCCGCGCCGTTGAGGCAAGTCCCTTGGCAGTGGATGCATGCCGTAGAACAGTTCAGAATTGTTTTTCGGCATCGCCATTCAGCATGCTTGGTGCAGCGGCAAAATATTATTTTAAGTAGGACCCCCGGTTCTGGTGGATATTCCGTTCTAATTGGCACTAGGATGTCTTCTAGATGTTTCCAAACCACTCTTGAGTGTACAGCTCATTCCCGAGCCACTGCTGCACTTGGTGGTAGGTGCGCCGGGAATGCTGTTAAGCTGTGCTTTCGGTTGGTGGGAGGGAGCTGATGTCACGCTTAATATTTGTGATTGCCCTCATGAACGACTAGTCTTGCTCAAATGGTATGGTGCCCCATATCATTTGAGGACGCATATATTCCCCGGCTCCTCAACCTCGCCGCGAATGGAGAAGGGGTTGTAAAAGATCACTGCCGCTTCTTTGATGATTTGGTTTCAGCAGCAGGTCTTGGGTGGGAGTGGAAGCTATCAAAAGGACAGCGACGTCCACATCCTCACCAACGCCACAGAATTGTGAGTAGCATGTTCCACAACAGTCTTCACGATAAGGATATCAGCATCATTGGTGGCCTGGAGAGTCTCTATCCCGTTCTGCTGAAGCTTTGTCTGTAGTAAGGAGATGACTTTTTTTGTACATAAAATGAATATTTTGAACATTTTTGAACATGAATGTGCTTAAAATATTTTGTCCAAAAACATCCGCTATGGATGGAAAAAATGTTCGAAAAACATTACGATCTATATGGGAAGGAATTTTTGAAAATATGCGACAAAAATCTTATTTTTACCTCAACTTTGCTTTTACCTCGACTTTGTCGACGTTGTCAATGGCGGCGTTGGCGGTACCTACCAATATCCCTCCACTGTGGCGACTACCAATATCTCACTATACCAGGGTCATTCCAATTTTGTAGTCATAATATGTATCATTTTATAATAAAATTAGTCGTTAGTTAGATTTAGTGTGGTTTCTGCTGCTTGGGTATTGTCAGTGTAATATGTTATTGCATAGGCTGAATTACAATGGTAATAAACGTTGAGTTGAATTATCACTGTAATATGCTCTTGTATAGGCTAAATTACAATGGTAATAAACGTTGAGTTGAATTGTCACTGTAAAAGTTGCAGGTAACTTTTGTCGCTGGCAAAGTGATAATTTCACTGTGGCATATGGGATTTTTATACTGCATGTAAAAAAAATATTTACATGTTCCTACGAATGTCTGCTGTGCAAAAAATGTTACCGTAAAACGTTGCTCTCTTAATCACTCCTAATTAATGCTCTGTAAGTTTGCATTAAGACATTCATAATAATCGCTAATTAGTTGAGTTATGGAGCGGCATCAACATTTATTAAAATTAATTTCTGTTTAAAAGTACTCCGAACTTAAAACAGAAAAAGGATACACATTTAAATAACAAGGCGATTAATTAATATTTTAATGACTTAGATTACTTGATAATTTATTCTTTGTATTATATTGTAAAGGCAATTATTATGTGTATTTTTAAGTTATTCATAGATAAAGTGGTTGAATAATTGTGCGTCTTCATTTAAATAATTACTACATTCATTCCGTTTGCATTTATTACAGACCCTTAATTGTTGTTATGCATTCGTATATGGAAAAAATTAATTCCAATAAAGCCAAATTTTTCATTTTGTATTCCTTCCGTGTTAATTGTTGACTGCGTGTATGATATATAATACGGCATGAAAATAATCCGATTATTGTTATTTTTATACAAAAAAAGCAGAAACTGGTAATTATTTTTTAAATTATTTCGTTCCAATTAAGGCGGCACAGGGAAATGCTTTATTAATTAATAATGCTCATTCAGAAGAGTAATTCAATGTAATGATTACGTTTTTCAACGCGTGGTAAATAAAAATAATAATTTCAATTTAATATTACACAGCCCACTTTGAGGATAGCAAATATTTGTGATTACAATATTAATGATTCAGTTTTTATATACATATGCAATTAGGGTAGCCCATGGGTGGTGAAAAATAAATGAAAACTCAATTCAAATACTGAATATTCATCAAATATTACATGTTTCCAATATGATCTAAAAATAAATTAACTTTAGCTTCATTACAAAAACGTATATGTTGTTTACAATAATTTGCGTCTATTAATTTACGTCTATTAATTTATTTTCTCTAAAGCTTCTGATACTATTCTATTAGTATATTATATAATTTTGAGTTCTTCAATGACCTGTATTGAGGCAATTTTTTTCCATGATATATACAGTGCGTTAGAAAAGTAACAGATGAATTCAATATTTCTCAAAACTGACGTTTCTAAGCAGCTTAAAAGAGCTTAAATACCAACCTTGAATTCAGTACTATACATCAATTGAGATTTGTGAAATTACTAGAAGTATTACCATGTGAAGTATTGGTCACAAAATGTCAATAAATGTCATATTGCAAAGGTGGCTGAGCATGATTTAACTAATAATGTACCATAACTGAAACAGGCATTGATTAAATAAAATAGATAAGAAAAAATGATAGAAAATAGTTAATAAGAAATAAGATTGTTAACTGTACATATAAGAAGGGATAGTGAGGGATTTGGGATGTGTGAGGGATGAAGTAAGAAATGGTGCATAGCATTATGAAAAAACAAATCTAGAGAGAAAAAAACAAATGAAATGAAAGGAGGAGAGAAATAATTAGTTCGACTTGGTAACGCATTAATACGACGATAAAACGAAATTAGGAAGAGGATATAAATTTTGATTGCTGATTGATTGATAAGGGAAGATCGGACCGTTAATCCATAATTCAGAGTTCCAGTTGCAGAGAATCAAGGTGGAGATGGGAGATGCTGTCAAGTATTTCAGATGGCCGTAAAATTTAGGAAAGTTTCAAAGTACAAGCATTACGAGTCTAAGATAAACAATAAGGTACCTTATATTGAATAAATAAGTTAGGACTATAATATGATATATAAAAGCTTTTAATATTTTATAGAATATAAATTTCCTACCTGCGTAAGTGAACATTTTATTAGATCTCATAGATATAGAACTTTTATTGAAACCGATTCAGATTTTCATATCTCCTCAATATTTCCAAGTTTGTTTATTAACGCCATTAATATCACAATTACAGGTTAAGTTAATTGTATGATAATAAGCATAGGTAATATTTTATATACTATAACCACAGACAAATGATCATACGTATTAGAGCGAATGGCATATAGAACTATTTTATATGATACAATTATGTCGTATTCTATTATTTTCTGAGAATTTCCAATGGTAATATTTTATAATGATATTCCACATATTATCATATTTTAAATACCACAAGTGCTCTTGATTTTGCCGATAATATTTGTCTTTCTGAATACGAGTTGCTGCTGTGACGAAAATAATTACGAGCGCGAAGCGGGAGTAAAACGGTTACACGACAATAGTGTAAAGGTTACGAGCAGGGCTGGCAGAAGGGGTAATACAGCAAAGCAGGTGTTCCAGGCGGCATTTTTTTAAGGTCGGCATTTTAAGACTTGATTATTACCTTTTTTAATTTCAGAAATTGAAAATTGAACAAAAATAGGGGGGAAAATGTTTTACCCCTAATAGGGCTTTATTGTGGAGCGGTACATATTCTAATTCGTACTTCGTACTTATTCGTTTACTCGCATTAAACATGTTAATGCCGCGCTGGCATTTTTGACTCAAGGACAAGGAACAGTTACAATTTCGAGCAAAACACTACTGCTACTGCGCAGCATATATGGTTACAAAAATCTGTCTGTCTGTTTGTTCCGCCTAATCTCCGAAACGGCTGGACCGATTTTTACGGTACTTTTACTTACAGATAGGTGATGTTATAACGGGTGACTTAGGATACTTTTATTTTAGAAAAAGAATTAGGGTTCCGCACAATAAACACAGAAATAAAGTCAGTGAAACTGTGAACAAAATCCGACTCAAATAGGGACATCCACTATAATCCAATATAAACACTAACAAATAATTAATTATTAACGTAAATATCCCGTATGATATTCATTTAATAATAAAATAAACTAAAATAAAGTAGCAGTGTCCAGTACTGCGCGCACACAACACGCGCACACCGAAAGGCGCCTCCCACCACTTCCCCCTCCACGACCTAATATCATAGACCCGTCGCGCGAGCTCAGAACGCGCGCTAAATTCGCGCGGACGAAGTCGCGGGTAACGGCTAGTTAGGTAATAAAATCTTAGGACTAAATATATCATATTTTCGAGAAAATTGCCATTTAACGTCGTAAACTTGATTACGTCTTAATTACGACACAAAAGTAGCGATATAATAGATATTAATGTACCAAGGGTATGATGGTAGATGTTTATGCCCTGCGGGCGACGCGATGATCATACAATCCGATTTATTTATTACTTAGGTACAATAATAAACTAGTATGACATAAATTTATTGGTAAAAGTAATAAAAAAAATTGTGAACTTGTATGGTCCTCTAATGTTATGATTACAGCGCCATTTTCGAAGCCTTGTTAAGCTACATAATAGTTACGTTATATAATAGGATAATAATAAAACAATAATAGATTGGTTACGTCACATGTAGCATCGAAGGCTTACTTTATTTCTCGCCAGGTGGCATATCGCTTAGCTTGATTGGCAAATAATAAATTAAAATTATATTTTCCGTAATATCCTTTAAAGCCATGACAGTTTGAAAACAACATCTGTCACTTTCATAAAGCCTACTATTAACAATAAAATACTGAACGCAGTTTGCATATTAGGAGAAACGGTGGCGATCCGTTTTTATCATAAAAACCAAAAATTGGGGGCAACTAATTGGCGCTTCCGCCGGAAGAGAGGACATCCTCACACCTCTAATGCCAACGGGAATTATATTGTATTTAGTGAAACTTGAACAGCTTTTCATTGTCGAGTAATTTGGACAGTCATCATAGAATGGTTTTATCAGGGCCGGACTTTATATTACCTTTTCTTATTTTGCTTAAGACGATCGAATGACGAGCAATTTGCTTTGCTACTACTTGATGTACAGATATGTGAGTATCAATAACTAAAGGGTTTCCGAGGAAACATTTTGAATTTAAGGAGAATGTAGATAATTGAGGTATGAAGTAGTTTCAATAGACGGAAACTGCGTTCCTCGGGGACAAATAACTGGTCCAATAATCTTTGATATACACCGCAAACTAATTTTGTTAATAGTTTGTATGTAATTAAAATTAGCCAATTTGTTGGATATAGAAAGTTTCCCTGTGTTGCGCTGTTATGAAACAAATAGCAACATATCATAACAAAAAGTTCCTCATTGTTCCTTTGGTGGATACTCACTTTTACATGCCGATCGGAGTTGAATAGGGAAAACCTGGACCTTCCTCTGAACAATCTCATCAAAATTCTAATTGGCCTTAATTATAATCATCTTACGAATTTCAGTTTAAACCCTAAAATATGTTGAAGCCATACCTGCTTCCTACACAATAAACTCTTACCACAAACAAAAATTCAGTTCAACAAAATTGGGTGCCTTAAACGTAAACACAAGCACTTATTGTCGGTTCGTTCATTTGACGTTATCCTGCCCCATACAACTACCGCAACCATCTGGTGCATCGCGTAAACAATTTTTTTACGGATTAATAAACACCAACAAACCGCATTGAATTAAAAAAGAATTATTAACACTCTTCAGACAGTTAAAACAGTCTAATTTGAGCGTAAAATAATTCATCACGTTATTTTTTCGTAAAACTGTAACGATGCATATTGACTGAGCATAATAAAAATCAATTTATTAAACGTGTCACCCCTTCTATAGCGGCGTGCTAAGCTTTATTAATTATTTGCCAGGTTTTCGTAAATTATGGCGTATTAAGTGGGTTTATTATAAATTAGAGCCCGGGACGCTACATCCCTATGCACTATGGGAATATACGACGTTTTAGTAACGGCAGTTCATTAATTAATGTCACCTTCCTCGGCTAATTACTGCTCGCATTGGCGTTGCTATAACGCCTCTAATCCAGAATAATTTTCCATTTACTAAAATCTAACGTCTTAGAGATTATCAATACTATAAGATAAGTAAATACTGCGTAGTACATTAAATAAATAATTCATAAAAAATAATAATAATATTGTGACGCGCTCCTTTCGGTGCGGAGTTTTTATTCGAGCGCCACTGTCTGTTTATAGTATAGCCAGATCACTTTTCCTTACAGGCAGTTCTGTAAGGGCCACGGGTAGCTGCGAGTGGAGACAGGCAGTAATCCCAGGGGTCACGGGGTCTTATATATAGACCTTATCTACAGGAATACACAGGTATCTGGTTACAGTTTATTATCTTTTATTCTTACGGACATCTATTTCTAATTCTATCTTTGTCTAACAAACAATCTACACGTACTATCTACAGGTTATTCAGTCTGCCTACGTCATACATGGTTAATGATTAAGCGGGATTATTCGATGGAGTTAGCGTAGCGCGAGGAAAGCGTGGTATAAGAAAATACTACGGCGGAAAATGATAAACAGTTGGTTTGGGGATGATAATGAATAACTATGATAAAATGGGCTTGTGGCGTAAGTTTAAGCAGTGAGCGGTTATCAGACAGGCAGTAGGTTACAATTACAGTTGGAGGGAAGAAGCAACAGTGTAAGTATGCGAAACGATCGAATGTTCGAGAACTCAGGTGTTAATCGGAAATGGCCATTTAAATTATTTGACTCACCATACCAGTTAAAGTGAGCGAGCGAGTATTGTTAGACTGAAGTGTACCCCTAGTAATGTCGGCGTGTATAACAGAAGCGTATTTGGTGACAAGACCGGTTGTCAACTGAGGTGTTGGCAAGAAGGCCTTTCGACCGGTTGCCAACTGGGGACGCTAACAAGAAGGCCTTTCGACCGGTTGTCAGCAGCTACCAACAAGAAGGCCTTGCGACCGGTTGTTGGCAGAAACCGCGATCCGAAGGAAATCGCGTACTCACTCCAGTCTGGTATGGCTTCTTGATGTCGTCCTTCCGGAGTCCTGTGCTGCGTGTATATTACTCTATATAGCTTACTTCTTGTCTCGGATTATGGCTGGAACTGCTAGACTGTTCAGGTAGGCGGAGCTGCTGCTGTTGGGGCTTCTTGCTGCTGGCTGCTGGGAGTCTTGGACACAGATTGACTGTTTCAGTGTAGGAGTTTTTAACTAGTTTTAATAAATTTTCGGCGCGGTGGTGAGCGACTCTCTCACCATGAATTTCCGAAGCATTATCATGTGCGTTTGATATTGTCCCGGCGCGCGCTCGATGATATCGAGCCTGCCTGCGGCTGGTTTTCTTGGTATTGGAAATCGTATTTTGTACGCGAGATATCCCAGAAAATATTTATTTGTATGCACGTTGTAAGCAGAACGGACCCATACGGTCATTAGTAACTTATAAATTTCGAAAACATATTTCTACGTAGCTTAATAATTATAACAATATAGCAATGACAGTACAATTTTACGTAACGAGTGGAAAAATATTTCCACTTCGTTGCAATATAATTGTACCAAGAAATGTACCAAAATATTGATTGGTCCTCTCCAGATTACGCTGAGAACGTTCGGTTATTTCAACTGAAAGACGTCCGAAATAATTTTGCTCCATCTGAATCTATGAAGGAATTTGATGCGAGTCTCTCTTGGATAGCTTGATCATACTCTTCTATCATTTGGGTGCTACCATTTGCGGATAATAGGTCCGGTAAATCCAGTTTTAATGTACCAACAGAATAACACTGTCTCGAAAATAATACTTTTATGACATCAAGGCAAATGATATAAATATTATGTTTTTATGAAAAGAAAAAGAAAGAAAAGAAAGAAAAGAAAGAAAAGAAAGAAAAGAAAGAAAAGAAAGAAAAGAAAGAAAAGAAAGAAAAGAAAGAAAAGAAAGAAAAGAAAGAAAAGAAAGAAAAGAAAGAAAAGAAAGAAAAGAAAGAAAAGAAAGAAAAGAAAGAAAAGAAAGAAAAGAAAGAAAAGAAAGAAAAGAAAGTAAAGAAAGAAAAGAAAGAAAAGAAAGAAATCAAGGAAAAGAAGGAAGAGAAGGAAGATAAAGGAAAGAAAGAAAATAAAGAAATTTACAGAAAGAAAAGCGCTGTGTCGATGGATACATACAGAGACCGCATATGCTGGACAAGCTGACACTTATTCATTAACCTCAAGAAGAAATAAGTTATATAATTTAGATAAGCTCTGTTTCTTACTGAGGACATAATAATTTACAGAAAATAATATAGTGAAACGCTTGACTTTCTTATGGACGCCACTGTCATATATCGCTTATTCCCACACCGAATGGCTGAACTACATGAATCGCTCCCTAATTAACTCGAATAGCTCCTAGAAAATCGCAGCAACCGCCTTAATTAAATCGTTAAGGCGGGGTGTTCGAGAGCAATTAACGAAATTTAATAATTTTTCATTCATATTATACACGCCGCGCCGCAGACCTATCTGCCGCGGCTGAAGCAAGATGATTAATGTTCCTAGAGTAATTTGACTATATTTATTCACTAATCAATACATGCCGCTTTCTCAAACAACGAAACTAAATTAACAATAGCATAAGCGAAAGAACAATTATCGGTGTTGGAAACACAGTTAGATATTCCTTAATATAATATATTCCTAGTGTAATATCGGTACCTATACTACTTTGTACTGATTATATTTAGTTATTTCACTAACATTTCGATTCGAAAGAGAAGTATTTTCCGAAAAAATAGAAGAGAAAGAAGACAGATAGAGTAAAGAAATAAAAGAAAAAATAAAAGGAAAGAAAGAGAGGAGAGAAAATAAACAATAGGAAAAATAAATAAAGCAAAGAAGAGAAAAGAAATTAATATAATTTTGTGAATATATTTTCTTCTTTTTCTAAATGTGTTTAAAGAAAAGAACAAAAAGAAGGGAAACAAGAACACAAAGAGAAGAAAGTGAATGGAAAAAAATGAAACGAAGCAAACAAAGAACAAAAAGAGAAGTAAGATAATTTTGTTGGTACCTATTTTCTGCTTATAATGTTTTATATGTTATTGGTTCACCCCCGTATCTGCATGTTTTTTGTGTGCCAATGAGCGAAGTTCCTAGTTATATAAACATCTATATCTAAACTATTAGGAGCATTTAACAATTGTAAAATAATTTCACTGAATAGACGTATCAAAAAGTTTGCAAGGATACAAATAACCTAAAAGATCGCTACCTTTTTGCCTCAACCGAGCACTGGCCTATGTTTTCTTGAAATTCAAATTAATTTCTTTCAGGCTGATTTGCACAATTTCTCCACTGTACTTATGTAACTCGCAGTACAAGAAATATTTCAAATACTGAACATTTCCAAATCAAATTAATATATAATATTTTCATGGTACAATGTTCTTGTCATTTTTTATATGTGACATGGGAATTCACCGAATTAGATACAGTTTTTTCTAACAACTTGCGACAAACATTTAATATAAATACGAGAATATGAAATAAATTACAATGCTGTCTTTTTAATTTGTGGTTACAGCAGGTATAGAACAGACTTCTGAAAGAGAATTTTTACTAGTTGCTTCAGTTGCGGTATACAGCAATTACTTCACTTTTCCACAGCTACAGTGAAGTAATGGCCATTTTCCTACTGAATTTTATTGAGAAGATTTTCATGACCAAATATCTTCAATCACGGCAAAGACTGTCACTTTGAAAATATATAAAATATATAATAACTAGAAAATGTATTAGGAGGAGTTGAAAAGTTGACGAGGAATCGCAGATTTGAAAAATCTTGAAGAATTAATTGGCTGCTTTCAGCGGTTTAGAGGTAAGAGCAAACTGAGAATATCGCTATTTTCAATCTGCACAATTAATAATAATAATACTGCATTTATTGCCCATAAGAAAAAAAAATATTACAGGACAAAACAGATGTGATTTATCTTATTTTATTTTATTTAACATACATACATACATAAAAGGAAAGAAAGAGAGGAGAGAAAATAAACAATAGGAAAAATAAATAAAGCAAAGAAGAGAAAAGAAATTAATATAATTTTGTGAATATATTTTCTTCTTTTTCTAAATGTGTTTAAAGAAAAGAACAAAAAGAAGGGAAACAAGAACACAAAGAGAAGAAAGTGAATGGAAAAAAATGAAACGAAGCAAACAAAGAACAAAAAGAGAAGTAAGATAATTTTGTTGGTACATATTTTCTGCTTATAATGTTTTATATGTTATTGGTTCACCCCCGTATCTGCATGTTTTTTGTGAGCCAATGAGCGAAGTTCCTAGTTATATAAACATCTATATCTAAACTATTAGGAGCATTTAACAATTGTAAAATAATTTCACTGAATAGACGTATCAAAAAGTTTGCAAGGATACAAATAACCTAAAAGATCGCTACCTTTTTGCCTCAACCGAGCACTGGCCTATGTTTTCTTGAAATTCAAATTAATTTCTTTCAGGCTGATTTGCACAATTTCTCCACTGTACTTATGTAACTCGCAGTACAAGAAATATTTCAAATACTGAACATTTCCAAATCAAATTAATATATAATATTTTCATGGTACAATGTTCTTGTCATTTTTTATATGTGACATGGGAATTCACCGAATTAGATACAGTTTTTTCTAACAACTTGCGACAAACATTTAATATAAATACGAGAATATGAAATAAATTACAATGCTGTCTTTTTAATTTGTGGTTACAGCAGGTATAGAACAGACTTCTGAAAGAGAATATTTACTAGTTCCTTCAGTTGCGGTATACAATTACTTCACTTTTCCACAGCTACAGTGAAGTAATGGCATTTTTTCCTACTGAATTTTATTGAGAAGATTTTCATGACCAAAGATCTTCAATCGCGGCAAAGACTGTCACTTTGAAAATATATAAAATATATAATAATAAGAAAATATATTAGCAGTTGAAAAGTTGACGAGGAATCGCAGATTCGAAAAATCTTGAAGAATTGGTTGCTTTCAGCGGTTTAGAGGTATGAGCAAACTGAGAATATCGCTATTTTCAATCTGCACAATTAATAATAATAATAATACTGCATTTATTGCCCATAAGAAAAAAATATTTACAGGGCAAAACAGATGTGATTTATCTTATTTTATTTTATTTAACATACACAGGGTATTTAATTAAGTTAAGTATTTTTTTAAATTCTAATAAGAATATTAGATTTGTGGCATCTCTTTTTTGAAAGTGTCACATTATGGCCGCCAAAATGTACTACCAAGAAAAGTTTATCATGAAATCGTACACAAACATTTTATTTTATTGTGCCTAATTGCAGTATTATAATAAATAGCATTATTCATTAAATCTTTTATACTCCTCGTGTTACCGTTAATAGCTTTACAAAAACAAAGCAAATTAGGCGATTCTAACAAATTACATTTAAATTAAAACTCGTAAACCCAAAAAACCTGTGAAACAATAAATGCAGGCTAATATTAACGATGTGAACACAGCGCTATTTTATTGTTGTATTTTCCGCTTTAATTTTGGATGTAACAATTGGACAAGGTAATTATCGGAATATCTGGTAATAGCTGAAATTATAGCTAATTCAATCTAAACACAATAAAATGCGAAGTCGTTAATTATATGAATAGGTGCATAATACAATAGACGTAGTCACATCCAGTTCCCTAATTAACAGCTGCCCTAACTCCCAACAATAGAAGAATTCGTGCGTGTGAAACACGACACCATTAATCAATAGAAGTTTCCAAAAATTGCGATAAATTTAAATTGGATTACGTTCACACCATCGGGCTTAGCCAATGCTAGATATGCTGAACCCTATTCCATCAGAAACTGAATATGTTTACTTGTACAAAATGTAAGGCTCAAAACTGGACCTTACAATAATTAGCAAAAAGCTGAGAATTGGTACGAATTCCCATTTATAATGGGAACACCATTATGAATGAAATGTTAAAAGTCCCCATCGTTCTCACATCTGTAAAAAAAATATTCAAGGTCAAGGTTCAAGGTCAGGTTCGCAATTATGGGTTTTTGCATTTTTCAACCAAACGGTAAGTTTTACCAAAAAAATAGAAAAAATACAAAAATTGTATATCATGCATTATCTATAAAAATTGTACTTACACTTTTTTGCCTGAGTATCACCATTAATGAGATAGAGCGATTAAAAAAGTTGAAAAAGTTGTTGTGTTGTGCACGAGTAAGCCGCCTATATACATCACTTTATTGGTGTTACTTACTGCTCGAACTCCAACTGAGAAAAAATATTAGGCTACTATTATTGCTGGCTGCGATACGACATCAGCAAATCTTTTCAGGAGGGGTAAAACAACAATTTTTAAATTATTTGAAGTAAAAGATTTAGTTGATCGTGCTAAATTTTTTAAAGAGAGAGTAATTCCACTCCACAGGCTGTATTCACCAACGGAATTCGCTTCCTTCTTTCTGTATATAGAGCTCCAAAAAAATACCTGCTTAGATAAGTTTCGATACTTATCTTTTGTAAAAAATACTCGTAACAGTAAACGAGTAAAATTAACTTGTCTTCCCCCAACCTCTGCTTCTGCTAATCAGCATCTATTCCGGATATATGATCAAGTTCTTGTGACTCGGTAATCAACTGGACCCAGAAGACTTAGGTTGGAAGTTAATTGATAATATATTGGAACCAATCCAGACTTTACTGCTGCCTGCACCGGAAAATAATACGATCCTCAATACGATTTTATTGAATTTTTAGTCGCCATCAGAATTCTTACATCAGCGAGGAGACACCTGATGCATCGCTGTTAGAACAATTTACTTGTACCTAGCAGGAATTTACTTGTATCTAGCAGGGAGAAGAAGAGGAGGAGGAGGAGATATGAGGGGCAGAAGAAGAAGAAGAAGAGGAGGAAAAAGAAGAAGAAGAGGAGGAAAAAGAAGAAGAAGAACAATAAGAAGTGCCACTAGATGCTTATCAATGAGACGAATAGTTTTCCCCAATTACTCATAATTCAACCGCTTTCATAACTTTCAATAGTACCATTCTTTATTTAATACAATATTATTTAACTAAACAAAACCACAATAAATCGCGGAATAGGCCTACCAGGGAAAACAACTTAAAAACTGCGAGAACACAACTTTTTCAACTTTTTAAATCGCTATATCTCGGAAATGGTAATTCTTAGAAAAAAAGAACAGTTTTTATAGATAGTTGTATGATCTGCAATTTCTGTTTCACCTATTTTTATGATAAAATTATTATTTTTTTGTAGATGTGGAATCAATGAGGACTTTTCACTTATAATGACGTTTCCAATACTCGTACAAGTTTTCAGATATATGGGAGTTATTGTGACCTTAAAGGTCTATTTTGACAGAATTATTAAGTATGTAGTTTAGAGGCCGCCACTCTAGGTGCCTACTTAACCAGACGTTACCTATGATTAGGCATTGTGGATGCCTGATGGTAGTAGCAAAGGCCGCTAAAGAGATATATTTATCTCTCGCCTTCATTAAGTATATACTCATTTGGGTTGCTTTTATTATTTGTCCTTTCTTTTACCTATGGTATACTCATGTGTATCAATGAATGACCGTAGCTGCCAAATCGAACAGGTATATGAATGCAGGTAGAGGTATTTGCCCTCTGAGTAGTTTTCTGTAAATCTATTCAGTATACATTAGAAGTTTAAATAACTAAATAGGAAGGTGGCGTACGAGGTGGGGTACATGCACAATGGTAAGTGCAATATTTGATTATCTCTACTGTATTCTGTTACATTTATTACTGGTCTCACATTTTCACTCACCCAAGATATAATATTGATTGAGGGAGAGCGATTGTATGCAACTGGGCCGCTACAACCATGTGCTGGTCTTCCTCGGTTTCCATTTCTTTTAGAACATGGTTGGAACAGATAAAATGGTTGGAAACAATAAAAGGAACCCCATTCGTGGTAGAATGGGTAGAATAATTAGAGAATCGCTAAGAATTGATGGATTTTTGTTCTTTTTTCGCTTTTTTAGCAGAAAAATTCTCCATTACATCTATGAATTGTGAAAATAATAATTTTGCACAGAAGTTTTCTGTAATACATGCATACATTCATCATTGTGAAATGTGAATAGATGATTAATGTTAATAATAATTGTCTGCAATAATTCTGATTTTATTTCAGACCCTAACTACTCCGTCACGTTCCCTAATGCGGAAGCTGCACCTTTAGTGACATTGCCGCTTTAATTTTACCTAGTTCCATTTAAAGGCACCAAAAACAATAAGAATTTTTAAAAAAATGTCTTTCCTGTGAGTCCTTTGACTCATCAATAGTGTGGTGGAGTCCAATAAAGTGAGTATAGTGAGCGAGTCCTTTCGTGTGATGTCCAGTTTTTGTAGGTCCAATAAAATTCATGGAGGTGTGAGAGACGGATGATTTTATGCTTATATATATTTTGCATTTGTATTTTTAGTCGCCTTTCATTTAAACACTCGATTTTTATTTAGAAGTATGTCATAAAATATATGTATCTACATTTAACAATAAAAAAGTAATTTTTGTAATTTATTTTACTTTGCCCCCCTCCCCCCTATATTTGACCCATCCTGCGCCCATGTTGTTATTATAAGAAATACTTAGAAGAAATAAACGGAACCAACAAGCAGAAATTGAATATAATTATTTTTGTTGAAGTTGAAAGCCATATCCTCATTATCCGTCAAAAACACGAGAGCCAAGAAGTGTATTATTTATCCATTATTTAATGTGTTCAAATCGACTGTTCTTGATTGAAGATTAGATTGAGAAATTATTTTTATTTATCGTCAATTTCCTCATTCATTACCCGTAAACTTAATTCTACTCCTCTCTGCCCATAGCTGAGTATGATTGATGATGCTCCAGCACATTTAATTAATCTATATTTTTTCCTCTTATATTCCCAGGGCTTAGACGTTAATAGCAGAATGAAAAGCGTAAGGCCGAAGTTACAGGGTTCTCGCGCAGCGGGAGATAACAAGCTACTGTTATTTTTTGGATCGATTATGTAGGTATGTACGAGCGGTTATTATCTTCATGAAAAAAGTCCTTCAAAGAACTTCATTTGATAGTAACGTTAGACATTGTGTAGGATATTATGACTATTCAACTAGTAGGTTGAAATAGGTTTTCGATTCGTAGTTAGATTTATTTATTCAATTGTTGTCTTTTTCTGTAACATTCCTTGTAGTAATTTTTTTATAGTTTTTTTTCAAGGATTTTTATATAACAGATATTTCACTTAATCAAAAGCAGATGCAGTACAAGGATTATCGATACTAATTTCAAAAACTTCTTACGCGCAACAACATCACTTTCACCCAATATTGAACTTCTTGCAAAAGAAAAGCATCCCAAAGCACTATATGACTATATATAAAGTTGTAGCACTATATGACTATAAGGAGTTATTTGTTTATTGATTGGAGTTATTTCATTATTTTATGATTTTATAATTTATTAATAAAATACATTCTATTTTTTTTAATAACTATTGAATCTATTGAATCTTTATTACTATAGCTCTTATCAATTATTTTTGTTTTTGCTTGTAGTTGCTACAAAAATTTTTGTTCAGCCCCTACAAAACAGAGTCGCCTTGCCTGGTCTAAAACAATATTGACTCACCAATAGTGAGGTAGAGTCAGTGCTATCGTGTGGTATCCAGTTTTTGTAGGTCCTATAAAATTCATGAAGGAGGAGGCTATATATGCAAGATACTGTTTATAATGTCAATATTTATTATCAGAGATATATCTGAAGAATTACTACAAAAATAAGTACAAACATTTTTCAGCTTCTTTTTCAGCTATCTTGGCGTGTACGTCATTACAATCGTAAGGATCAAATTAATGTACTATACAGCAGTTCTCAACAGTTATTTAGGTTTCGATATTGACAACACATTGTATTTATTTTTTCGATGTTATCGGTTAACCAACGTTTTTCATTCTCATCGCCAAGTACTCCAATCAAGTACAATATCATTATTTTTATTGGTGCCTCCTATATGTTTAGATTTCGATGTATCAAATTATGTCTACATCGATATTTCCTATCATTCGTTTTAAACTTCCGTCTGTTGCATGTTTTTCCTAGAGTACTAAGATGTAAACTCTACCTTTCTTTGCACGGGTTATGCTTCTTAAGCTTATTTTTAAGGCAGCAGCAACTCTAATGGACGGAAAATAACGGCAACAAGGGTCCATTATTTTCTTTTTCGCTCCTGAAGTATTCTAGTAGGTTTATTATGAATTTTCGGCTCTGTTTTTCAATACTACAGTTAGACATTATGGAAAATATATTAAGATGTAGAAATGTCAATGTATCAATCGAAGTAAGACATGCGTTAGTGCTTATAATGACCGAAATTTTATTCTACTCTATGAGACGTCAGTCGTTTATTGCATCAATATACGTCGCATGCTGATGATCCTAAAAATTGACCGAAAACAACAAACGTAACGCGTAAATTGATGCATACACACGCCAAGATAGCTGAAAAAGACTATATCACATATACTTCACTAGAGACCACGCCGTTGGAAATAACAAACGTCTTCACTCATCTCCACCAGCAGAACCATTATTTCTTCAGGAAGAGTCTGCATTAGTAATTTTACTAATTGTAGGTATATAATCGTGGATGGATGACAACGATTTCAATTGAGAACCATTTCAAGCGAGAAAGGCCATACCATTGAATACAGTAATGGGCATATATCAAAAAAACCTAACGACAGTGAAATAAATCAGTCTAAACTAAAACCTGTAGCTGAGTAGTAGTGTGACTACGATTTGTTTAAACTGTCAAGAGATTGTTCATTTCAAAGAAGATATGCAGTCTTCGACATCTAGTTATGTTAATAGTAACTATTTACTAACTTCCACTCAAAATGATTCATAGTGCTCTGGGTTTTTGGTAAATTGCAAAATGATCAATCAATGAACAACTTCTGTTAACCATTGAAGAACTCAATACCAATATAGACTACCAATTAGGCCGGTAATCCTCAGCCACCAACTTGTTTGTACACCAAACATTTTTGATAATAATGGTGACTTACGTCCACTACAAGTGGAAAAGCAGCATTTGCCAGAGTCATTGATTCACCCTTGTAATGTTAATCCAATTGTTCGACAATGTCTTACAATTGCATAATTTTTCTTGCATACTCAGAATCACCTTGCATTTCATTGTGTAAATGTATAAAAATGTAATGCTTGTCTAAAAATAACTAATTTTTTGTCTTGGTTTCATATATTTCTATTTCACTTCGCTGTTTCGTGATCAATCTGTTTCTTTTTTATTAATAATAAATGTTTTTTATTAGTTTTATTTTCTATTTTATTTAATAACCTATTATCACTTTCCTCATAAGAGAAAAACCTTTAAATTATGACTAAAATAATCATTAAAATTACTCCATAGCATGTGCTTCATCGATTTCCTTTATGAATAAGAGGATGGATCCAGATTACAAGATCCAGATTACTAATCTTTGAGCTATTATCAACTAATATCCATTGATAAAATGGGGTCCTCACATTTTGCATACTCACTTCCTTCTAACTCCCGGTCAGCATTCAGTTTCATATAGAATGCTGTCCTGAAGTGAACATTTTAAGGCAAAATATAATGTCTCTTACTGTACATATCGCAATTAATTTCCAAAATACCTGTTATTTCCATAGCCCCAAGCGATTGGCAACGTCGTTTTAGTTCGCAAATTAGGATTGATTGGTGCGGGATCGTTGGTAAAGCAGGCGAGTCATAATAAATGCGAATGTGATTCGGGACTATCGGCCGGTCACTAATGAGCCAATTAAGTCCGTCAAACGGGCAACAGATTCGGCTAAACGTACACAAACGCCGCACGCATTAACGGTCTTGATAAGGATTTCAATCGGACACATACGAAACCGCCGTTGCTGATACCACGCCAATATGGGCACGTTTAAATCCGTTAATTGCAGATATTGATTGCCGCATCAAAAGTTTAACGGTCGATTAGGTGGCGGAGGAACTTGAAGAGGTCAATGATTCTGCTATTTCTGTCCAGCTGCCAGATCTTAAAGAAACCCATGAGAATTATTTTAATATTTGTTTACGTTCAATCAAATAACGATGATCATGACAAGGTGTAGTTTACTGAAAATGTAGAGCAGTTGGCAGCTTCACTCACTGAGAAAATGAAAGAACAACTCAATGTGGAACTTCAGGATATAGTAGTTCAAGAACTGTGTAACTTTAGGATATAGTCAAAGAAGTACCTCAAGTTCTAAAACATTCTTGGCCATAAAAAACCAGAAAAACAAAAAAAAAATTAAATTCTATTTTAATGGTAATAAGGCACAGTTACAACTTAATGTCCAGTCAGTATAATTTTTTTGTCAGAATTTCTTCTTAAAACATACCAAAACTTGTATTGTTGAAATTTCCATTAAAAAAATAACGCGACATAAATCAAAGCCACCAGTTAAATGGTTTAATGATACCTTTGGCGCTGCTTTTTTTTAAAAAATAACCCATTTTTTGGCAGTTCCCAATAGAAATAAAAGAGTTCAGGAGTTCAATGTGAAAAACAGCAACAGTTCTAGCAATTTAGGTCATGAAATCGCGAATAGCATTAGGCAGAGAAGAAAGGGTTCAGGAGTAAACAATAGTTCATTAAATATGCAAAAGTTGTAAAAAAAAATTTCGCCAAAAAAATTCTAGTTTTTCTATGCAATGACCAGTTCGTACGAATCCCGAAAGAAAAAGTTTCTATCGCGATAAATGCAAATTTTATGATCGAAAAATGCGAGATTTTTTAAAAAGACATTTCGAATAATATCAAGGTGTTTCTGATGAGAATTCGTAATGGCGAAGGAAGAAAGAGTCCGTGCGAATCCCGGAAGAAAAAAATTTCTATCGCGGTAAATGCGATTTTTAATGCAAAAATTATTATCAAAAAATGCAAGATTTTCTGTGCAAGACTCCTGATGAGAGTTCCGAATGGCGATCGAAGAATTCCTGCGAATCTCCGAAGAAAAAAGTTTCTTTCACGATAAATGCCATATTTATTGCGAATTTTATGATTGAAAAATGCGAGATTTTTAAAAAATAAATTTCTAATATGTTCAAAGGGCGGGCTTCTGATGAGAGTTCAGAATGGCAATCGAAGAGTTCTTGCGAATCCCGTAAGAAAAAATTTTATATCGCGATAAATGCGATTTTTAATGCAAAATTTTTTGATTGCAAAAATTGAGATTTTTTTTAAAAGAAATTTGGAAGGAGTTGAAGGCATTTCTGGCGAAAATTTTGTTTTCGGATAATCGACATTATTCTTAAAATATCAATAAAGTGTTCTAGGGAATTCTGGTTTAAACTTAAAGATTTGTAACAAATTTCAGACGAAAAAATGTTTCGAAATTCTTATTTTCGAAATTTCTTTTAAAAAAAATCACAATTATTTCTATTATAAGATTTGCAATATAAATCGCATTTATCGCGAAAGAAACTTTTCCATCCGTACTCTTCCATCGTCACTACATAGAAAAATGTTTTTTAAAAATTTTTTTTCTTACCTGCAAATTTAATGAACTATTCTTGTTGTTTTTTCTCGTTGTGAACTCCTGAACAATTTCTTCTCTACCGAATGTATCGCGAACTCTTTTACGTTAAAAAAACAGCACAGCGTGAAGTTCCTGACGATCTTATAGTTTATAAAAAAATTACAACATGAATATAAAATAGCAATTAAAAAGTCTAAAAAAGATGCTTTCCCCATGATCTACTCATATTGAACTTATCTTGTTATGGCATAAGGGGTGTGGCTTGGTCACTAATTAAATCATATCTAAGTAATAGAAAACAATACGTAAGCATTGATGATATTACTTCAGATCTAAATAAAATATATGGTGTACCCCAAGGGCCAGTCTTGGGGCCACTATTATTTATAATATTTATAAATGATTTTAACCATTTCCATTATCCACACAAATGTATACTTTTCGCAAACGATACAGCGCTATATTGCTTTGCTATGTGCCACAAGTATTCTATGTGTGCCATAAGTATGCTATGTGCCACACGTTGACAACGCTCGATTGTAAATATCGGAAATCCATAAAGCAGTTTTTGGTGTGTTATAAAAGCCTAATTAATGATAATTCTATAATATATGTCATCCACGTGATATTCACTTCATTATATGGTGAAAATATATTTTGCTGTCATTACTTTTTGTGCTAGTCATATCACCAATAAATAATTTTTCCAATTTCGTCATAAAATGTACCAATCATTCATCCATCGTAAATATATATTAACCCGACTAATTAAGATATTCATAATTAAAATCGTGATGAACGCTTATCAGTAGCTTTGTTGCACTTACAATTTATTTCTTATCGTGAATCCCCATATAACTAGTCCACTAATAGATATCAGCGAGTTCTTAACCGAGATCGATGCTACGGTTGTATCATCGATCAATCGGGTTGATTTTATCGACCGGAAGCTAGATTACCTAGTAATTAGTATCCAGCACTTGGTTAGTTTTATTATAATTAAAACATATACACAAGACGTCGTTTAATATCGAAATACACCTGACAATTGATGCTTTCATAATAAGCAAAACACTTTACTACTTTTTTGGTTATTATAGAAAATAAATATTAAAAATCTTTGTAGGTAAATATTAAAAAAACTAAACTTCAGTAGTTATTTGCAACAGCCGGAAAGATAACTTTTTTCCGCATCAGGCTGGTTTAAAAAAAATATTGTTTTAAAAAAAATACGCCATATGCGGAAAATACACTTTTCCTACAAGTTGCATACATGATATTTTTAATAGTGCTTCGAAAATAGCTGAAGTAATTATATTAGCATAATTTTTATTGATAACAGTATATTTCGAAAATGTGAATAAAGAATCCTGAGGCAATATTGATATAGAAATGAGTTTGTTTAAGAAGAAATGAGTTTGAAAAATGAGAAGAAAAAATATTACTCTTATACATATTTTACGTAAAACCAACCGTTCACATTATACGCCAGGAAAACATATGCAGGGTAGTGATGCATCACACCACCTCAGAGGTAGGCTGCAAGGTACGTTTTGTTTATATAGTGTCCCCAGTAGGCATAATCAATGATTTTGCTTTGTATTGCAAGTAACTAGTACACCTCAACCTCATTCTCGTTCTCGGCTACCTCTTCCTTTATTTTTAGTTTGTTTCCTAAATTATCTTCGTCGTTCCCGTCTCTCTTGTCACTTCTACCTCTCGTTATAGCCTGTTTCTTCGATGGCTAGAGTCAGTTTTCATTGCCTCCAATTCTAGCCCATAAATTACAACTTCCCCAATAGTCTTAAATATTCCTAGTCTTAGGGCTTGTTGTAATTCGCCATCTCTTACTCCACCGTTAAAACTTGTACAGAAATCTGCTTGAAAAAATATTCTGGAGCTTGCTAGTAAACAAATCTGACAAATCGTTAGATCTCTGCTCTTGTATCTCCATTGGATCTCTGTATTATCTCCATTGACTCTTGAATTCTACTCTTCAATTGGCTTTGACATACCTGGGTAAGACATTTGCTGTTGTACCTTCGTTCGAGGGCACCCTTCACAGTACAACTCTCTGATGGGTACCCTCGATCTCCTTGATTATCCTCCCGAATATTCTGTCCTCGTCCTCTGTCATCTCCTTCAAGTTTTCACTTCGTCTGTCCCCTCAAATACCTCTTCCTTTTCTTCTATCTCGTGGTTACATTCTTCCACAATATTTTCCTTACCTTCTGTTATACTTTTTGCTAACTCAACGGGATCAAAAGATTATTATTTATCGTCCATCCACACTGTTTAGGATTTAAATAGGACTTTACATAGGTAACATTTTCACTTACTTTTGACAAAACACATGGTTCAGTTTTTTTCCAAATATTATATGATGTTATTATTGATTAACTAATTAATTACACATTAAAAGAAATGCTGTATAACTGCTCGTAACTTCATAATTACCCTAGCAAGAAGCCCCTATTAAATGTAATGAAAGTATGTACGGATTGACGTTAATGCTGCAAACGATATGTTGGCGAAACCGTTCCGATGATTTTTTGCCCGCCTTCTGAGCTAATAGGCCCAGAGAACGGGATATATGTCGCCGTACTATGCAGTCCAGGACTTCTTATCGATGAGCAGCATTACTCGTATCTCTCTTAATCCTGCAGATGTACCTAAACACTTACCATGTCATGCATGAAATTGATTTTAAATACCGATCGTACACAAAAATGCCATGCCGCTTAAACGGGTTTCACTCTTCACGTCGACTTTAACAACGTCGGGGAATGACATTGACATAAATTATTAATTCTTGGCCGTGCATGATCAGGTAGATGAAAAAATAGTGCCTGCGAGACCAGACACCACCGAAGTATGTGTCTTAATGAGACTTAGGAATCAGTGAACTATTTTTTTTTGGCATTGAGCATCGCTCAATCAGCCACTGCAAGTACTCCAAAATTTACTACCCTAATTAGGAAGGGAATATTTTATTATTGTAGCAGATAACACAACTCGGACAAGACTGGGTCACTCGTTTCACGGTAAGGGTATATATATTTTAACGACTTCGTAAAATCACAAACCTCGGTTTGGGTTTATAAATATATCTACTGTTACGGGATCGTCGAACGATTGTGCGCGATATACTGAATTCCTTAGATCTAGGGAAAATCTGCACAATCTGGTAACACCGCACACGACGATATGGAAACATCGTATAATCGAGAAGCTTCTAGAACTTTGAGGTGAGTATATAATGGCTAACCAATCGTCGCGGCAGTCAGTTTAGTTTAGACGTTCTTAGCGACAAGACTAGTTATATTATCAAGCAAGTCAATGTTCAGTGTTTAATAGTGATTTCTTATTGTAAAAAGCTGTACGGTGTTGAGTTTGGAGGTTAATAAAGTGTATTTGGAATACGGACATTACCACTTATATATACGAATCCAGTGGCGGAACAATTGGTGTCAAAAGTGGGATAAGTGAGTAGAGGCCAATTTAATGGTGAAATCTCGTTCTACAGTTTACCACAGAAAAAATTGCTACGCTACTGAGTTTCAAATGTTACAGGGGATATTCCAAATGTTCTTGTGTAACAACTATTCGAAATGGGGCGAGTGGGAGCGTATCTGCGTTATTTGAAGTCCTAGAAGGTAAATACTTCGCCACTGAGGGGTTATATCTGGCACCCTATTACCCCTCGGAGTACATTCAATAGCGAATTAAAGTGGGCAATAAAAAGTTTGCCAAAGCTAGCTCAGGTCTTAATAAAAAAAATAAAAATCAAATTCCCGTGGACGCCACTGACCATACGCGGCTAAGTCAATTAACCCCCAAATTGTTGTGGGTATCGAATACACTTTCTGGCATTTTCTGTAATTTTTGGGGGAAAGAAAAATAATACACACAATAGACTTATTACTATATAGGTTTAATGTACAATTTGGAATTTAGCAATGATGATACAAAAAAAAGGAGGTCAAAATTACATACAAATGTGGTACTGTACTTTGAAATGCAGTAAATACAATAAATAAACAGCTTATATAGAAAAAGGTTATGTCAACGTGCACGATGACCTTTCCGCAATCAATATACATAAAAATACGGAGGCAATGCCTACCCAAATGTGTTGATCAAACAACCGAAGTAACCAGAAAAATATGTATACACTCTGTCAAACGTTTGCTGAGGGCTAGACCATAGATCTGCGGATCTAGGCAAGCGTCAGAGAACTGCCAATGTTAAACTCACAAAACAATAGGGCGACACAGATCTGCACAGATATTTGTGGTACTGATTTATGACAAAGAAACCAATAAGTGCGCTGTGGCCAATATTGATGTAATCGACTAATAAAAGTATGCCAACCTGATTTTCAAAACACATGCAAAGGGGAACGAGTAGTCACTGCTTTTTATCCGTCAATTATATCTACAATAAATTTCGGATTCTCAAATAGTTAACTACTAAAAGTAAACGTAACAGCCCCCAAATGCGATGTTTCCACATCATCAGATGCGGTGTTGCCAGATTGTGAAAATTTTTCTTAGATCTAGGAAATTTTCAGTATATCGTGCACCATTGCAGCTGACGATCCCGTAACATCCTCAAACAACTAACTAATGCCAATATTGTTCGTATAAAGGTCATATACGACCTTTACATAACCTAATGATTTGGAACGGTATGTTTTTTAGGCATGTACTGTTGAGTTGAGAGGTAGACTTATATAGTGCAAGAGTTACGATTTATGTATGTGCTTTTGCTTTAATCGAAAGGTGAACAAATCGAAGTTAACCATTTCCCATATGGGTTCCCTTCTTATGTAGGTAATGCAGCAGATGGGATACCCAATACATTTTTGTGGGCCGGCATTGTTTTTCTTAGCCATATTAAATGGAACCTATATAAGAGATGTTTGACATACTTCCACAGAGGCCAGATCATTATTGTGGATTTGGTACCCGGGCAGAACTATTCTTTATCAGTTACATGATAGCAAATATAAATTTAATTTTAATCTACAAGTTTTAGGGTTTTATCACTACAAGACCCAGGCCTGATTCTAGGAGGGGAATGAGGGTGAACTTGCCCCGGGAGCCAACTGAACATATCTCGACAATTCTGACTGTGAGTAGCACTCGGATGTCGATTTCCGATTAGTTATTGGAAGAATTTAAAATTTAAAATCTTAGAATTATCGTTCATTTTAATTATACACACAGCTTATTTAAATTTGTATTTTACAATTTAAATACAAAAAGTGTAACCTGTATAAGAAACACCCTCTATAAGAAATGTATAAGAATGTACCCTGTATAAGAAAGGCACCCTGTATAAGAAATGACAATTCCAGTTATTAAGCAAGTTAGAGGCATGCAAGCATACTTGAAAATAAAAAAAATATCCATTAATTACTGGGTTTTTAAACAGTAAGAGGTGCATTTGCAAAAAATGTCCTAATATCAATAAAACCCTCGTATATTCGAAAATAAGCGAGATATAAAAAAATGGTCAAATTTTTTAATATCTACAAATAGGCTACCCTAGTATAAAATTTTTTTCTTGATTTTAGTTTTCCTAAATTCTCGTTACGAATAAAATTTTGATTTTTTGTATGGGTTTAGTTTACACCCCGTATATTCCTTTTTTATTCAGGCCATTTATTACCACTGGCATTTAACACTGAATTTCATGACGTATTATAGAGAAAATATTACCTGGAAAGAAGAGCAGGATTTAGTTTTAAAAACTTATCTTGTGTTTTTTGGGTCGCTAATTCTGAATTTTCACTTCTCACCAAAATTTCCTACCGGAAATATCGCAATTTTTTAAAAAATGGCGCCAAAAAACGAGAATTTTACAACAATTCTCTGAACCTCTATCGATTTTCATGAAAATTTGGAATTAAGCTCATATTACCCTTCTTAACTTCAAAAGTGACATATTCCCTAATTGTGCTTTTTACTTTTAAGGGATAAAAACTACCCCTTCGTTAAAAAAAATAGAAAAAATACAATAAAGAAAAATACGTATTCTAACCCTGCAAAACTTTTGCATTACGTGTTTAATACTAAAATAAAATAATTTGTAAAGGGATACCGGTCAATATCCATTCTGATGGGAATGGCGGGGGTTTTAACGCTCATTTTTTTCTCAAAAATGTGAGCGGCCCATCGTATTTTGCATCGTATCTCGCTTAGTTATAACGCAATATTAAACCACTGCTCATATTAAAGGTCTTTCCAAGTACTACAAAAAATGTTGAATACGTTGAATACCTCGACGAACAAAGTTGTTGCAAAAAAAAGTCTTCTTCAACGAGCCATAACTCCCTTTGTTTTGGATCCAACGCATTCATTAAAAAAGCATCTCTTTGGTTTCTTACAAGATTCGTTTTTGATATTTACAGCTTTTTGGAGAGAACGCGAAGTTTTCGAGGTATTCGCGAAAAACCGTCCAAAAACATGTATTTTTAACGTTTTTAAAGAACTTTATAGATTATTTTTACATAGAATTTATCCCTCTATCCATTGCCGGGTTTATTTTTTCCGGGTTTATGAAAAATTTCTACCCCCGAGAAGGGGTGGCATCAACCTTCAGGATAAAAACAAACAACGGCGCTATGTCACTTTTCGGAGCGGAAAACCCTCAATGCTGCAGTACCTGCCGCGCTGCGTGTCAGAGCGCCTTTAATTTTGATCTGTCAAAACGCGTTTAGAAACCTTTTTTGTTTATTTTTTTTTGTATATTTCAAGCCATTTTCCTATAAAAATTTTAAAAAATTGAGTTAATTTGAAAAGAAATCATTTTTGGCGCCATTTTTTTCATAATAAAAGTATTTCCGGTGAGATTTTTAGGTGGGAAGTGAAAAATTCAGAATCAGCGACCCAAAAAACATTAGCCTATAAAACTAAATCCTCCTATTTTTTCCAGGTAAGCCATTTTTTTAGTCTCTCTTGACTGGAGTAATTATTCAGAAGATATAATATGCATCCAAAGTTACATTAAAATGTTGAATTATTCCAACCTATTGGCCACCAGTGTAGATGATTCTGTCTGATAAAAATTAGAAAATTCAACGCTTCTAGAACAATACGCCAATGTAGTAAGAAAGAAGAAATAATATTGATATCCTTACATACAGAAAAACTTTTATTGGCTGATAAAAATAAACTTTATTATTAACATTGTTATTATTATTTCTTAGTCCTAAGGTGAAGGAGAACTTTTTTCCGAAGATTGATTTAAGACTTCTGCTTGTATCTCTTTTGAAGCCTGATATATAAACAGTACATAAAATACGCTTAACTTAGTATTAAATTTCAATGGAAATGAAAAAATTCCTCAGACTTCAATTACGCGACGCCAGAAAAACAAATAGCTCGATTTAATAATAAATACAATCGCACCAGTCCACCGAGCGAATTCTCGGCTAATGATGTCAATATCGACGTCAGTCTTTTTGCTAAAATAAGTTATTACCGGTTTAATGAATTATACGACCGCAGAATTATTTTCTCATACATATCTTGAACCGATCATATCTGTTTACTTTTGTATACCTACAGGTTTTTTAACGGCTCGGTCTCGGATATATCGCATTCTCAGGTTGTTTACCGAAGACTGCGGTATGACGGCATGAGATCCATGTTGATACATACTTCTGTAACAGCACTATCTCAGATGTGGTAATCGGTCTCAATTCTGTAGATCCTTCGTAAATACCAAACGATTGTACTATATGTGTATCTGGCACGCAGAGGATAATTTAAAATTATTGCAGTAATGTTGTTCCTCACTAGAATATTACAACCCTGCAATTTCAATTATTTCCTCAAGATGATTGTATGACTCTATTGTAGTTTTTTTCAGTCATCTGGAGGTACAGGGTTAACACCAGGGGAAACACTGTCATCCTGTAGAGATAAAAAAGAACCAGATTATTAACAGGCAAGAACCAGCGCGAGACTTTAGATAAAGTTATAATCAAGAGAAAAAACAAAAATTAAACAGGAGATTAAGTGAAATTGTGAAATGGGGGTGGTGCTGTTTTTGTTTGCGGTTTTCGGCAAAACGTGACTACCTAGCGGAAAACGCCCTACATAAAACTTTTAGATAATAAAAAAATATAAAACTTTCATACAAGGCATTTTTTATCAAAACCTTAAATTTTCCGATAAAATGGCGGAAAACCGATTTTACGGTTTTTTATTTTTTTTCTCGTAAAAATTATTCAATTAACATGCAATTTTGTGTAAATATATCTTTCTTTGCAGTCAATAAGCATGATTTTCTGAAAATGAAGTAGTTTCCGAGATATTTACATTTAAAAAAAAGCAAAATTTTTCACGAAAAACTTTGTTGGTGTTTTTTTCGTTAAAGATATTCTATCTGGGCTCATTTTAATCGTTGAAAATGTATACTCTATCGTCTATACATGTTGATAGTTTATTTTTCACGAAGCCGATTAAAATTGAGAAAAACCAAAATAATGACTTTTCTATCAAGAATTTTTCAATACTATACAGTGCGTTGTTAGAAAAGTGACGAATAAATTCGATATTTCTTAAGACTGACTCTATCTAAAATCCTCGGACAACGTCGAGTTTTATTTTTAATTTCGCTTATTTTGATATAATATAATATACAATGACAAGATGACGCGGTGTTCCGGATGTGACGTCATAGATTTTTATAAATTGCAACAATATATTTTTCCGGCAGATTCCTGTAGACGAACTATTTATGAGTTCGGCAATATATCACACTTTATATTTATTTTGAGAAGCAGCGGTTTAAACGAATTAATCGAAATTTAATCATGACAACGCTACGAGTACAAAAAAATACCATACTGCTGCATTAAAAATGACAATTGGAAGAAGTGTGCTATGGCTAGCTTGAAACAAAATACGAAGGTGACAGTAAATCATGTTGTCACTGTCAAAAGTGTTAATCATTAGAAGCAAAGATGTTATCCGAAAAAGAAAGAATAGAAATATTAATTATGATAGGCTACGGTGATTTCACCTGAACACAAAGAAGTTTGTCATATGTTGAATTCGAAATATGAAGGAAGTTAATTTTGTTTTTTTATTACGGTATATCTGTAGAAACTACAGTACGCTATGAACGCCATAACTAGACTCTCAAAGTCTACATACTGCGTTCATAGAAGCAACAGCCACGCTCCTGAATTTCATGAAAATGTATTATAAAATGATTGTCAATTTAAACTAATAATTCTTAATTTGTACTAAGTAAGTAATAATACCAGTGTAAAAACTGCTTGAATAAGTGTTTCCATTGTTTTTACAAGTAAGAAATATAAAGTTTGGTAGCGTACCAGCCCAGTAGAAGAAATTTGCCATCAGTATCAAAGAAAACGAAACAATTGTTCACAGTAATTAAAGTGATGAAAGATTAAAAACTACTACAGCAGTAAGTAATAAATTTGAGGGTAAATAAATCCTAAAGGCAGTCAGCATTCTAGAGGCAGTGCAGCGGCACCCCGCTAGATGACACCACCACCAGAGCCCAGCAGCATTTGTTAGTTCGTGTACCAGTGAAACCAAAAAGTGACAAGTTTTGTGCAAGTTGATAAAGGATGAACATATTTTTACAAGGTAATAAAAAATTCAAAATTTGCTAGTATCAAGAAATATTGTGTCAGAGGACTTGGTCCCATATAATAGATTTAAGTTACGTAGGTTTTGTCGCAGGGTAGGAATAATGTTCTAAAATTTTGTTTATTTTTATTAACCATATCTGTTAATAAACAGAGTCATATGCAAACAACTTCTTCTGTATTCTTTCTTGTTTTTTGAAAATTTCGGGAAATAATTTAAAAACTAATACAATTTAAGCTTCACTAAAATTTAATAAATTTAAAGAAATTTTGAATACAATAAAATTCAATTATGATGAGGCAGTAACGTCATCTTACGATGGACCTAATATATATATATATAATGGACCTAATTGATTGGACCTATAAAGACTATGACTAAAGTGATCCTTCAACTACACTAAAAATTAGTGTTCATAAAACTGGCGCCCATAAAACAGAGAAGGATTCAATAGGGAAGTAAATAGAGTATCCTACCATATACCCGATATTCATAATCTATCATAATCAGATTAAATATTTCTACCATATATCATATTATCTTACTATAAAAAATATCATTATTACGAAAGTCATAAAATATATAAAATATAACAATTAATCTCACCAAGGTAGAGCTTTTCATATTTCATAAATTGATTATATTACAATATATATATATATATATATATATATATATATATATATATATATATATATATATATATATATATATATATATATATATATTATATATATATATAGTATAATAGGTATTTCTCTTTTCTCAGAAAATCTACTAAGTGAATCTTGACTCCTTAAAGGTATACGTCCATAAATTACTTAAATTGTAAATAAACTTTTTCTTGGGATAGTCGGTGTTCCTTTCTGACCACGATTAGGCACACCTTCCTACGGGTTATTGTTAACCAAATAGTTATTATTTAACTGTGGCCGTATTATCCAATAAAGATAATTTGTCATAAAACCTCCTTGAAATGACTAGGTGATTCTTGGGCGTATTTCGGGATAATTATTTATGACTAGTAAGCTAAGTAGATACTCTTAAGTATTATAGCCATTGTCATGCAGTTTTGCTTTAGCCTAACGGAAACTGGATAGTAGAAATCATTTCCTTATTATATGAACCATTCGTTCAAAAACAAATATTTAATGGCTTCTAAAGCAAATTATATTTATTAACGAGGTAATGCATGTACCTACTTGATAAGCAATTGTTGCTTGTCCGACGTAGAACGTCTTATCTACCTGCTAGCCACTATACACTCTCCGTTGATTGACATTATTCTATTTGATTTATTATTGCAATCTTCGCATCGAAAGTTGAAGACATTTGATCGAGTAAAAAGTAACATCTTCAATTTTCGTCGGAGAGCAAAAAAGATGTATATAGATACATTGTATTCGTCACTAACTTCATGTTCATGTTCATAAACATGTTCCAAAATATGCGTCCGTCTGTCCGTATATCCGGATCCGCATTTTTGAAGTGGCCACTTGAGAGTGATACTTCGAAGTGATACTTCGTTGGCCACGTGAGAGTGATTTTTCAAGGTCGCGTCACGACACAGTTTATAAAATTTTCGTCTCGAAGTATAGCACATGACAGACTTGAGAGAGAGAGAGAAACAGAGATAGCGAATGCAGCTTTGACTTGGACAACGATCCCCTACAAGTGTTCTAAAGTGGAAAGCAATTTTGATGTAGTTTATAAACGATCGTGACAGTCGGAATTAACCAGAATACAATATTACTTATGCATGGCCTGCTGGATATATCTGGATTGGGCTTTCGAATCTGATCCAAATGGATGATCTTACATGTTCACCACAAATAGGATAAATAAAACTCAAATGTAATTATATCATTATATTTAGCTGTTTTATTGAAGTGAATACTCCTTGTCGCATGAGTGAATACTCCTGGTCGCATGAGAGTGATTTCGTGATCAAGGTCGCGTCACGACACAGTTTATAAAATTTTCGTCTGGCAAGTGAGATCAAGCATATGACAGATATGAGGGAGCATAGAATTACGAACATATGTTTCACACATAAGTTACCATAAAGCCATAATATCCGCTGCACCTAAATGTACAAATTGAAGAAATAAATTAAATATTAAATTTGTATACCACATCTTATTATTTCGATATGCCTAAAATATGTGCAATAGAACACACTCTCTCAACGAATCAGTAAAGAAGTATTCACTTCTATCACGTGTACTGTGCTGCACGCGTATGTTTTATTAATACGCTATATCATGAACAAAATGTTCAATTTGACAGAAATATCGTTTTTTGGTAAAGGACGACAGAAGGATATTTTTGAGCTAAATCCAATAACAAACAGTAGCATACCAAAAATATAAATCCATTATGATTAGAAAAAGCACTGTATTAGCGGTTTTGTAATTGAATGCAAGACAAAAAGCGATTACGGAAAGATTTATTTTAGGGTGGTGTTACCGAAATCAGGATACAGTAGTTCACAACGCGCTCGAATGGATAGATAGTTCTTGGTGTTTGGTATTGTTGTTAGGTATATTAGGTATAGTTGAATTAGTGTTTGGTTAAATATATGAGACTGATAAATAAACTACATTTATGAATTGTTATAATATATGTCGTATAAAAGTTGAAAGTTATTTCTCTGATAGAGCAGCGGCTGGATAGAAACGCTCTATCCGAAGTAATTTTATGTTCTAAATCTATTGCTAAATCTATTAATTAAATCTGTTGCTAAATATATTAATTAAATTATTATAAAGTATACTGTAGTTAAACTGTTAGTGAAATACATTAGAAATATAGTGCTACGCAAAATAGGACTAGGCTACTGCTGTATTAATTTGTTTCGTAACAAAACATAGGTAGAAGGAAAGAGGAAAAATTGGAAGTAGCAGACAAAATTTAAATATAGAAAAGGCAAGTTCCAAAAGGAATAACCTTAATGAACGATCCCTCTAGTTCGTATTAGATATTTATAGACGCCAAGAATGTCCTGTAAAAGGAGTTTTGGCAGAAGTACATATATAAAACCAATACAAATCTCCCATATGAAGAAAGAAATATCACATTATGCGACAGGAACCGAACAGTTTGATTCACGGGCGACACGGGCGTTATGTAGACGTTACACACAAACGTGTTGCAATAAGGTCGACAAATTGACAAAATTTCGGTATCATAGAGGGCATTCCAGATGAAAACGTTACAGAGAGCTCACGCTCTGACGTTCATATGATAAACGAAAGTGAGTCACACCAATCTATTCAACAACTTGAAAACGAAGTTCACCAGATATTTCAGAATATAGACAGAGGTGTGTATCTATAAAACCGGATTACATTCCAGAATTTTCGCCTGGAATTCACAACGAAGGCTGCAAAAAGTGGGTAGATAAAATTGATCAGCTATCAAAAATAAACAGATGGGATGAGAAAACGGCCATATGCCACATGCAATCAAGGCTCACCGGATTAGCAAAAACTTGTTATAATAATTTAGACAATTATAAACATAGTGGAACGAATGGAAGCAAAGTTGCTTTTTTTGTTCTCTTGAAACAATATCTCAGGGTTACTAAAACTGCCGCAAACTGTCATTTTATTAGTGAAAGTTGTCCGCACAAATTCTGTTTTTCTTAGTGGAGGCCATAAATAAAAACATTTTTTTACCCCAACCTGGAGGCAATTACCCAACAAATTATATGAAGCACCCTCCTTAATTTTTGCTGAACTTTCACCTTTTAAAATTCCTCGCTTCAATTTAGAAATATCCTGTAGGTATAATGCAACTAAATTGAATGATAGAACAAAAGAGAAAATAATATGATTTAATATAAAAGGTAACATTATTTATAGCAAATAATGCAACATTATTAGAAATGGGGATAATACACGAAGTTAATTCTAACTCGACACAAACGTCGTTTTCTAGCACTAGCAGTACGTACATTTCACGAAATTCTTATTTTACAAATATAAATTTGAAAATTGATGATTATGCGGAATATTTTTTTACGTTTACCCTAACTTAACTTCCAAATGTATCCAATTGTTTCCAAGAAATCCAAACTTAACTTCTAAACTAGGTTTGAAGATTCATAAGGTTTCCGCCAAATTTCATTCGTCTAAATTCTTCCATAGTGGAGAAAATAAATAAAAACAATTTTTTTAACCCAACTATTGAATAATACAGGACCTGGCTCTAGTTTCCGTAGAAAATGTTGGGGAGATTTTATTTTCAGAAATACGAAGTAGGTGTCACAAGACCTATATCTCTGTTAATACTTGACCGATTTCCGACTTGCATGGAAATAGAATTAATATGTTGTAACAATTTATAAGATGAATAGTAATCCTTTATTAACTTTTACTTTTAGGTATTATTTTTTATTAATACAAAAAGATTCCTCAACCTTTGATTGAATAGGTGATATATTGCAAGATAATCAATACTACCGTTGGAACAATAAGGTAATATTGATAATACCATGAAACCATGAATAAAGTGATGTAAGGTTATATAATGTCCGGGGTGATTCACTGATTTTCCTTTTTGCATATATGTAAAGTTAATTGATATCTTATCTTCTTCATCACCATAAAAGGCATTATTATTACAGGTAAACTTTTTATTCAAAAATATGTGTACCCATTACTTAGATCGACAACACCTTCCATTAGCTTCATAAAGGTAACATTGGCACAAAAAGTGAAAGTTTTATGTATTAACAAGTACTAACAGAGATATAAGCAGTTCTTATGATCGAGGTGCCGCCATATTCGATGACGTCATAACGGGTAAATGTACCAGGTGGCAGATCACTAGTCGAGTCAGAAAACTTAGACAACTACTAAGACAACTACTTAGTATTAATGAAAACAAAATTTCTCTACTCAAAATATCCTACAAAATTAAGTACAGGTACATGACTAGATGTAACTTGGAGGGAAAGGGGTTTCGAAAAAAAATATATAAGACCCCCTCAATTTTTCCTGAACCTCTTAAAATTTTTGGCATGAATTTAGAAACACCCTAGGTATATACCGTATTAGTAGCTTCTTCCCTCTAATTATTGGAAATGTATCTGATGGATAGTGTAAAAATTAAATAAGTAAATTAACAATAATTGATGGAATATAATTTATATATCTGGACAGTCTTATTTTCTCTATCATTAAGCACTGTAACAATTTCGATACTATTTTTTTTTAATCTCGAAAGATAAATCTGAGCAAAAAATCACAGGATCTAGTATATGTGGTATAGGTATATCGTAACCAGACTACAGTCTTTCTAATAAGTATGTTTAGTTCAACGACCGGGAACCCTGACCTACACAATGTTTCTCATGGGCGTATCCATTTTCTTTCTTATTATAACATCTATAATATATTATTGCATCCTCAAAAATTATTTTATGGCATTGATAAATAGTATAAACAACTTTTATATAGTCTTGTAGAATTTGATATTTTAATTGAATATTGAGAAATTTGAGAATTACATGTGGCAACTGCGGTTTTTCCTATACGCGATCGGTCAACTACAGATACTTATTAGAAAGACTGTAGCTGTAATATTTTTTTATGTCCGGAAAGTCATCAACGTTCTAAGATCACCTGTTGGTCGATAATTACGCGCACACAAATGACATAATGGCGTATCTTTGGACGAAATAACCGTTCCCGCATATGGCATATTAATTCCACCGGGGCAACACCACTTGACAAGAAGTAGTGTAATGTAAGGTGAATATGAGCAGACAAACAAGTGGACATGAGACACCTGAGATGTGAGCCTCAAAACGGTCGCCAGGGAGGTCCAGTCACTCACGTGCACTATGTGCAGAATCTAATCTGTCTCCGATGGATCCAATTATGCTCCTGTCACGATATCTTATCATTAACAGCTGAATTGGCATATTAATTAGTTTAGCAAATGAATATTATCCTCGTGAAATAGCCTTAAAAGTTTAAAATGGTCGTTGGGTTTCAAACCGGTCTTTAATATGATACTAACGTACGAAGAAACCAACATTAATCTAAGATAAATTTAATACGGGGCAATAAGCACATATGCAAATTTTATGGGAGTAATTTTCAAGTATTTCCTGCGCTAGTTCTACTTTGTTTCTATGAATACCTGTATTATATCAAAACTGGCTTCACACAGTGGCGGCTTGTGGGGTGAAGCAAGTTGAGCGGCGATTCACCCTTATTTCCACAATTTATAATGGCTATTTTTCAAGTCAATCTATTAATAATATATATCAAATTATTATTTATAATAAAATTTTTAAGTATTAGTTAGAAGCAGGTACAATTAATAATGATAGGTAGATACATATGCCTATTCCAGATACCTCCCAGCTAATTGACGTTCTGGACAGGGGCTGCCCCACCTAAGTAATTAGGTATGAGTTGACAAAAGCTTTTGACTGTTTGTCTATCGATATTCTCGCACGTAAACTTGAGCATTATGGTATATGAGTAAGGTCGAAAGAACTAGATCTGTTTGCAGTTCGGATGCGATTAACTCTTGTCATCATTCCAGAAAAATTTATGATAGTATTTAATAATGTATGATTTATGATGTATATGTATATTATGCATTTAAATATGATTTGTCCCCATTTCCAGTTTCGTATATTTATATAATTGTGTTTACAAATAAACGTATTTTTATTATTATTATTATTTTTATATACCCGAATCGTTCACGCTTTTAGTTCTCCACCTCATTAATGTATCTGTCGGAGGCTCGGAGAGCTACGTTTTTCGTTGTATATAAGTTTCGTTGAATTAAAGGAATAGATTTGTCCACAAAATTTTGCTTTCAACTGAAAATGATAGATCTATGGGTATTATAAGCCCATATAAAGTAAAAAATATAATAGTTATTTACTTTCTGCGTTATTCGTAATAACAATTACCTCAACGCAGCGAGGCTAGGAAAATGCTCCCGCGAGCGAGACTAGGCGGGTGACATCACATGCCAGCTGTATGCATCAGACAGGATGTTATAGGTGGTTATAGTAATGTTAGTGACTATTATGAGCTAGGACGGGCCGGTTATTTGCAAGGATTATAGACTAACAGGATTGCTTATCGGCCACGTGTTGTTAGACAAGATCTGACGTCAGCGGTTAAGTTCGGCCGGCATCCATTTGCGCCAACGGCAACGGTCTATTCCAAATTGATGCTAGGCTTCTCTAGACACGATGTTAATGTACAAATGACACACTACACAAACGCCAGGAAATACACCGGTGGGGCAATGAACCTACGCCGTACATATCCGCTGACATCAAAAGCGTGGTGGGGGCCTACGAGATTTGTCTAACGTTGTCCAACTAAATCCTGTTTAGTCTATAATCGTTGGGTTATTTGTGCCGATAGTTATTGTTATTGCCGTAGCTATT
Organism: Tetropium fuscum; assembly: GCA_964058915.1. Classification (NCBI taxonomy): domain Eukaryota; kingdom Metazoa; phylum Arthropoda; class Insecta; order Coleoptera; family Cerambycidae; genus Tetropium; species Tetropium fuscum. Next base: position 36,195 of record CAXKVY010018464.1, on the reverse strand, counting down.
ATGCCGACTAGCTTTCTCACCACTGGATAGGGGCTGGTTGAAATTGGTATTTGACGCGAGAAAATCCGATACCAATAATCACGTCTACGTTCGGCAAATTATGTGATTCTACTTTCTGGAAACCCTCCTCCATATTTGACAGCAAGCAATAAGCAAACTATATTTGACGTTCTCAATAATAAAAGCAGTACTAGATAATACTGTGAATAATACGGTTGTACTATCGCGCCTGCAGACCTTTGACGTCACATGCTTGCTGTGACTTCAAACCAATGACAACGCGTTTATCCGATTCAAATAAAGCAAGCACTTTCTACGGACGCTGTTGTGGTTCCGATTGACTTTTTTTCAGGCACAGTTCTAATATTGCTATTATTAGGTCATAAGCTTCATTCCTCACTACTTTCAATGTATATTATTTTTTTTGTGGACACACCTATTGTGGTATGAATAGTATCATCATTAGTTATGTGGCAGTCATTATTTATAAAAAAAACATTTTGTTGGCTATGTCTTCTCCTTAGTAACAAACGGTTTGAGTGGTATAAAATTAGTTTCGATGATTTTAAATGTGACACGGGATCTCCACAAACACCAAAAATATGAATACCATTGCCAATCCATTAAAAGAAAATAGTCATTTGTACAATATTACATTACCCTCCTGAATAGAATCCAACAGCGTTTAACGTAGTTAACGTAGTTAACGTAACGCAGTTTGTCTAAGCTAACGGAGCTTATTTTTAAAAAAATAATTAATTAAGGTTCGTACGGTGGGCATTGAGGTTGCTAATTACCCGTGGATGCCACTAAACGTTACGCAAGCAAGTCAGATGGTTTACAACTATACTAGGTGTCTAAATTATTACCTAAATGTAAGCCTACGCAAATGTATTAAGTAAGGAAGTATTCAGGTACACATTTTGGTTACTTATGTAAAATGAAAATTAAATGTAGCCTAGGGCTCAGAATTACTAAACATGGAGTTCACACCTACAGAAAAGAAATAACGTTAATAAAAATAGTGTGGCTCCTAGTATACTTAAACTACGCTTATCTGTAAGGTCCTGGTAAGCACCTTACTGCGCCAAGGTTTTCCAACAGCGGAAGGAAAGTCCAACGCTCCAACGGCTCGATCATATACCACGTTTACGGCTTTCCCATAAGTCCCATGTAAGTGGTATATGGTCACGAAGTCCAAGCCAGGTGCTCCGAGTGAAATGCAAGGTATCGATGTGCAGGCAGAGAAGCATTTTTCTTTCGTGACCTCAAGTGAATTAGTAAAGAAGCCTAAGGATGGTTGACGGCTTCGAACAGTGCCTTCGCCTAGGCAAGATACTTCTCAATCGATACTAGGGACTAATGCAAGGCAAGTTTTAGCAATTACAGAAAATAGAACATGGGTACGAGCTACCAAAAAAATACGGCTTTCTTTAATTTAAGAGTAATTTAAAGCACAAAAACACATAATTAGTGACTTCCCTAAGAATCCCAAATATGGAAAGTAACACAGTACTTGATCTAGTAGGAAAGCACTTGAAACATTTCTCTAGTAACAGAGCTAACAACATCGCCTAGTCACAGAACAACAGAAAAGAAAGATCCATGAACAAAAATAGCACAATTTTTTCGCAAATAATATGTGCTAAGAATTCATAAACAATATGTGATAATATCGATAACGCATTTTTTGTCCAATCTATCAAGTTATGTCCCGCCCCTATTATTTTGATATGGTTTTGTGCAGATGGGGTCAAGGGTTGGGGGGGGGAGAACGATCAATTAAAAGCATGGAAAAATCGTTTTTGCTGCATATCTCGTCGGTTTTTGACTTTACAAAAAAAATTGACATAAAGAATGAAGAGTAGGAGTACAACAAAACACACATACTCATTTAAGGCTCACCGAAATCGGATAAATAGTTCATGAGATATCACGAATCGTAGTTGCGAAAATAAGAAAAATGAAATTGATTTTTCATCGAGGGGGAATCGAAATGGATGCTCAATTTTTTTTGTCGAAGAGCCATTATGAATGTATTATCAGGCCGCAGGCTGGGTGTGGTGGGATAATTAGGAAAGGGGTAATACGAAAATTTTTAAAATGCACATAACCATGAATATTGACCGATCTTAACAAATCAAACTCAAGTCAGAAAATCAAATTAGCAAATAAAAAAAAATTGCTAATGCCTTCGTATAGCATATGAAGAGACGAAGTAGAGCCGTTTAATTTTTTTAGATCGGTCAATATACAGTTATTGGCATTTTAAAAATTTTCGTTTTCCCCCTCTCCTAATTATCCCACCACACTCAGCCTGCGGCCTCGTATTTCCTTGATAACAGTTCTTCCACAAGAAAAAATTGAGCATACAACTCCACTCCCCCTCGATGAAAAACCAATTTGATTTTTCCTATTTTTGCAACTACGATTCGCGATAAAATGAGTTTGTGTGTTTTGTAGTATTTTTTATTTTTTATATCAACTTTTTTTTGTAAGTAAGCCGCCGAAATATGAATTAAAAACGATTTTCCCATGCTTTTAATTGATCATTCCCTCCTCCCCCCCTTCACCCCGTCTGCAAAAACCATGCCAAAATAATGGAAGAACCCGATTTGATAGATTGGGAAAAAATCATTCAAGTTTTCCGTTTTCGACACATATTTCTCTTCAGATCGACTACACTATAAAGCCGTATTTTCTGGAGACTCAGGAACAATACAAAGCGCAATTGTGCAATGTATTTCTAATTATATTATATGGTTCAAGTGGATGATATTGTGCAAAAATTACAGTTTTTTATTCTTTGATATCTATGTTAATTCTGGTGTAAAATTAATGGGAAACGAATATTTACATTAGTGCAGATCGTACAGTTGAAATATTATTTAACCTCGTTCGCCTTGCTTTGGAACAATATAAGTAGTATAAAACATCAAAATTTATAGCTGGTGTTATGACGACTCTAGTATAATATCCATTTATATGGTCATGTAGACATTTAAATGGTCATGTAGACATTTAAATGGTCTGCAGGCAAAATTAAAGACGTGGCTCCACAAAGAGCTTCTTTCCTCGCTGAAATTTAGTTTTGTAACAGTGTTACACAAATTTCTGAATGCTGTATATTTTTGCAAACGTAAGCGTTTTTCCACCACTCATCCAAAAAAAATTTTTGCAGCTGATTCAGTGATCAGCTACAAAAAAATGCACCTATTCCAAAACCCACTGGCTTTACGTAAATTGTAGCATTGCCTAATTTATTATGATTACTTACTCAAGATGTTACATGCCATAATGAGTATTTTTATTGATTGGTTAATCAATCACACTAAGATGACATACTATATTGATAATAATAATAATTAAGAGAGCCACCCTACTAGCAGGAAAGTAAAGATAATATGGACTAAATTTGGATAGTTATTAAATCGGTGACCACAATTTTTCGAAAATAATCATTAAATCTAGGCGTTGTTATGTTCCCTATACTCGAGACGCATTTATTATTAAAACTTACTTTTAATGATCTCCAGATGATGCCAACTTGGCTTGCGAAACACGCGCCGAGTATAGTATTCAGTGTTTTGGTGTTTGTGAAAAACCGCGTCAGTGTTAATCCTTTATTTACCTCCCAGTTTTTTCATACGTTGTGAATATTATCTTAAATTTTTGGGATGCGAGATAATAATTATCACTATACTAGCTTTTACTACCGATTTACTTGAATGCAAAAACATTTAAAATCATCTGGAAATAACGAAAGTGTAACGACGACTATATCAAGTAAGTAAAGTGCTGATTAACTGAGTAATGAAATGCCGGTAAAAAATTACTATATATAGCTAAAAGTATAACAATTTGTTCTATAAGAGCTGATAAAAATCACCTTGACTTAAGTAGAATTTAAGTCATCGGCATAAGGCAACCACCAATTACATCTAAATAATTACAGTCAAACCACAGAGATAATCGTTTCCAGTAACAATGGCGAAATGCCTTTGCCGGTTATTTACATTTGTTTAAGTTTTTTTTAAACGTACACTCGATAGTGGCCATTTGTTCTGCGGTTTAGTTACTAATGCACCATGGAATCAGATGATCGTGTCATTCCGAGCACCACAAGAACCATGAAAGTAATGATTTCCAAATGTAAATGGCTCTAATGTAATTCATTAGAACTGAATGCACGGTCTCTTCTCTCCACATTAATTCTAAAAAATTACACACGTTTTTACTAATCATCTGCTGCTGAGCTATTGATTAACGTACGAGTGTCTATAGATTGGAGGCAATTATTTCTTTGTCGATTTTTATTAGGCCCATCCGCGGGATGACGTGTTCTAATGGAGAACTAGAGACGGATTACTTAATTTGGGAAATTTGAATTTTTAATTTTAATTTGGGAAAACTATGGAGACTGAAATATGTTTTCCATCAACTGTATTTACCAGTAGTTTTTTAGTTTATTTTTTTTTTCAAAATTATTTAATATCAGAGTACTATATACACTCACCATCAATTGAGGTGACCCAAGAAAAAATGCTTCACTTTCCAACTCATTTTATGTTTTCATGAAAGAACCGCAGTGCCATAAATTTGTTTGGGTACCTATATATATTATGGATGTACGCGTCAAGAATATGTAACATATTTTGCATTTCTTTGCTCCCCTTAGTTTTGTAGATACGATACAAAACCTTAAATTTCTTTGGGTTTATACTCAGATTACCTAAATTTCGGTACACATCCATCAATAACCTCATTACATTTATAATAAAATTCATACAAGGCTGCATTTACATTTTATCTTGCTCCTAATAGTCTTGACCCAGGGCCAGTTAAAGATAGGTTACCTCGTTATTTTTGCAGGGACCCGGAGAGGGAAATATGACGTCATATTTTTGATGCGGCTGCCGTCTGACAGTTTATTTTCATAGTTTCTCAGTGTTTTTCGAGTGTTGGTGTAGTTATTTAGTGATTTTTAAGTGTAAATACTATCTAATTACATTATATGATATATTTTGAGACTTTTGATAGGACGATATAAGTGTTTACCAATAAGTAAATATTTACCAAATGTTTTTACATGATACTTTATAAGCGTTTAATATCCATACTAAAGTCATAAACAAATTCATGCAGCACTAACTTGCAGTCTTGATTTAATTGTATCTTTAGTATTTTAATCATTTTTGGTGGATTTTACGTACAGTATCTACCTAGTTACAAAGTATCTTATTACATTACCTTGAAATTGCGCAAACGCCTCATTAATTCGTTTTCGTACCTTCCATATTTAGCAAAAGAGGTTTTTTTAACAACCTCAATATTTCTATTCGTTTTACTAACTATGAGGTCGTGAGGTAGTAGCTCGTCAAAGAGTATTTGTCTGGATCAAATAATTAAATAATATCAAAAAGGAATCTGCCCTTAAAAGAATACATGAAGGGGATTCATATGAGCACCGAAAAATGAAAAAAAATAAAAAAAACAATAAATTAACATGAAATTCAAAAATGCCTGATGTTTTCGAAAATAGTTTTTTTAATATAAAAGTTAATTTAAGCTAAAAATATACAGAGCTAACTGTACGTAGCATACTAACATAGAAAACAAAATGAAAGTGTTGAATACTAGTCAGCTGATAGCTGATCATCTCGCGAGCTCCGTCATCCTGAGCTACAATGCTCATCCTCCCTTACCAACCTGAATGCCACCCAGCCGGGCTCTAGCAAGCCCGGCGAGAGGCAGGAAGGATCCTTCAAACACCCGACACGATAGCCCCAGCCGGGTAATACACACCGGCGAAGAATGTGAAGAGCGCCAGAAGCAAGGCTCTGCCGGTGGGGCCCATCAGCCAGGACTGGGGGAGGCTGCGTAACTTCACATGACACTGATCACATTTGTGGGGAATGTCACGTGAAATGCGCGACCTACCCCTTACGAGGCGGTCTCGGCTTGCATAGATATTGAGATATTAGGGGGTAAAGAGAGATGGTAATGCTCGGCCCCCACCTATCGAGGTCACATCATTAGCCAAGAATATTGGCAATGATAGAAGTAGTTATAATAAATATCGAAATAATCAATGAAATGTTGAAATAAAATTATTGTAGAAAAATTAAAATTAAATGCTATTCCTAATCGATAGATATAGTGGAGTCTGTAAGTCGGAAGAGTATGGTAAATTGTGCAAATTGTTGTGCTACATGATGATTCGCCGAAAATATGTAGGAAATAAGTAGGTAATAGGGGTGGTGGTTTCATTTTTATTACTCATAGAAGATTCTTGATTAATTTGAAGACAGTATATATTAAAAAACAAATAGGTATGGCCATACAATAAAAATTAATAAATTGAACAAATCTTCTTACACTATCATTATAAGTCAGTTATATAAAAAAATTGGAGGCGCTAACCGTCGCATTCAGCATCTCAAAAAACGGCGGTACCGATTGTTTTACTCCGTTCGATTTTTATTTTTATGTTCACCCTCGTGGGGGGTTGTTTTTGTCGATTTAGGGGGTGGGGATGCCTTCCACAGAAGGGAAATGCCGACTACCTTGTTCAGCATCTACGAAAACGGGGGATTACGTTGAGTTTAACAAAAATTTTTGCAACCCCCTTTGAAGATAGTTGGGCGGTGCGGGAGGTGGGGGGAGTCGGGTATAGTTGCACGGTGTTGTCCATCCGCGAAAATAGGGCATAGTTGCAATTTTTGCCGATAAAAGAGAGCGAATCGGGAATTCTTATTTTGGGGGTGGTATTTGGCCAATAGGGGATAAACGCAAGCCGAAAAAAGAAATTTGCAAAGAAGCAAGAAAAAAGAAAAGCAAAGAAATTTGCTCTACGCCATTGTGTGTAGCGGCCTTGAAAACGGAGGGGAGGTGATCTAGTCCTGGGGCAAAAAGTTTACCAAAAATACTGTTTTTTCCGACTCACAGAATCTATTAAACTAGTTGAAGTTTAAAAATAACAACAACAATAGTTTGTTTGAGTTTATAATTAAGAGCCAATCATAGCCAAAAAGCTTTTAAAGCATATAAATCAATATATGTACTTTCAAATTAGGATATATACATTAGGTAAAAAAATAAGATGTTCTGATATTCTTATTATAAGTATATGGTAGTATATTATAAGTATGTATTTATATAAGATGGTATACTGTCAATGATTGAAAATTGTGGATATTCAAAAGAATACCAACAATTTTTTGGAGGAATTGGACGACTTACCAAGTTCCTTAGTTACGAAAAACAAATCCTAATATTGCAATTGTATCATTAAGAGTGAAGCATGCCCTTTTCAGAACTCAAGTGTAAACAATGCATAGTTACCACTAAATTGTTCATGGAAGGTGTAATTTCAGCAAAGGGGGCTTTATATAGTTATATCTACGATTTCTAGTGTGATTTTACATCAAGTTTTGTGCACTTTTTGCAAAAAAAAAATGTTTCAAAAAATGTCAAAATGGACCATTGAAGAAATAGGGTACAAATATGGAATATCTTGAAAAATTAAAACTTAAAAATAATAAATAAAACTTGGTCAAACTGGCATCTTTGTACAATGAGTGGAGAAATTAATAAAAATAGTTCTACAAGACGAACCGAGACTTACCGAACCGAATAAAAAAAGAAGAGTTATTCGTTATTCAAAAGAAGAGTCATTCAATAGACGAACCGAATAAAAAAAGAAGAGTCATTCCTGAAGAGATTAGACGATCTTTTTGATATTGCTCATTCGAAAGCTTTTGAAATCATCAAAGCAGATGAGAACAAACAATTTTTGAATGCCCAGAGACAGAAAGCAAAATTTAGTTCTTTGGTATGTGTTGACAAACATTGTCTGGAAAAGAGAAGAGAAGTTAGAAAGATTGAAAAAGAATGTGGGAAATATTTCAAAAGTCATTTAAAGAGAATATCAGGCAAATATTTTAGGTTCCGTATTTAGTTTCAGACACTGATATCGCTAAAAATTTAGAAATGGACTCAAGAAGTATGAATGATGATAATTAAAATGAAGGAACCCTGAGTTTTGTGGCCATCTTTGGTACCTTAACGAGGGACAATAGCTTTGGAATTTTTTGATATTTTTTTGCTCCAGAAACCAGATATAAATCATACACCATATAAATAGAATTAAAATTAAAATTTAATTATCTTTTAGGGTAAAAAATAAAGGGTTTTATGTACTTTTTTTACTTATTTATCAGCATATGTTAATTTCCATTAGCATATGCCTACTTGTGAAGCTTACGAATCTAGGAAAAGAAACTGAATTTCCGTCAAATCTTATTTCCCTAAGAATTGATTTTCCTCTGAGGCGACAGTATATAAAAAGCATTTAGTAATATATTATATAGCACAGGCGCGTAACTAGGGGAGGGACATTAGGGGCACGTCCCCCCCCCCGGATTTTAATTTTGTTTAAAAATTTTGAGAGGAACTTTGTCATAAAATATGAATCTTGTTGAAATAATGTTAAATTTCGTAAATATATAATTTTTATAAGATATCAGTGGCAGCTTTACTGCTGTAGGTGCATTTGTACAGTCAATCCCCATTCTAAAAGGGTTTATGGAGACTTGCGGTGCGTTTCGGGGTGAAAGAGGATGCTGCCGACGCTGCCGTAAAGGTTTGTAATTAAATAAGCTAGCCTAGTTTAAAAAATGTAACAGGAAAAATGACAATACTGAATATCCTACATTTATTTCAAGATGGAATTAAATATCAAAAAAAAATTCTTGTAAAAATCTTTATTTTTATATAAACGGATTTTACATTAAAATTCTGAAGTGCCAGGTTAATACGTGACCATGAAAATTTTCAAAATTTTCAAGGGCGCAATTTTTGCACCACGGCTGCCACTGTATAGATTTGTTGTGTGCCCCCCCCCTCAAAATTCAAGTCTGGTTACGCTACTGATATAGCATTATTCGAGGAACTTTGTCATAAAATATGAATCTTGTTGAAATAATGTTAAGTTTCGTAAATATATAATTTTTATAAGATATCAGTGGCAGCTTTACTGCTGTAGGTGCATTTGTACAGTCAATCCCCATTCTAAAAAAGTTTATGGAGGCTTGCGGTGCGTTTCGGGGTGAAAGAGGATGCTGCCGACGCTGCCGTAAAGGTTTATAATTAAATAAGCTAGCCTAGTTTAAAAAATGTAACAGGAAAAATGACAATACTGAATATCCTACATTTATTTCAAGATGGAATTAAATATCAAAAAAAATTTCTTGTAAAAATCTTTATTTTTATATAAACGGATTTTACATTAAAATTCTGAAGTGCCAGGTTAATACGTGACCATGAAAATTTTCAAAAGTTTCAAGGGCGCAATTTTTGCACCACGGCTGCCACTGTATAGATTTGTTGTGTGCCCTCCCCCCCCTCAAAATTCAAGTCTGGTTACGCTACTGATATAGCATTATTCGTAGTAAAACTGACACACATACATTTATAAATCTGTTACACTAAACTAAACCATCAGTTTCACGTGTTTGTAATACAACCGTTCAAAATCTCAGACCAAAATATTATCCGTTAAACGTTTGTTGAACCAAAACCATTTAGAAAGATTTAGGCAAGCGGTAATCTATATTGTGGCCAGTATCAAAGCACCGCTAATGGTGTGGTACCAAGGGGGTCACCTTTGGTCACTTCGTAAATCATTTGTCAGCCTCAACACTGATTGACCGGTTAATAGTTCCCAGACTTTACTGTTTGGAGGAAACCGATACGAAAACCAGGCAGGACATATGAAAATATACATAATAATATTAAACGATTAAGGGTCACTATAATCTTCTAAGATTTATGCCTTATGTCTATATGAATAACAGAGCGGCCTAAATACAACATTAAACAATCAACCAACAATAAAATAGTTTGAAATAATTATAAAATAAATCCTTTTATCTACGGTGACTTTATTTTTCTTCGTGATTGCGCTTAACCAAAATTACTAGGTATTCTTTCTAGTGATATCGATTGATATAAGCTAATAATAATGAATTATATACTCAACTAACGTGTTATTGGGCTCGTTACCGGTGAACATAATATCCATTCGTTATACCAATTTCGATGAAGCTAAATTGCGTGAAAAACAGCGTTGGCACTTTTTCCTGGCTCAAGTAATGCTGTGGGCAGTCCGCAGAGTTGTTTGTTTTACATTATATCCAGTTTATATAAGCAAGTATCAATTATGAGAATCAACAGAAACAACATTATATGCAATTTATCGTAGATGTAATTAAAATTCTTAAATGCAGAAAGTAAAATGGAGTTAATGACGTGTTTCTATGTTACTATTATAAATATTTTTGTAGTTCGTGATTATTTTTTGCCAAATCCAATTTCCAGCTCTTAATCTACAATCTTTCATATTTCCTGAATTTATTCCGTGTTTCCCTAATTCTTTTAGTTGTTTTAATTTTTGTTTTGGATTGTAGATTGATTCATCTAGAATCTTGGCTATGGGGCTAGTTTTGTTTACCTATGGAATGTTTTATTGACGATGCTTTTTTACCTAAGACATTTTAAATGCTCGCGCTCTATGGAGTTTTGTAAATGTGTTAAGGTATATCTTTGGCCATTATTTTTGAGATTATGCATCGCATACTGAGCTTTGAGTACTGTTTTTAACATATGAAATATGAGACAAAAACCCGAGCAAAAAAACCCTCATTATATCGATAAAAGGAGCCGCCTTCACACGTACTGCCGCATTTTAACAGCGTTGTCAAGTATAACCGATTTCCAGGAATTTAAGGTAAACAAGTTATTTTATATACATCGCCCATCACATCATAACATTATCATGTAGTATAACAAAATATTGATTACATTATATACCTTTCGTCATATCATAAAACAATTGGATGGTGAATGTGATGCCGAATGTTTCCTATTGAAATATTACGTATCCATTTTACACGTTCCTCCGTCGTATCATATCGGTATCATTGGCATTCATTCGTATGCCAACTGTGCTAATACCATCGAACGTTTTGGGGTAAAGTGGGGTCAACAATAGTTCATGAAATAGAGACAATACTGTGGGTGTATTCATTAATTTAGTGTATTATTTTTGTGGGTTTTGTGTTAAAATTGATTAGTTATTAGTATTCTATCAACATAACAACTTGTTGAATGAAAGCGCCTTTATAGTGACGATTTTAGCTTGCTGTAAGAAAAGTTATACTACCCACAATTACCGCAATGGGAGGTCCATTGCGGCAATTGTGGGTATCCTTTGAAATTTTTTTTTATGTCTCATATTTCGATGTTACAAACTATATGTTCTTATTAGACTAGGCGATCTATGTTTGGTGGTGACAAATCAACTCATAAGAAAATTTCTTGACTTAATCTCTTCAGGCCACTTCCGGAGAACTTCCTCTATGAGGTTGGGGTTATGCACAGAATTGAAACCTGATGTTTTTTTTAAATAAACCAAATATTTACAAGCGAGCCAAATGCTGTTTATTTTTAACCGACTTCAAAAAAGGAGAAGGTTCTCAATTCGACTGTATGTTTTTTTTGTATGTTCGTTTTGTAACTCCGTCATTTATAAATACATTTATAAAATTATTATTTAAAATTTCTTTTTTCATTGGAAAAGGGGTGTTTTCAGGAGGGTCCCATTTTTTTAGGAATCCGAAGAACTCACCAGATATACAAGAATAAATGGCGTTTGCGCCGGTCACAACCCTAATATATATATATATATATATATATATATATATATATATATATATATATATATATATATATATATATATATATATATATATATATATATATATATATATATATATATATATATATAATATGTATATATATTTTTGGAGGGTTTATCTTGGGATAGGAGCAATAAAACGATTGATTAGATTACTTGACGTTTTGGTCCCTTTCTTGGGCCTTTTTCAAACGAGTATTTTATTTTGTGATAGATTTGACATAGGCAAAAATGTCATTTTTGCATTTAGAAATAGAAATGCTAAAATTATTTTTGGAGTCGGTGCCAGCCGATTAGATAATATCTAGAATGTTTTAACTAAAAGCTCCACTCCAGCTATAACAACTAACACTTGGATTTACATCAGCCGTTTGATGTTTATTATTCCTATATTCTACCGTTCTACCGGTCTGACCAACATAACTGATTTTACCGTTATTTTCAAATCATCTTTGTCACTTATGATGTATATTGTACTGGAAATCTCCGAACTAGAAAACTTCACAGTTACGTAAAAACAGTTATTCTTAAATTGGAAACAATATCACATATGACTAAACTGAAAAAATATGTTAATCATATTACACACTACGTACTGTTTGCACACAAATTAGTTTACAGTTATCAATATAATCGACCATTTCTCCAGTGATCATAGTCAACTTACAAACCTGAACTAATCCGCATCGAATTTCACGAATTTGAAGGGTGCCTATGGAACTACTGAGTGAAAGAGTTTTGTCGCATGACTGTTAGTAATAAATATCATGTTCAAACGTTAGGTAGCTCAGGGTTTCCATCAACCCAACCAAGTCAAAACTGGATACGGATACAGGATTCGGTTGAGCGACGGATGTGGCCAACTGTCTTATCTCTTTATCTACCTAGGAGGTCTAACCCGTCAGAAATGCGATACATGTTCATGATCAAATTTTACGCGTTTTAGTTCGTTATAAGGTCAATGCAGGTTTAAGGTTTCGATTACAGGCGATTTGTTGGTAAATGTCGCAAAGCTACTGAATCGGATGAATAAGAATGAGTTGGAGTGAAAGTGGAGTGGAATTATCAGTATTTAATAATAGTCACAGCAAATTAGCAAATAAAATAGGCAAATAGGAGAATAATTAATGAAGTTTTAAAAAATTGGGTGCAGCCTCTTAATATACATCCGAATACAGATCAAAAGAGTTCCCACCTCTTCCATAAACTTTTTTTATCTTTAACTTAACTCTCACAGATATGGTTTGGAAAATAAATCTTCTAACGATGCAGTTCAACCCGAGAATTTAACAGTTTAATTTGAATTGTAGATCTTGTATTACATATTCCTTACAGCGTAAAACTGTTCCAGTGTTTCAACCTCCAAATAATGAGCTAATATGTTAAACTTTGCATCTGTGAAAAATTGTGTAAAGCGTAATATTATAATGTAATCTTTATTCAGACCAATTCATGGATCTGTGCAATAATTATTTTTTCCTGTTTTTTCAAGATGACGGCCAAAAAATACAATTTGCATACTCAGATTTTTCTAGACTTTTGGTAAGTATATGAAAAAGATGCCAACAACGAACTAAAAAATTGAAACCTCGCCTTTGTGTGAACCAGTACCACCGACGTGTACCTTTGTAGTACCACCACCAGTACCTTTGTAGTACCACTGAAAAACCTATATCTACTGTACTAAAAATTTGGAGAAATAAAACGCTATCTTTCATAGATTGTCTTTTTCTACATTTTTTTGATCATGTTAATAATCTTTGACAAAAACACTTATGTAGGGTGATTGGACTATTGACTATTGCCATTCACATTTGGGTGACATTGAAGTTGATATGCAATCTAGCATTTTCATATTTCGGTCTCATGAAAATGTTTTTTAATCCAAACAATTTAGTTATACTTGCATATCACTCGAACTTAATTGGTATTCAATTTTCAATTTTAAAATTTCTTTCCTTCATACATTTTTATTAGCAGCTATAAAATAGTTTTGAAGACAATGCTGCTGAAGAATGCCTTCAATTATATGACTTTTCAGATTCATATTCGAGCTCAGTCGTGCGCGGCTTATTAATTTACGGCAATCAAATATGCCGCTTTAGTTACAGAATACTAAACCGACATCGTATTATATACGAGTACAGTCAGCATCACCGACGGATTATTTGTTAATCAAAACGTCTTCGTTAGCTCACTTTGGTCGTACCGTTGCGGAACAGGTTACACCTTCTATCGATGATAAAAAATACCTATTGTATATTGTTTTGATACTTATTATTTATCAATAAAGTGGGTAATAATTACGTCTATTTATTTTCAAATTATTAATAAGACGTTTCATAATCGTAAGCAACTGTATGAAAGGAAAGTGATGGGGTTTGTGTATGATTTCAGCATAAACTGTGCATGAATTATGGACAATAACCGTAACGCTGATATTTACTTGCACTAAAACAACATTTGTGTATGAATTTTGTAGCAGGAAAAATAAAGTAGTAGTGATAAATTGTAAAATTGGGAACATTAATTCCGATATTTATTGCCGAATGCACCAATGATTTTAAAGGACCCTTACATCTAAGCAACCCATAAAATCAACATTTTACTTGCACCGACATTAAGGAATGCTTATAATATCCTTGAACGTTCTTTTACCAAGTCATCATTAGCGACCACTTAAACTATCCTTGCTGAAGTTTTTAGGTTAGGTGTATGTATTTAGGTTAGGTTATGGAGTATCTAGAATTAGGTGAGAACCGGATTTCATTGAAGACGACTTGGAACTTATAAAAATAATTGCAACAACATGGTACAGTAAAATTAGACAAAAAACCAAAAAAAAAAGTTCTTTCTCTTGCGAAATGCTTTCATACCCTTCTCATAGTTCGTACTAAAAAGTTATATGACCACGAGCGTCGGGTTTGGGGAGGAGAGGGTAAAGAGGGTGAAACTATGATTTTCAGAGTTTTTCGTGGATATTTCAAAAACTATGAGGTTTGGCCCAAACGTCATTCTATAAGCAAATGATTACGCAAATTAAAATTCCGAATAACAATAATTATCATATATAGAATGTTGATAAAGTGAACGGTTTCCATGGTATGGAGCGGTAAAAATTTCTTTGTTTTTATTTCACGTACATTTTCTTGAAAAAAACATGAAATGATTACAATATAAATTAGTAATACATATTACACCCATAGTTTGTCATCTGTCATAGGTATCTGACTGTAAATATGTCCAATGCAAGTTATTAGCCATAGATTTCTTCTATCCATTTTTTTTGTCAAATCATCCGCATAATTTGTACTTATCTCGTAAGGGAATTATCTTGTAAGGGAATATATTAAAAAATCTATATTGAAAAGAAGGTGGGACACAAAACAACAAAAATGTTATAGATTTTAGGTGAATCGTTAATTTCATTATCAATTAGCAATTAGCATAGTTCACTCAGTCTGGCGGAAGGAAACAAATCTTCTTATTCTTCGTCCTATTGAATTGTATTGTTGTGTATTTTCCTTCATTTTCCTTGATTTTAAAACGTTGAAACTATTCAAAAATGTCAAATCACCTTCCTCCCCTCAATAATAATACCGTTCTATTTCACCGTATCGGAAAAGCATTTTTCTCGATCAGAGTTAGCACCTTGTAGGTGCTAACTGTCGGGTTGTAGCGTTGCGCGTAGTGAATTATAATAACTCACTTATAATAAGTTGAGTTATTATAACTTACGCTATTTGTTAATGTTAACTATTAATTGTTCAAGAGAAGTTCATTAATGAAAATAGTAGATAAAGATATATAAATACATATAATAACAACGCATGATTGGTTGGCAGGTAGCTATTATTATTTGGATATACAATGTAACCAAGGAAGTGTTTTTTGTTTTATGCGTATAGACTTCCTTCACTATGCATAATAATGCGAGGAGTTGACAAAATCACTTAAATACGGTAGCCACGTTTTAGATTTCTCTCCAAGAAAAGTAGTATTTAATATAGTAAAATCCAAGTAAATGATATAAATTAGGGGATAGCAATAATCACCTGTCTTTCCATATAAAATGTGTTATGTCATATAAAATATATGACATTATGTGTTAATATATGACGTTATGTGTTATGTCATATAAAATAGTGAATTTCAAGTAGTAGTGGTTTTAATCAAGCAGTAAAATAGTATCTAGAGTATTCTAGATACCTATGTAGTAGTTTTCATCGCATCCAGAGAATTATTTCAAAGCTGTAAATAGCATAACAACAAGGTAATAATATTTCCAGGTAGATATCTTAATTCATAAGTAGTGTTCCTGTTTTCGCTGTGAGTTATCTTGAGCTGTTAACACAACACGGAAGGTACTGCAGTTTTGCAGTTGCAGCAAACTACCAGTAGGGGTCTCCACCATAGTGCAACAGTGTCTTACGCGTGTGTCCTAGTTTTGTGTTTACAAGGATTAACATTGACAAGAAAAGGTAACAAACAAAACACCATTTTTATAATATTTGATATGAGTAATAACAACATTGCTTAATTTTAAATATGTCTCATATTGTTCGCCCAGGATTTTGATATCCCATGTTCATTGTAGTTTAAGTTATGATAGGTTATCTCAGGGCAGACTAAGTATATTTTTGTTCAATATTATTGAACTGCCATCCATAAATCACTGTTAAAAATAAATACATCTACGTTAAAATGCAAACCAATTTATTTTCTTCCAAAATCAATACAGTATAATAAGTAACGTCTTACAATCTATTGAACTTATGTATTACAAGGACAGCAGACATTTACTATTGACAAATACCATAGTTCCATGAAATATGTTAGCTATGGTGTCTCACAGGGCACGGTATTAGGGCCAATTTTATTCAGCATATATATCAACTATCTTTTTAGCGTTTCCATTGATGCTGAAGTAATAATCTTAAAAAGTCTTTCTATATCATAAATCGCAATCATGTTTAGAAAAAAAGGTAGAAAATACCCGGTGGTAGGTAGAAAATAATTCTCAAACACACCTGTGCCTGCTTTATCGAAAATTTATAAATACCCCGATATCTTGAATGAGAAGTTATAATTAAAATCAGGTACGAGATACGCGACCCCCGGAGGGCGGGCGCAACCGGCCGCGGTGTTGATTAGAAGCTCTGCGGGATGCGGGGTCGCGTTTAGGCTACCACTACCTGTTCTTGGCTTAATTACGGACCGCAACTTGTCCATTAATAATGCGTAACACTCGAGCTTTCATTTGCCCGGCTAAGGGCAGTAGGTAGCTTTTTATTTTGACCGGAGTATAATAGCTGAATTAACGCCAACGTTATTGGCGACTATGTAGAAGTGGCATAATGATAAGCCACACGTACGATACGGTATAGGTACTCAAAATGTGATATTTATTTTGATAGCAATCCTACCATCTATGCAAAACAAAAATGACCACTGCTGTAAGTTCTCCATCTGCAAAAGTGGATTCGATATAAAGCGGAACGGGCGACTAGTTGGACTCAACCCCTGGTTTGATCGCTCACTACTCGAAAACAATTACGCCTATTGGTAATGAAAATAACACCAAATTTTATAACAAATATATTAAATAAGTATGAAATGTTCTGTGGGGAACTGTTTCGCAGTAACATTAGTAAAAACCACCGCGATGGGCGTTAGGGGTAGCTTTTGGGGCTGAGGCTGCTACTTGCACCATTAGAACTCTTTTGTTTCTTAAATGTCATATCCTGGAGCATCTAATCCCCATGTGGCATAAGATTATGTTTCTGATTCTCGTATTTATAATAGAATGAGTGGGCTAAAAAGTGATATTTTTAGATTTCTTCGATGTCTAATTATCTGGAAATCCGTAAAATCCTGATTTACTCCATGACATCTGTCGACAATTACCAATAACCTCCAGTGGTTCTTCCATCCTCCACTCCACCCCACTATAAGTATCGCACCGCCATCGCCATCCTCTTCCCACCAGTCCTCTCTAAGGATTAGGCAGATTTAGGCCTTATAGAAAAACGTCTTTTGCCTTAGCCTTTTGCTAGACCTGTAGAGTATGCCTACGTGTCAATTCTCTCACCAACTTCAATTGTCAATTCGTCAATTCTAAACCAACTTACTCTTGAATATGGAAGTAAGCAAGTTGTTATGTAGTTAAATATTGTAAGAAACTCATTGGCATCTGGCATCTTTATTTTAGGTGTCATTTGTGTTTTGTGATAATTTTTTCGGATTCTGCCAAATAAGTAAACAAATAGGTGCTCTATCACTTTAACAGGTTCATCCTCCGAACAACTATATAACGGTAGAATTATTTAGTCCCTTAGTTTAAGTCTGACAAAAAATATTACACTAGCTCTAAGAAATATACAAAGTGCACTGACCGCCCAAAAAAGCAATTGCTGTTGGCACATGTAATTCTCAAATTTCTCAATATTAAATTAAAATATCAAATCCTACAATACTATATAAAAGTTATTATTATTAAAAGTTATATATTATTTAGGAATGACATAAAAGAATTATTATGCATACAATAATATAGTATAGGCCAAGATGTTATCCATTTTATATTTATTTTCATCTACTTTATGGTAATTCCATTAATATTTATTTTTAGTTAAAAACTATTGCAGACCGAACGCGAATATGGAAAACATATCTCTTTTTAACTTATTGGAATGACGCGCTGTCTTAATCCGCTTGTAATCTGTAACGGTCATTCGCGATAGAGCGTTGGTGGAGATATTTGTGTATGTGTAGTGCTGTTTTACTGTGATTCTAATAAAATTATAATAGCAATTTTATTGATTTTATTTTATTGTAGAAAATTATTTTACGAGTAATTTACTGTTGATTAGGAGGGGAGCTAGGGGATCTCAAAGTTTTTACTATACAGAGCGGAAAGGATTAGGGGCTTTTACCGAGCTCAAAATCATGGAGAAACTCCAATACGATTCGCAGTATCTTGTGAACTAATTATCCGACTTCGCTCAGCTTTCAATGTGCGTATGTGTTTTGTCGTACTCTTCAGTTTTTATAGCAACTTTTTTTTTGTAAAGTCAAAAGCCGCAAAGATATGCATTAAAAACTATTTTCTCATGCTTTTAATTGATCCCCCCTTGACCCCGTCTGCACCAACCATGCCTAAATGATGGAAAGACCCGATTGGATAGATTGGGGAAAAATGATTAAATTTGAGTTGTCTGTTTCGACCCGTATTTCTGTGCAGATCCACTCCACTATATGTGATTGTACACTATATATGATTGATTGATGTAGTTGCTATAAAAAACTACGATAGATATTATTATTACATTATATAGATAATTATTAAGGTTCTGATTTTGTAGAGTGAGAGGAAAATAAATGCACTTAATTTGGTTAACTATCAAGTTGTTGAAAAGCTACATAAGATCTGATATTCAAATTAGTCTCAGGCATATGATATTATTATAGTGATGATCATAGTATAAGTTTCTGGTTCTAAAATTTTCTTATAAGCCTGTGCCGTGGTTTTGCAAATAACATAATGTGATTTTAACAATGCATAAATGCATACTTTCATTGCAAAATCACAGCAGAAGCATTTATGAATATTCTGAGAGAAAAAACTTACATTATAATCATCACTATAATAATAGCTAATGCCTGAAACTAATTTGATTATCAGATATTATGTAGCTTTTTAATTATTTATAGTTAATCAAAATAAAAATGCATCTATTTGCCTCTCACGCAAAATATCCAAAGAGAACAAGAAAAAAGGTATCTCATATTCTCTACGTTGTAGGTTTAATTCTTTTGAAATTTCGTAATACAAATGAATTTTCTATTCGCACGCCCATGAAGGCCTGTTAAATGCAGTCCGGCAACCATACTGTAGCTGCCGCAATTTTACGTTCCCATGCGGATTTCATTACACCGAGAGCAAAAATTGTCTCCAATAACTCAATCGATATCAACCGTTTCTAATTGCACTTTACTCTAATCAGCCGATTGTCCTTGTGGTCGACTTTAATGTGACTATTTACTTGTAAATCACCGCACCACATAGCTTGTAATATTTTTACACTTTTATAGATCGAATTTCACTAGTGATTATAATAAATTCGATATGATAATGTTAGTGATACATGTTATGGGTGACAGATTTTGAAATGCAGGGTAAATTAGTTCACATAGATATTCCATGGTACAGATCTGCTGATGCTGATGTGTTTTAGATGATTTATTGAGAGGATTTCTTCAAATATATTTTATTTTCATGCTATTAAGAGAATATCTTAGAATTACTTGCATCCTATTTAACTGGAAGGCAGCAATACATAAGTGTGGATGGTATTGATGCATAATCATCATTCCCCAAGGACCTGTTCTAGAACCTATTTTGTAATTACTACATATAAATGATCTACCCTACTCCATTTAGAATGGTTCTTGTATACTATTTGCTGACGACACTACAATATGAGGCTAATTTTGTTCAAACAAGTTTAAACTGAATTAATCAGACTCAAAATATGCTTTTCACGTCAGATAAATGCGCCCAAAAATCTAAACCGGTCAAATTATTGTGTATTATCATAGACACAAATTTAAATTGGTCCTGTCAGGTGGACTAGCTTTGTTCAAAACTGTCAAGCCAGACTTTTATTTCCTGATATGTGTACCATTACACATATAATCTATTTAGCTCTAATACACAGCCACATACCACATGGTGTTTCACGGGCAATTCTACCACAGCTCATAAAGTATGTACTTTATAAACTGCTGTTAGTTATTTATGCATATTGACTCTGGCCTGCATGTACATATTTAAAACTATACGAAACATACATCGACACGCCGATAATTTTTTTAAAAATTCTGATTTACTTTCGTACAAAACGAGGTATGCTGAAAATCTAGATATACAGTTTTCTAGGATAAAAATCACTCAAGATAATAAAATAAATGTTGTATTGTATAATCATCTAGTCAATTATTTCAATGAAATTAATTTTCGAAATATTAATTTTCGGACATTTTATAAATTGGTTTTAAAAAATTACAAAAGCATAGTAAAAGCATGTTTTTGCAATATAACTGATTATTTCAATTTTATTAAATTTTAATAGCATGTAGCAACACTGTGACTTCAAATATACTAGGATAAGGGGAGGTGAGATGGACCACAATTTATAAAAGTTAGATAATTTATTTCTAAATCAAAGAACAAATCTGCAAATTGGTACAAAAAATAACTAAACTTTGGTACTCTTTTTGGAACACTTAGAAAGTTATTATTACATTAGTTATTTTTATTACACTTGGAAAATTATTTTTCATTGAGACTAAAAAAATTAATTGTCAGACTTGTCAACGGTCCATCTATCATATAGTAGACCATAGTAGGTAGGAGAGATAGACCTGGCTATTTTTCCTTTTTTCCCGACTACGTTTCCACAGTTCTGGTAAAGGTTAAAAAAACTCAGCTCTCGTGCAACCAGCTCTTGCATAAAAGGCATTGCACCAATCGCCTTTTTCGTTAAACGATAATCTTCACTTCAGCCAACACACTCATCTTCTAAATCGCTGAATTATTCATCCGCACTAGAATAGTCATCTAATGTGATAATGCCAGCTTCCTCTTCAGAAGATGCAGATTCACTCGATTTATTATTTCTTACTTTTTTTCTATTTACCTCCCCCATGTTGGTTCATCTATCCTCAAATGGGAGGATAGACGGACCACTCGGTAACAACTAAGCGGTTAAAAATTTTTTAGCGGTTTTAGTATATTGGGTCCTACAAGACATTAATGCTAATAATTAATGATAACTAATAATTAATAATAGTAATAATTACGTACAGTTTCATTAACAAAAAAACTCGGAGATAATGTAGGTTTTGGAATCGGAAAAACCCTGTAGCATATAGAAAAAAATTGAACTAAAACTTAAAAAAATGGGACCGATCGTCCCATATAGGTATACTCACTACGATAATTGATCAGTAAATTCCCATATCTGTTGGTTTCTCAATCAAATGCTTGTTATTCGATCCCAGTATATATGTCCGGGACTAAAATGATCTCGACATATCAAGTAACATGTAGACAGTGGTCACGCTGAATAAATATTCACACACTTTGCTAATAGTTTAAGTTGTTTACAAAGAAACTGTAAATACTTAGAATGCCCACAACCAAGGAAAAATGAGGAATAAGTATCCGCTTACTTCAAGTGGCTATTGTTTAATTCAACTATTTAATGCTTGCTTTGTGTGGAACTATACAGGTTATGTAATGTTTTTTTTTTTGTTACAAAGATCCATTATATAAACCGTGATATACCTATTTGTGACGGAAGTTGAGTCCAATTATTTCTCTTTGCCACAATCTAAATCAAAGAGTGGAGTGGATCTGGAGAGAAATATGAGTCGAAAACAGACAACTTAAATTTAAATATTTTTCCCTAATCTATCAAATCGGGACCTCCCATCATTTTGGCATGGTTTGTGCAGACGGGGTTAAGGGGGGTCGATCAATTAAAAGCATGGGAAAATCGTTTTTAACGCATCTCTTGGCGGCTTTTGACTACAAAAAAAAGTTGATATAAAAAATGAGGAGTACGAATAAACACACAATCATTTTAAGTTGAGCGATCGGATAATTAGTTTTCGAGATACCGCGAATCGTAGTTACGAAAATAGGAAAAATTAAATTGGTTTTTCATCAAGGGGGAGTGGAATTGGAGGTTCATTTTTTTGTGGAAGAGCTATTATGAAGGAAATACGAGGCCGCAGGCTGGGGGTGGTGGGATAATTAGGAGAGTTTTTGTTGTTAACAAACGCTTAGTACGCAAAAAAACGATTTGCCTATTTTTCAAACGGTGTTTCCGATAGGAGGGAAGGGGGGAAATATTTTTTATCAGTCGACAAGTTTTTTTCCGACCCTTAATTCGAGCCCAACTAGAATCGGCAGATTAGGAGAGGAGCTAGGACTTCAGAGGACTTTTTATTATGAGAAACGGAGGGGAGTGGGGGCTCAGCCCGGGCTCAAAATCAAAGGGAAACATTTTTGTTTTTATTTATCCACTATTTGAAAAACAGGTAAATCGTTTTCTTTGCGCGCTAAGCGTTTGTTTACAATAAGGAAAATAGTCGCTAATGCCATCGTATAGTGTATGAAGAAACGAAGGAAAAGCCTTTTGATTTTTTAAGATCGGTCAATATTCAGAGGAGTTATGGGCATTTTAAAAAAATTCCCCCTTCTCACCCCCAGCCTGCGGCTTAAAATAAAGTCAAAAGCAGCCAAAACATGCAGTAGAAATGATTTTCCCATGCATTTAATTGATCGTTCCCCCTCCCTCTCCTTGACCCCGTCTGCACAAGGCCATGCCAAAATGATGAGAGGAGACGACTTGATAGATTGGGCAATTTTTTTAAAATTTGAGTCTCTTTTCGAAAACCATATCTACTCCACTATAAGTCAATAAAGTAACGAACATTCTAAACATGCTAACAATAATTAAATATTGTTAATAACCGTTGCAATAATGAAGTAAATTTAGCCCTAAATTATTATAAGCATTGTACAAATATGTACAAAATATACTACTTCCAACATTCCTTCTTGTTGCTTATTAATGCTATATTCTAATGCTACATTCCACATATCTTCTTGGTTGGTGTCATGAAGTTAGTAGATGTTGAAGCTGAAACGATGCATAACGAATATTCAGTTATTTATAAAACAATGTACCTGCATCTAATTATTTATTACTTACATTGATTTTGTATCTCACGGTTAATAGAATCCAAATAGAATGAAATTAATCATTATAGAACTGGTTTAAACACACACCGCGTTATTGTTGGTGTCGCTTACTTTAAACTGGCAGCATTATTTTTTTGTTTATTGTGTAATTAGTAAGATAAACGAGCTGAAACGGATAACGATCATTTCACTCCCAAAGGCAACACAGCGAAAAGAAGTCGTAGAAGACATTTAAAAAATGTCGTTATATTATATTTGGGATAACTTTCCCAAGTTCAGATAACTATATCAGATAGACCAACTATATCAGGACAACAGATTTATCATTGGCATACTTAATAAAAGATGCGTCAAGGCATAAAGGTCATTGGTATAAAATAAAAATAGTGCAGGACCCATTACTGAGCCCTGAAGAATGTTTCCTCCAACATATTCAGAATTGGCTTTCTTTAAGGTGTCGTCAGCACAGTATGCCACATTGATATACCTATCAATTAAAAAAGAACAAGTGAAGAGCGATTCTTCTGATTCCATAACAATACAACTTATTACATGGTTGACGCAATCTGATGCCCTGCTAGGATCGCAGAAAATCACAACACTCGCCTACTTCAACACATTTAATATTTATTTTATAAAATGAGTTAATTGTCGCGGAGGATTTTATATTTTTCAGGGAAATGTATGTATATAACATTTGATGTATATAACAGTATACAAAAATTTTCGGAAAACTACTATAATCGGCCTATTACTTACCTATTACTTCCATATAATTTTCCTTTTGTATAGGAATTAGTTTTGCCAATTTTAAATATTTTTGGAATATACCCGTTTGAAAGGATACGTTAATGTATCCTTTCAAAGATTAATCACAAGATCAAAAACATGATTGTATATTTTTTATTTTTGTATTTATTTATTGTATGATTGTTTACTTTTTAATTTATTATTTAATAAAATCATTAATTCCTCACAGAAAGAGGGTTCAAGAAATATGCTTCAGTTGAATATTTTTTATTATATCAATCAGTGCATTTATAAAGAAATTATTAAAACTAGATGCCACAAGCATTGTGATCCTATATAATAACATCACTAATTTGTATACATAATTTTTTCTATTTATTTGATAATTCTGCCATTATTTCTGATGATTTTTTCCACTTTTTATTTTTATTTCCACTTTTTATACCTGATTTTTCAGATCTAATGGTACGCAAGGACTCAATATTGACAACATGCATGATATTTTAATTCTACTATACTATTTTATATAGTATAATACTAGTACATATATTGTATAAATTATATACTATTTTTCAAGAGACTATTGCTTCTGCCTAAAAACACTGTAGATTATGGTAGAAGTCAGATTCAAAACTGGAATAGTTCACCATCCTTACTTGTTTTTAAATATTGTTTAAGCTGGATCATCATTATTTTAGCTATAGATAAGGATGTTTATCCATATTAATTTTTAAAAAGACAAATATAACTTTATAATTCTGACAATAGTAAGTATAATATAATAATAAGTATAATATAATAAAAAGTATAAGTATAAGCAATTGGTTATCTCTATAAGGTCATCTGTCATGATATAGAACGTAATTATGTGTGGGATAATTTAAATTTGGGCAATTATAGAAAACAATTACCGAGTTTTTTCTAGGAAAGCAAGGATTTTGATTCTTTAAAAAGTTCTACTTCATACTTCACCTATATTTTATTAATGTTTCACTTTATCCAGACAAACTAAATGGTATCTAAAATTTTGGTTACCTATGTATACCCTATCAATCCTTCAGAACTATGTATCGTATGTAACCTCCAACATATCGGAGACCATTGACCACATTTTCATTGATTAGCTTTGAAATTCTTTGCTATTCATATTTGTTTTGTGAAAAGTAATCTTGGGTTTGTAGCATTTCATTACATAGATAAATAGGCAAATAGACGAATAAGAAGGAAGATACACTTACCAGTGCTATATCTGGACATACATACGGATACGAACCACTATACACATGGAAACGAATCACTTAGAAGTTGTACAAGTTCTTTCACCTTTATTGAGGATCTTCAGAGCAGTGTACGATTTATTTCATTGATCATTTATACTTGAATTTAAAATATTAATACTCCAACACTTGCAGTGACTTTTATGACATTAGTTTTTGACGGAACTCAAATTCTTAGAATACACAAACCTAGTCTACTATTTATATTTGTTCTATTTGAACATATTATATATATAAAAGCATTAGACATACAGTTATCCAGAAGATGTTAAACTTTAAAATGCATAAAATCTTGTTGAACCTATTGAAAAACAACTACTTCCTCCAACTATATGCGGGAGAATATTGAATTATGTATACAATAGAGTTCTGAAGCATTCAAAGAGGGAGTGATACAGAAATTGCTTGTTTAGTCAAAACTAAAATCATTTGTTGGTCTTATGTATTAATTGTTTCTTCGAAAATTCGAAAAAAATCCAATTTTCACCCTGGATATATTTATTAGCTTTGAAATTCTTTGCTATTCATATTTGTTTTGTGAAAAGTAATCTTAGGTTTGTAGCATTTCATTACATAGAGAAATAAGCAAATAGACGAATAAGAATAAGTATTATAATACTAGTAAGTGTATATTCCTTCTTATTCGTCTATTTGCTTATTTCACTATGTAATGAAATGCTACAAACCCAAGTTTACTTTTCACAATATATATATATATATATATATATATATATATATATATATATATATATATATATATATATATATATATATATATATATATATATATATATATATATATATATATATATATATAATTAATTAAAATCTCCTGAATTAAAGAAAATTACTGACTATTGGTAGATATGCTTGACAATATTACATAAAGAACTGCCAAATGATTACCTTCGTTATTTTTTTATTTCCAAACGAATATCTTCGTTAGTTTTTTGAAACTTCATTCGTTTATTCTTTGTGAATGAATATTATTACTGCTATGATTATTACTATTTATTCTTAATTATCCTTTTTATTTATGTCGATATTATTTGCAAACGGTACCAACCATAAAATACTTACACATCCCTTCAGAACAATTTCCATTGTACCGCCTTACGTTGTCACTTTACAACTTCGAAAAAATTACATTGTACTGACCTAAACAAGGGCTATCCATAGATGCTATAAAAATTAGGAAATTCCAGCCATGAGTCCCAATTTTCTTTTTTTTTTGGTGTGCAAGTTATTTAGGGCTATGCACACCTATGGAAAGATGGTCACAGAAAGCTTACTAAAGCATATTTAGTGCTCTATAATACTTACTCTATAATAATAATACTTACTCTTATTTAATACTCTTACTTACTTACTTTAGTTTAATACTTACTCTATATAATACTTTTTTTTATAGTATTAAAAACATTCCGTAAAAGGGAATTTATGCGCCGACGCTTACTTTCCGAGTTATATATTTTTTAAATATTTCGGGCTCCCTACGACTCCCTGAGTCCCTTTGCAAGTCGATGAAATTTGGCGTAGTTATTGATAACAACATTAAAAACAGTCCTTGAAAGCAAATTTATGGGCCGTACCGTATTTCCGAGTTAATTTTTTTTTTATTTTCCAGACACCCTACGACCCCCTGAATCCCTTGGCAAGTTGATGAAATTTGACAAAGTTAATGATAACAATATTAAAAACATTCCCTGGAAGCAAATTCATGGGCCGCAGCTTACTTTCCGAGTTATAATTTTTTTAATGTATATCGGACTCCCTACGACCCCCTGAATCCCTTTGCAAGTCGATGAAATTTGTCACGGTTACTGATAGCAATATTAAAAACATTCCCTGAAAGCGAATTTATGAGCCGCAGCTTATTTTCCCAGTTATTATTTTTTTTATTTTTCGGGACCCTATGACCCCCTGAATCCCTTTGCAAGTCGATGACATTTGGCACAGTTATTGATTACAATATTAAAAACATTCCCTGAAAGCGAATTTTTGGGCCGAGGCTTACTTTCCGATTTATAATCTTTTTTTAATGTTTCGGGCTCCCTACGATACTCCGAATCGCTTTACAAATCGATGAAATTGGGCACAGTTATTAATAACTATATTAAAATTATTAATTAATTAATTGATATTAGACTATTTTAGTACTAAAGCCTATAAGTTACCAGGTAGTCGTATGAAGAAAGCCCTATTTGATAGCCATGGCCTTCGACACCACAAATCAATCATTTTAACGAAAAAATATATATTTGCCACCCACACCCAATTTGCCCCAAAACTCAATGTCCTTGAAATGAGAGCCTCTTCTTGATCACTTAAAACCTTTGGATGAGCAAGTGCTTTCGGGTGTGCACCGACAATTCTTCTACCTAACGTAGTCCGAAAGTTTGCTGCTAGTTTTTTTGACATGCACGCATTTACAGCTTCTATCTCTTCGCGCATGGCCCTCTCTGAATAATTCCGGTAATTTCTTGCTCTCGGGGTTATTTATTAGGTGCGACCCATTTTTTAGGTACCACTTACCTCTAACAACAAAGAACTGGTTTTAGAACACGAAAAAAGATAACCCAAAATTCTCGAAAAAAAATACTTGACCGATACACGTGGTGTTCTACTTACCTCTAACAACAGAGAACTGGATAACTCAAAATTCTCGAAAGAAAAATACTTGGCCTATACACGTGGTGTGCAAGTAGCCCCATTTTACGGTATATTTCGCTTAAATATTGCTCTTGGTTTAATTACTTTTTATATTATACTTGTTTCTCAATATCGTGTTTTTAGTTGTGCTCCTAAGATTTTATATTGGTTTTTTTTCTTTTTGTTATTAATTGCTTTTTTAAGTTTTCTTATATATTTAGCGCTCTGAACACAGAACATTTTAGGAAGTTGTACTTTTATGAGGAATAAATTATTATTATTATTTTAATTTATTCTCCATAAAGTGTACTTTATGGTATTAGTACTATAAAGTGTCACTTTATTGTTGCCAAACTATACTTAATACATAACATTGACTATACCTATATGATTCCATATTCTTATTTGTTAAAGTATTGCTTATGTATGCATATACATTTGTTTATCATATTTTCTGAAGTCAACAATGATTAATTATTATCTCATATCATGTAACTACACAACACAGTGATGGCAAAGCTAACTCAAAATCAATTACCGGTCTTAACAAAAACGAGATATTTAAATAAAAAATCGTCTCCGTTGATAAAAGTCTTATTATGTTACACGGATAATTAAAAATGTATATTCTGGCATTTTTATAAGGATTTAATTTCCGTGGCAATTGAGACGGAAAATCAAGAGCGACATTAAGCCTAACCACGACATTTTACGATACATTGTTTGGACAATCCGCTCCAGATTTAAATATTACTTAAGGCGACGAAGTATTTAGAAACATCTTATAAATAGCTGATATGCATATGGAAATTCGGTTAATCCCTAAAGTGTATCCAGTCGGTGTATACACTGATGTGCCCAACACATAAACAGATTTAAATTTAGAAAACGTCTTGATTGATACTATTATAGTTCTATTCGGAGGTACCTATTCTTAATTCGGGACAAGTGACGGTTTTTGAAACTCGTTTCAACGATTATAATAAAATTGTGGAACGATCCCTACCATTAATATGTGCCAGCAAGAACTTTTACCGATTTAATGGTAACCTATATGGATTATACCATGCCAAATACGACAGAAGCGCATAGAAACAAATAATAGAATTTTTTTATACGAAATTCTGTTATAAAAATATTACGTAGGAAAATTTGTGTTATCAGTAATATAACTTAATATAATTCAACTAAAACTAATAATTTATAGGGGATCCTCGTGACGTTACAACCTCTCCACACCCTCGAAGCAATCTTCGTGTTGTATGTGTCAATATGTATTCCTGCCTTTTCTTCGACCAGTGCATTTTCTAACTAGAATTAAGTGTCTGCACAGAAGAACTACCAAAAATAAATTTATTCACACAGGAACAAACTTTATTGCGTACGGCAAAGTGAATACCTATGTAATGTTGCCGTTGGTCAACGCAGCAGGCTTTTGATATAAAATAAATGCAAGCATGCATTTACTGCATCGGTATTTTTATGCCTTCATTCTGTCACGTAGATATCATAACGTTTAGCTCATAGTACCAGACATAAACAAAGATGAAATAAATATAATTGACAAAGTAATACAATGTTATAACTCTCGATGAAATTTTGTTGATGATTGCAACTTGAAACTCGTCTTTGTAGATAATCCCAAATAGGCTCAATAGGATCGAGATCCGGAGATAAAGCTGGCCACTATATTCTATTAATGTGCTCTATATGCTTAAATAACTAGCTCCATATTTTCACATGTTTTCTCTTCATGTATGATTTTTATTACACGTCTGTAAAATTAGCTAGATATCTAAAAATATCTCATTTGAATTGGTATCAAATATGGACATGTATATCTATCGATAGTTAGATAGAATTTTTATCAAGTGTGATTTTTTTATTGCGTATGTGAAAAAAAATCCAATCTAATTCAAACAATTTCCAAACACTTGGTCTTTCTCAATTATAATAACAGACAGATTTTTACCTATTTTACTTAGAAAATTGGGACAAGGGTTACAAATTGCAATAGTTTGAAATTTCGCATCCTACATTTTTTGGTACTCTTCTTATACCTTATTATTGTTGTTATATTTTCAGATAATCTCATTGGTTAGAAATACCTAACTCCCTTCCCATTCTCAGATACAAATCTCGGTGCGGAAGGTTTTTGTTATTTTCCGTCGCAATTGGTAATTATTAATACGATTTCATGGCGTATAATAAAAAGTCGTACGCATATAAAAGAACCGTATTATACCGCTGACTACTGATTTCGTGTTGGCACATGATATCGGTAAAAAGCAAAAGAAAAATTTTCTCATTTACGTCAGAAAGATATCACGGTTCGTTGATCACAATTCGAAAATTTGCTTTCGCTCAACGTGTTTCATTCTATTCCAATTTGATATTTTTATGGAGGCGGTAATCACATCAAATAACGATTGGCAGGGTCCCCAGAGTTTGGCGCCGCTGATTGTAATGCAATTCTAGGACTAATACGACAACATCGATGGATAATTCAGGGGATGATCATTGGCGTACCCGAAAAATATAACGCCACTAAAAAATTATGTATTTAAATATTTTATACAAATGTTCCATAATAATAATGTTTATTCCCCATTTCACAAAATAAATATAGTATTTAAATAAATAGTAAAGTAGCAGCTTGTGGTTGGAGACGTTGGTGTTCGTGATAAATGTGTTTTTTATCTAGAAGGCCACGGGCTAAAGAAGATAATAAAGATAATAGCGCGCTTATGTAGGAGGTACCACAAGGCACTGTACTCGGTCCTATTATTGTAAAATCCCTTCTTATGGAACACCATAAAATCGAACTGTATACCAAAATCCATCTTTCTATTATATTTCTCTGATATTATAATGATTGCCCCAAAATTATATTGGTTTTATGACACAAACTTTTATTCTTTTCATCGACATGAAAACGCGGAAGATTAAATTTTGATATCGCAAGTTCACGGGACGGTTTGACACCCTAAAAATCGCATACTTATTATGTAAATACTTTAATACTTGTTTTAACTTTCTTTCTATAAAAGGGCATATATTTTAATATCCGAGAAAACCAAAAAGAATTAGGAAATATGACCGAAAAGCATCCAAATGGGTTAGTACCCTCTTTTTTGTTGTCATAAGGTATCTTCAGGTCCATATTTTAAGCTAGTTGGCAGTCTGCAACAATTTTTGAATTATAAAATCGTAAAATATATCTATTTTTTCAAATCCATTATACACTTCAAAACTGTTTACAGACGTTCGGAAATACTGAAAATAGTAATTTAACTGAAATCCTTGACGGAAGTTGTATCCTTTACCTATTATATCTACTCAGCTATTTTTGTTTATACATATTTTTCGGATCTTATCAATTTGGGGGAATAAAATAAAATAGGCAAGCCACTGCCGGCAATATTCCGTACACTCATTCTTGTACGCCTAATTACCATAACAACCCTAATACATATATATGCTTAAGCTAATATTTCAGGGTGGAACCGCATCTACACTCCCCTGCAATAAACATCCATCCATTATATTGCGACCGAAAAGTACTTTTGCATCGACAACTACCCTTTGATATTCCCTGAAGAAGAAAGACCCTAGAAATAGGAACATTATCTGTCTAGACTTAAATTATTAAACATTGATAATGTATATAATTCTTGAACATGAAATTTCTATAAAAAATATCAAATATACTCATATATAAATATACTCACATATATATATATATATATATATATATATATATATATATATATATATATATATATATATATATATATATATATATATATATATATATATATATATATATATATATATATATATATATATGAGATCCCTAATAAAATTCATAGAAGCAGAGATCCGGAAATGTATATGTTGATGTATATAGCCTAAGATGAGATCCTGCAATGTTGCCATGCCTTTTGGATGAATGCAATGCGCTCAGACGTGTCTGTGATAGTGAATTACTTTGAATAGTTACATTTACAAAATGTTTTCACGTGGAAAAAAGTTAGTAAGTTTAGCTATAAATGGAAAATCCCCGCCAGCTGCTAGCATACGAAGGTAAGTAAGAATAAACTTTTAAAATGTTTCAATACCCAATACCTACTTGAAATAGGTAGATATTATTTTATTTCGATGTTGATGTTTTTTATCACGGGTGTTCTTCAGAGAGAAACTTAAAAGGATTCGAGACACGATTTTTCACAAACACTTCCGGGTACCGGACCCCCATAAAATTGGTGCTTGCCTTCACTATTAGACATAGTATGTGGAAAATTTAGTCTCAATAGCTTGAACGTCATGACATGTGACAACCTATCACTTCCGGTTATAAATATATTATTTTTATAATGCTTAGCAATATAAATAGGTACGTAAGTAGGATTATTTTTAGTAGGTAGGTAAGTAGGATAATATATTTTTAGGAAAATGTCGACACTGGAGACGAAGAAAGTGTTATCGAAAATCCGAAGAATACGGATTTCGTAAATTCTTCATCATCAGTAGTAGTAAAACGACTAAGTAGCTTTTGGAAATAATTTTCAATGTCTATGAATTTTATATTCATTATTGAATGAAATAAAAAACTTCTCCTGAATATTAACGGTTCTAGAACCTTTGATTGTTGAAATTGAAAATCATGAATATGATAGGTACCTCAGGTACCAAGAACGACAAGTGTTAAGGTGGCAAGTTCGGTGCTGGTCGCAAGTTCCGTAGGTATATTATCTGCTCATTCTTGGTTTCGGTAGATAAAGTAGTTTGTGTATTGTTTCCGATCGACCTCTTTCTTTTTGAGAAAAATAATAATCATGTCCCGTTTTCCAAGGTCGCGGTAATTAATACGAATGTAAAGGTAATTACAAGTTGAAGTTAATGATATCATTTATAAAAAAAATAGGAAAAAATAATTGTAGGGCACCACCAACGAGATTGAACAGGTCGCTGGTCCTGACTAGCTAGCGGAGAGATATGGTTGTGAATTCGGAGGCCGTTGCGATACAAAATAAGTTCGGTTTGTGAAAAAATACTATTCTTACCTACGCCGGCTTTTGCTGCAAAAACGCTAAGGCAGGCTGCTTACGGTCACTAAAATATTAAATAATAATCCCACGGCTAAGCGGATTAAGGACAAATAAAAACGAAGATTTTTGTTTAAATTACAGGGAAAACAAAACGACAATCCGTCTTAAGTTTACAACGCTATAATCTAAACCCTTTAAATGAATTATCATAAGTATTATTGCAGGTTAATTTACGAAATGCAAGGCAAAACCCGAAATTAATAGCAATTGAAACGAAGGCGAAATAAACGAAATAGCTGCTAGAGCAAGAACACAAATGCTATAAAATTAATTAACCAAGTATCAAGTTTTTAACGTTAAGTCACAGAGGAGAAAATTAGAAAAAATCTTGTACGAAACACGTTGGGAAATACTATTTTGTGTAACTCGCATCCTCTTGCAGGACTCGCTAGCGCTCGTTCCGCAGAAATCTGCTCGTTACACAAAATTGTAGTTTTCCCAACTGGTTACATAAATACACTTTTCTAGAATTTTCGGCTCAGCAATGTCACATATAACGAGGGGTGGGGGGCATATATTTTTGGAGAGTTTTTCAGCTTTTCTCAATGCCCAGTGGTGCAAATATAGCAAAACTATATATTTTCAGTTCGAGTGCGATACCAGCTTTGTGTTTATGTCACATATAAAAAAAATGGAATTTCCAAAATTTCCGTCACAAAATATTTTCGCAAGAAAACCGAAATAGTTTTTCTCTAAACTTTATATTGCAGTACATAGCCATACATTTTTCTAGATTATTTGGCTCGGCAATATCAGAAATGAACGAGAGGATATACATTTTTGGGCAGTTGTTCGGCTTTTGCTAAAATCCTTATGATGCAAACAACTATATTTTAGAACCAACATGTCACTAGCTTTTAGTCGACATTCATATCACACTTATCACACATCATGTCACCAATCACATCACATAAAAAAAAATATTTTCACCGATTCCCAAAGTATTTTTGTTTTTCCACTTTTCCAAAATTTTACTTTAGCACTTTTGAGTTAGCAAGATCTATTTCTAGTTCAAATTTCATGGAAAGACACTGATCCTACCAGGTTTCTGTTTTTTGCCTTTTGCGACACGGAATTCTATTTTTAAATTATTGTTTGCTCGTATGCAATTGCAGAAACATTCTTTAGGTATTGCCAAGCAAGACATTCACAATATGATAACATTTACCTACACAATATTTAGATTGATGTTCTTTAATTTATTATTTTATTACCATGTTCAAAAAGGAAGATCAATATATTTATATTGATGTTCCCTATAATTACCTATTCAATATATTTATTGAATAGGTAACTTTGAGGAAGAAGAAGAGACACAGTTTTTTGCTTCATGCTTTATAATGAAGGGCGACATGAAAGTTAAAACTGCATATTTTTCAGGATATTTTCCAAAAAATATTTAGAGCATTTTTTTGTAGCTGCTACTTTTCAATATATTTTCACGTTGTGCTGAAATGTTTGATACTTTTTATTTTATTGTATTAGTATGTTGGTTTTGAGTTGAGACATAAACCTACATATTCTATGATAATAAGATATATTTGAAATATACAAATAAAGAATGTTTCTTCTGCCTTATGTTGGTAAGAAGTTTTTCCATTTTACGCTTTACTAGTTCATGAAATAGAAATTATCAGATGTGGAATTTTGAAGAATAATTTAGTATAGTCTTATACTGTGACAATTTTCTACTAATATATGGAACGCAAGAATTCATCCCATACATTGACTCTGAAAATATTAGATTTACTGCCAAGCAGACTAACTTAATATATTTAAAATGAATAAACCGTTTATGTCTGTGTTACGGATTTGTGATGCGACGTTGCCGAATATACAGGATCTCGTCTTGTCGATAAAATGTTATATACAAGATATGCACTGCAGCGCCCTCCTCAGTGCGTATGGTTTAACTACTCGTGTATAAAAATTGGTAAAAATGATGAAAATGAGATCCGGGCTAAAATTTAGGTAGAGACCACCCACACCTAGATTAATTGAAAAAAAATTATATACACATAGAAACAAGTCGAGATCCGATTCGGATCTCGACTTGTAAAATCGGATCTCCACTTGTATAATAAATATCACGAAATGATCTAGACTTGTACAGAAAATATATCTATATATATATATATATATAGATATATATATATATATATATATATATATATATATATATATATATATATATATATATATATATATATATATATATACATATATATAAATATATATATATATATATATATATATATATATATATATATATATATATATATATATATATATATATATATATATATATATATATATATATATATATACATATATATATATATATATATATATATATATATATATATATATATATATATATATATATATATATATATATATATATATACATATATATATATATATATATATATATATATATATATATATATATATATATATATATATATATATAAATATATATATATATATATATATATATATATATATATATATATATATATATATATATATATATATATATATATATATATATATATATATATATATATATATATATATATATATATATATATACATATATATATATATATATATATATATATATATATTATATATATATATATACATATATATATATATATATATATATATATATATATATATATATATATATATATATATATATATATATATATAGATATAGGATTAACATAATGAGACTTAAGGTATGTGTACGAAAAATTATTAAATAATGTTTAAGATTTTTGATAGGTCCTTTTCTTGACAGTGTTTACTTAAAGCAGTGGAACAATTTTTAGTATATCTATGATTATTAATTCTCGATTCTAA